>QJPP01004100.1:0-210903 GCA_003996215.1 Jaltomata sinuosa
GCGGTAAAACAGTCATAACTTTTTACTTCGAGATCAGTTGGACGTGAGGTTTTGTGCGTTGGAAACTAGACTCGTAGACCTTCGATTTGGTATTTTGGGGGACTTCTAACTCTTTATATATTGGGAGAAAAGCCCTGATACATTTGACCCAAAGTTCAGGAAATTTGTTAAAGAACTTACGATAACTTTTGTCGATTTTCTTGACTTCAAAACTTATACGTGGAAATGACCGGAAGGGTCATTACATTATTTCTCCATTTAAAATAATTGGTGAGATTTTTTGCTCACTTATATCTCTAAACTGGTATGACTTGTAATTAAAAGTTTGACTTGTAAATAGGAAAAAGTACATGTATAACTTATAATTTAAAGTCTTAAAACGATATGTGGTGTCATTTTGTGATGGTATCATGGATGAGTAGTGTCTAATTGAAGCACTTAGTATACCTCAATGAAAAAGAACAAAAAAAGCGAATGAAATTAAATTATAGAGAGAAAGATAAAAGACTAAATGATTAAATGAAATTAGAATTAAAAAAACAAAAGAAGACCCAAAATTGATATGAAATTAGTTTATGGTGAAAAACAAAAAAAAATATGATTTGAGAAAAAAATGAGTAAAAAAGGAGGAAAAAAAAAGAATAAAGAAATAAACTAGAAAAAAGGAGAAAAGAAAGAAAAATAAAATAAATAAAAAAAGAATGGATGTTTACTGTATGAATTATCTTTTTTTAATATATAGAAAAAAATAAAAAAAGAGCAAAAAAATCATTAACAAAATTAGATTATAGAAAAAAAAAATAATTAGAAAAGGAACAAGAAATAAAGAAATAAAAAAACAAAGTAAATAAAAAATAAAAAAAATACAAAAATAAGTCGAAATTGATTATGATGATGTGATGACCCTTACGATCATCTTCGCGTTTCCACATTTATTGCACTGTTAGAGACTTCATGTAGCGGCCCTAAGTCATTTATGACTTGCTGGGACCGGTGGTTCGGTGCCGTGGTTGTTCATTTGGTCGTTTTGACCGTTTGCCTGTTTTAGAGCTTAAACTTAGAATATCATTGACTTTGGTCAAAATTCTTAGCTAACGTGCTCGGAATTGAATTCTGACAGTTTCGTTAGCTCCGGAGCGATGAGTTTGGTCTAGTTGGAACTTTAGTTAAGGCCTGAGAACTTCCGGTGTGGGTTTGGTGTGGTTTTCTCAGTTTTCAGGTCATTTAGAGTTCAAAGTATAACTTCGGGTGACTTTCGATGATTGGATGTCGGATTCAAAATCTGACGATTACATCAGCTCCGGAATGTTGAGTTTGGTCTAGAAAAGTGGTTGGTTC
The DNA here is from genome assembly GCA_003996215.1 of Jaltomata sinuosa. Taxonomy (NCBI): domain Eukaryota; kingdom Viridiplantae; phylum Streptophyta; class Magnoliopsida; order Solanales; family Solanaceae; genus Jaltomata; species Jaltomata sinuosa. The sequence continues at coordinate 1,339 of QJPP01004100.1, forward strand.
GGGTTCCGGGTGAGCTGGATTCATTTCGAGCCCTTGAGTTTCTTTTCGTTAGTGTTGACTTGGGTCAACATTTCTCCAAAATGACCTCGTATGGAAGTTTCGTCAATTCCGTTGAGTCGGAAATGTCGTTTCCACTCTGTTAGCATTATTGGTTTTTTAATATCGGTTTCCGATTGTGTACGGAACACCCCGTGGAGTTTTCAAAAAGTTGTAGAAAATTAGTTGCAGGCCAGCCTTCAGCGCAATCGCGCCAAGGCCAGCGCGATCGCGCTTTAGAGCCTGCCGACCTATAGAGCGATCGCGCCATCCCAGCGCGATAACGCCGAGGCGCCTGTCGACCTTCAGCGCTGTTGGCGCTGGCCTAGCGCCGATGGCGCTAGCCATTTTCCAGCAACTATATATAGCTGAAAGTTCTTTTTTCCAGCATTGTTTCTCTCGCTTTCTCACATTAAAACTCTAATTTCTCTCCAACAAATTGCTCCATATTGATTCAAACCCTTGGGGAGTCGTTTGTTCGTGGATTCTCCATCATCCTTTGTCCCTTGGTAAGCTTCTTCTTCACCTAGACTTTCTTAATTTCCTCCATTGATGCTCTCATCCCAAGCTTGGGGTTTTGTTGTAGTGGCTTCCTTACGGCTTGTGCATGCTCGTTGAGGTGGTGTGTTCTTCGTTTTGGCTGGAATTTGGTCATTGTGGTAAGTATTTCTTGCCCAATATCCGTTTTAATTTCCAAAATTCCATTCATGAAACCCCAACCTTTGCGGGCTGTTTTGATGCCGTTTTCCTAGGCCAAATGTGCTCAAATTTGGAGCATGCCTTCTTGGGATCGTTGGGGTCATCGTGGTTCTTTTCATTTTTGGTTTTGGGTATTAGGCCCCGCGGGCCCGCTTTTGACCCAGATATCGACCCGGTTATAATTGTAGCAATATGGGTATCGTTGGACTTGCCTTAACTTTGTATTCGTGAATTTGATAGCTTGATTCTCATTCGGAGCTTCTCGGCCCCGAATATCATTGTTACTGCAGCTTGTCGTCGGACGATAGGTAGGTTACGACTTAACTCCATAGACTTCGCATATATCGGGTAAAATTATACTAGTTGGCATCCTTGGGTTGGGCTATTAGGTTTGTGCCACAGACCTTGACCGCTCCTCCATGATTCGTCCCGTTTCTTTCCTCCGTTGTGTGTAGTATTCTTGTTAATTGATATTATTACCCTTGTGGTCCTTTGAGGCCTTGTTGACTCTGGAACATAGACGGTGGGATCATTGGGAATGTCCGCGAGTCCCGGACATAGATTATCCTTCTAGGCTGGTTATGCTTGTTGAGTAGCTTTGGAGCCTGTGCAGGGTCGATAGGTTGATTTTGAGTTGCGGGGCGTCTATTGTGTGTTTGATCATGCCATTTCCATGCATATAGACACGTTTCCCACGTTTTACTACGGTTTTGGCTTCGGGTCTTCTGGAACTGTTTTCTAAACTTTGCATGGCCCGGGGAGCCCATTTTCGACGGAAATGATTTGAAAATGGTTTTGACATGTCTTGTGGATCTTCTTGGGGTAAGGAAAGTTTTAAAAGACATTTTATCAATAGTTCCACTTTTTCTTGGGTTCAACGGGGTTGGGTGCCCTACTTTTATACTACAACATCTGGGGTGTTGTTGGACTAGGCGGGGCCGAGTGCTAGAGCTTTTGGGCTTACCGTTTTAGACATGGATACCCTCCAGACAGCTTTACTTGGGGATTGTCTTGAGGATGAGGGGCACCTAGTATGTTGGTCAGGGGCCTCCATAGACCTTGCTATTTCGGACCAGAAGTTGCGAGCTGCGGGTGCCGGAGGGAGGGTATACCGTGTAGTAGTGGTATACGGGTGAGACCTTCTATTAGTCCCGTCTTCTGGGCCTTATAGGTTGCCAGAAGCGGGTGACATACGGTACTTTGATCATTCTTACTTAGCATGGCATCATATCACATCTGCGTGAGGTACCATCCTTGTCTGTTTATTGTTGATTGTACGCCCCGGTAGTATGGGATGCCAGAGGGTTTGTTTTCACTTGATTGCACTCCTCAGTTGTATAGGCAGCCGAGGGACTGTAGGTAGAGTCTTACTGCGTTATTTCTGTCTTGAGGGTGAGATTGGTTACAACGGGGCTGTTGGTTTCTGGAATGAGATTGTCGTGATTAGTGTGGTTATTGTTTATTGTTTTCGAGCATGTCTACTTTACCCTTCTCTCCCATTCCTTATACTTGAGGTTACCAGTATACCATCCATTTCTAGACTTATGCATATATACTATTTTTACGAGGATCCCAGGTGCATCGCTCTTACTTTCACCTATGTTTGCCATGGATATATTCTATTTGCTAGCCTTGCTTGTTGCTTTCTGTTGTCTTCCCTCTGGGATAGTTCCTGTGTACCTTACCGTTGATTGTCGTGACTGTTTACTTCTATTCTGTCTGCTATTTCTCTTTTAGTTTATATGTGCCCAGTCGGCCTATGATACCTACCGGGTACCTTAGGCTTCATATTTGGTGCTCACCCTACCCTCTGCATGGGTCATCGCCGTTAGAGCACCAGAGACTCGTGTGGGGTGTTGTTTTGGGATCATCCAGGCTGAGGTGAGCTCTTGGCGTTCAGAGCTTGACTTTAGTTTATCCTTGATGTATTTTTTACTCTAGTGGTTTTGGAGACGTCATGTATATATTTCTTTTGGACCTTTGTACTCCTGATGTAGTTCGACTTTTATACACTATGACACCAGGTTTTTGATTGGTATAGCTTTCGCTTTGTATTCATATTACTCCGGTAATCCAGTTTATTCATCATGTTCCCTTGCTTTTACTTATCTATTTGTTCTTCCGCTTAAACTGTTAGAAGGTAGCCCATTACTAACCATTTTGGGGTACGGGGGTTGGTTCGCTTACTTGGGGGTTGTAGGTGTCATCATGACAGAGAAATCAGGTCGTGACAGCTTGGTATCAGAGCTAGGTTCACCAGTGTCACCAATATAGGAGCCAATGTCTAGTAGGGTCCAGCAGATCGGGGCGGAGACGTCCGTGCTCAATCTTTGGGAGGCTATAGTGACATCTTAGGGAAATGAACTTTTCTTGCTTCTCTTTCCTGCGTAGTATCCTTGAAGGTTTCTGGAAATCTCATTTATTCTGGTTCACTCTTTCGCAGATGGTTCGTACGAGATCGTCAGGTTTAGGCGGAGGAGAGCCTCCTGCCCCTGCACCTCCGACTCCAGCTAGGGGTCGGGGTGATCTCAAGGGCAAGGCTAGAAGTCGTCCTAGAGCAGCGGTGCCTGTTAGGGCTGCCAGAGTTAATATAGAGCCAGAGTATGGATACGAGCCAGAGTTAGCTCCAGAGTAGCGGCATGTGGACCCGGGGATGGTCCAGGTACCACTCGCTCTAGTGCCAATTCCAACATCGGTTTCTATGCTAGCTTCAGCCCTAGCTCAGTCTTCAGATGTTCAGGGTTTACTTGTTTAGCTCTTGGGTATGATTGGGGAGCGTCCTTCTGAGGCAGCACAAACATCCGCTCAGGGGGCAGCCCTGGGTGTTCAGAGTTCAGGAGCACACCCTGTTACTGCGGCTCCCCATGCTGAGGTTGTTCCAGTCCCATCGGTTGCCCAGCCTCTTGCTCCTCGCCCCACCATGACAGATAGGGAGCAGAAGGTCTTGGGTAGGTTTCTAAGATTGGCACCTCTGAGATTTGCTGGTACACAAGGTCAGGACCCCTATGATTTTATCACCACCTTTAAGGAGATATTGCATCACTTGGGGTTATTACAGACTCACGGGGTTGGCTATACTTTATATCAACTGGAGGGTCCAGCAAAGTTATGGTGGAGAGCACAGGCTGTTTGCAGGCCTTCTACATCACCTCCCTTGACCTAGTTCAAGTTTTATAAGGCTTTTATGGCCAAGTTCTTGCCACAGAGCTACAAAGAGCGTCGGAGGGAGGAGTTCACTAGGTTTTTCCAGGATTCTATGACTGTCTCCGAGTACGAGACCCGTTTCCATCAACTTGCTCTATTTGGGGCCATGATTATGCCTACTGAGGCCGACAGGGTCCGTAGATTTGTTTGGGGGCTACAGAGAGAGTTCAGGGAGCCTGTAGAGATACTAGTTGCTAGCGGTCGATCATTCCAGGCCATTCCGGACTATGCCCGTACAATTGAGGATTTGTGTCATCATGACACCAGGGCTAGAGATAAGAGGCCTCGATATCGGGGTGGTTACAGTGGTTCTAGGAATGGTGGTAGAGGTTCCGGCCAGTGGGGCTGAGGTTATCAACCACAACAGCATCAGGGTCAGTCTATTCGACCAGTTCAGACTTCACTTCAGGCTTCGGGTTCCCAGTTTGAGCAGGGTCAGGGCAGTCAGCGTGGTCACAATGATCAGTCTGCGAGGGGTACTACTTCTGGGGCATCAGGCCGAGGTCGCCACACAGGTTCAGCGGGTCTGTCTCGATAGAGTGGGCCATCAGGCCGGTCAATGAGTGTGGGGTTAGCGGTCATTTTGCCAGAGACTGCCTCTTATGGGGTACAACCTGTTATGAGTACGGAGTTGGTGGCCATTATGCTAGATATTGCCCCCAGCGGGGGACGGTTCAGCCTATTTGATCTGTTCAGCCACCGACTCGTGAAAGAGGTGATCAGGGTAGAGATGGTGCTACGCATGGTAGAGCAGGTGGTAGGGATGGAGGTCGGGCAGGTGGAGGTCATCGTTAGTTCTATGCGGTCCCGGGGAGACCAGAGGTAGAGGCCTCGGATGCTGTGATCACATGTACAATTTTTGTATGTCGTCAGCCAGCTTATGCTTTGTTTGATCCTGGATCCACTTGTTCATATATATCTGCCTACTTTCTGCCTTTTTTGGGGTTGGCTAGTGAGCCTTTGTATGTGCCTGTTTCTGTTTCGACCCCAGTAGGAGATTCTTTAGTAGTGGATCAGATTGTGAGATCCTGTGTGATATATGTTGATGATTTGGATACTTGGGCTGACTTGATGATACTTGATATGTTAGACTTTGACGTAATACTGGGCATGGACTGGTTATACCCTCACCGTGCAGTTTTGGATTGCTATGCCAAGAAAGTTACCATAGCCGTGCCCGGTGTACCCCCGGTCATATGGCAGGGTTCTGTTAGCCATGCACCATCTGGGATCATCTCTTGTCTTCGAGCTAGGAAGTTGATTTCCCGTGGGTGTTTAGATTATCTAGCATAAGTCCGAGATGCTAGTGCTGACCCTACATCTCCTGAGTCTGTTCCTGTGGTTAGAGACTTCCTAGAAGTGTTTTCTACCGACCTACCAGGCCTTCCACCTGAGAGGGATATTCATTTCACCATTAAGTTAGAGCCCAGCACCAGGCCCATTTTTATCCCTCCCTACCGTATGGCTCCTGCTGAGTTGAGGGAGCTTAATGAGCAGCTCCAAGATTTGTTATCTAAGGGGTTTATTAGACCAAGTGTGTCTCCTTGGGGTGCTTCTGTCCTCTTCGTGAAGAAGAAGGATGGGTTGATGCGGATGTGTATTGACTATCGACAGTTGAAAAAGGTGACAATGAAGAATAGGTATTCAATGCCGAGGATTGATGACTTATTTGATCAGCTTCAGGGTTCTGCCGTGTTTTCTAAGATTGATTTGAGGTCCGGCTACCATCAGTTGAGGATTAGGGCAGAGGACATCCCTAAGAAAGCATTCAGGACATGTTATGGCCATTATGAGTTCCTGGTGATGTCTTTTGGGTTGACTAATGACCCCACAACCTTTATGGATTTGATGCATATGGTGCTTAGACCGTACCTGGATATGTTCGTGATAGTCTTTATTGATGACATTCTGATATACTCGAGGAGTAGGGATGAGCATGAGCAGCATTTGAGGACTATACTTCAGACTTTGGAGCTCACCGGCTTTATGCCAAGTTCTAAAAGTGTGAGTTTTGGCTTGATTCAGTTGCATTCCTAGGACACGTGGTGTCTAAGGATGGGATTAGAGTGGATCCGAGTAAGATTTCTGCGGTTCGTGATTGGACTAGACCTACCACTCCTGTTGAGGTCGGTAGCTTTGTTGGGTTAATCGGGTACTACAGACAGTTTGTTGAGGGATTTTCTTTCATAGAAGCACCCTTGACTATGCTGACTAGGAAGGATATTCCATTTCAGTGGTCTGATCACTGCGAGCATAGTTTTTAGAGGCTTAAGGCCTGATTGACTTCAGCTCCAGTTCTGACTTTGCCGGTTGAGAGTCAGGGTTTCTCCATGTATTGTGATGCTTCAGGGGTCGGTCTTGGTTATGTGTTGATGCAGCAGGGTCAAGTGATAACATATGCGTTGAGACAACTGAAGGTTCACGAGCGAAACTACCCCACTCATGACTTAGAGTTGGCAGCGGTAGTCTTCGCGCTCAAGATCTTGAGGCACTACTATATGGAGTTCATTGCGAGATATTCACCGACCATCATAGTTGTTTTGATCCTTTTCGGGCAAGGACGGAAAAATATGGCTTTGTTCTTTGAATAGTTCATTTCGAAAATCTAATTAAAGTTTCCGAAATATTTCCAATTAAAAGCAAGAGTCGCCACTTAGTTTTTATAAAGTAAAAACCAAGAAAAAACTTATAAGAACTTTTAAAACCCCAAAACAGATAAAGGTTTCGAAAGTTAAGAGATTAAGGGTAAGGGTTCAAGTTAATACTCTTGGAAGGGTGTTAAGGCACCAAGAGTATCTGCTAACTCTCGGTTGCCCGGGCTTGTTTGAAAAACTAACTCATTTTGACTAACTAAAAAAAAAGTTCTTTGTGTTTTGATAAAAAAAATATCTTGTTTTAACTTAAGAGAAACATGGAAGATATAACTTGATTTAGAAATTTTTTGAGAAGAGAAACACATGAAAAATTCATTTAAAGGTAAGAAAACTGCATACTTGAAAAGTGAAATATCTCTACTGTTTTCCATGAAAGTATTGAAGAATTTAAAAAAAATTAATCCAGAAATGTGAAATCTTTTGGGAATAATCCAACTAAATTAATGTTAGTCCAAATTATACAATTAGAACTAATTAACAATTAAGAATTTAAGACATAATTAAATTACTAACTAATCCTGTCCTAATTTCTAATGTGTGGGCCCTCTTTAGGCCCACCGCCGTTCTTTGGACTTGGTCAATTTTTTATTTTTATTTTTTTTCAATTTTTCTGCCCTTTTTGGGCTGCTGCTGCTACTCGACATTATGGGCTTTAACCCATTTATCACTAAGTCCGTTTTGGACTTTTTAGGCTGCTGTGCAATCTGCTTGGGCTTGGCCCATTTTTCTTCAAGTGTTGCTGCTTCATCTCCATAGGTTCAGTCCCTTTAGGACTTGATCAGGCTGACCCAGACGGTGTTGGGCTAGGCCCAACGGAAAAATGGAAAGGAGGTTTTGGGAGTCCAATTGGACTCCACCATATTATCATGCACAAAAAAGAGAGAAGTAAAAATAAGGATTAGTATGTGTCTAAATAAAATTAAGCAAGAAACAACCAAGCAATATACAGATTTCATACTTAAAGAGTATATTTTTCTAACAGTTGGTTCGTTCGAAATTAGTTGACAATCAAAGAAATTCACACCAAGTTTAAACATACGAAATAGGATATTTTAGACTAGTCTAAGACAAAAAACCATTAATCTTAAGCAAATAAGGATCATGCTTTCATATTCACAATATTTAAAACCTTCAACCCAAACACCAACAAAGGCTATTCATTTGAATTTATCATTTTTTAGAAGCCGAGGTGAATAAAGAAGAGAAATAAATCATATACTCATATGCACAGATTTTGAAAAGAGGCATAACATGTTATCATGGGGGCACAAAACAGTCCCAAACATACTTGTTATTCACTAAGTTATATTTAATACCCCAAATCTTGCAGGTTAAACATAAAAATGCAGATTTTAGCCATAGAAGGACTTAATGAACCAAAATCTTAAGGGTAGTTTAACACCAAATTACTTAGAGTTTGGAAAAGCTAGCTAAGGAACATGATCTTAATATCACATATTACCAAAATAAAAATAGGTCAGGAAGAGGGAACAAGAAGGCTGGAAAGATTTTAATAGGGTAGACATCAATCACAAATGTATAACTAGTTGAAAATCATATGAGAGCCGGGAGGGGGAGGGGGTTTCTAGAGGAAATGTTATCATGGAAAGAACCAAAACTATTAATCTAACATAGCCTTTGCAAACAGACCATACTTGAAGTAATATCATGCCCAAAATAGCAGCCAAATCACACGAGTTTCAATGTTCATGTGGAGCATGTAGTATACAAGGGGGCAATGAAATCAGTATCTATTAAATGGTCGAATAGGGGAACTTGCAAAGATGAAGAGCATATCATAAAGGGATATGACTCATCTCTGGTTCCTAATCACAACAATAACTCATATACCACTTAAAGATATGCATACAACAACATAGGATTCAAATTTTCCAAACCAAACCAAGGCAGGCTCTTAACCTTGACTAGCAAACCTCACACATAGTCATTTTAACATGATCAAAAATAGTAAAGAAGAAGGAAGAAAAATCAGGATAAGAGCTTTAATCAAGTCAAAAGAAACAGGGGAAAAACAGGAAGGGGTGGAACAAAATTGATCATTCCATGTCAACTAGTTCCAACAACAAGTCTTGAACCTATATTTGTAGCATTTTTCGTGTTACCCAAGTCTTACAGAAAACTAGTGAAACTATAAAGTTTCCAAGAGGAATCAATACTCAGAAATTACAACAAACATCAACCTTAACATGAGAAAAACAGCATCTAATATTTAACCAATTCACATACACGAGTTGGTGTCAACACATAGCCATTTTAGCATAGACAAAACAGGGTAGATTTTACATCATTTAGCAAAAAACTAGACTACAAACTTATACTTACACCTACTTTCTTCATAAATTAAACACAGTCAGTGAAACATCATGCTTATAACACGAGTTGCTACTCAAAATCATAATAACAATCTAAAATTCAAACACATATCTTTAAAACTAACAAACAAGACCAGAACCCAGATTTCACCAAGATTTAAGCATCATAATGCAAAAAAATAAAAATAAACAGTAAAGGGAAGAGGGTAAGGGGTTTACCTTTTTTGGGGCAGCAGCTTAGACCACGAACTTCACCGGAAAGCCTTACCACCACCAGATTGATATCAACCCCGTTTAGAATTCGAATTTCTTAGTGTTTTCTTCCCCAAAAGCTGACTGGTTTCATGAGGTTAGAGAAATGATTCTCCAGAACCCCCAATTTTCCCCCAAAATCAGCTCCTTTACATGCAGCGGGGGGGGGGGGTATTTATAGAGAATTTCGGGTGAAAATGGGGGGGGGGAACCAGAGAGGTTTTTGGGGATTTTACTGAGGAATTCAAATTCCTCAGCTGAAGCAACGTTCACAAAAACAACTTGTACGAAATTGTATAAGTTTTATGGATTTAGCGGAGAGGAGTGACACCTGGAGCTTCTGGAAGTTTCTCAACTTTGCCAGCTCAATTTTGGACGGAGCTAGGGATGGTGTTTGGGAATTTTAACGATGGTGACGTAGATTTAAAGTTGGATTCGTCAAGAAATGTTGGGGTTGTACTGGTTTTGTCATTTGTGAGAGACGACGAAGATAGAGAGTAAAGGACGGGTGGGGGCGTGGATTTCTTCCACTTATCTTTCCTGGTACCTCCTTGGTACAACTCTCATGCTAAGCACGCGATAGGTGTAAGGAGAGACGAAGAAGATGGAGAGTAAGGGGAGAGAGAAGCTATGGCGGCTAGGGTTTTTGAGAGGTATTGAGAGAGGAGAAAGAAAAGAGAAAAGAGCACTTTGTTTTTGTCTGAGAGAAAGAGATGGGAGAGTATATGAGTGATGTTTGGGCTGGGTCGGTCGGGTCAGGCAGGCGAAAGGATTGGGCTGAAGGGAATTAGGAACTGGGCCAACCGGGTCAGGAGGATTTGCTGGCCCAAATGGAGACTAAAGCAAAGGGGTTATAAGGGTGTTTAAAGTTTGGCCACATTTGTAAAAATGTGGCCACTTTAGGTTTAAGGAGGTAGCCAAATTACGAATAAATTGATGAAATTCGGCTGGAATTTAAATGATTTGAGGAATTAGGCTAGCATTGGAATATAGACGAACTAATTACAATTAATTCTTGAGCTCATTTAACTTAAACAAATTGAAATATTTATTGAATTTAACACTTAATTACCTCTTAATAATTATGAAATTATTTTATTCAATTAACTCTCGTTTTGAATTAACTTGGAGGAAAATCAAGCGTTCAATTCTTATAAAGGATTTTCTTGTGAATTTAAACTCTAAAATAGCTCTTAAAGTAAACATTATATAAATTTCACATAACTAAATATGAAAAAATATAAATTATTACTCAGAACTATCATAAAGCTTATTTGGCAAATATTTTATCCCCCTTTTTTACAAAAGTAATTATTCCAAAAATTATTTGAAATTTAAAATGGCTCAAGATTAATTCGTAATATGGAGGATAAAAATTGGGTGTCAACAGCTGCCCCTCTCTTTGGGTAGGGTGAGTGTAATGAACCCTGGGCAAAGGGATTTGACGTTCCCAATTTTTGTCCGACCACAAGTCCATCCTCGGGAGGTGGTTGGTTTTAGCACAAATTTCAAGGAATCATGGCCGAACTCTAGTATTGAGTTTCCTACATATCTCAGGTTACATGAGAATTCAGGCCACTTGTAGTTCAAGATGCTTGATTTTATGCACGATTTTTGAGGAATTCCAAACTTTCCCGGTTTCAGAGTACGGAGAGACCGGAAAGCTAGGGAGTAGGAGGATTGGGGGGAGTTAGAAATGCAACTGAGTTTTCATCACAGAGCTTCGCCTACATATCCCAAGACTTGAGAATCAGGCTGCTTGTAGTTCGACTCAATCGGTGGAAAAGGTAATCTTTATGTTAAGACGACCTTTGGCTCGGGATGAGTGACGAATAAGTTGCGCTATAGAAAAGAGGCTTGTAACCTTTCAACTATGAATGTGGTGCACTTCACACTCATAAGTAAGATTTTACCTGGACATAATTTCCAAGGCTCGAGGTGTATCGCCACTCGGATTTGAAAAGAAAGAATATTGCTTCCAACGCGAGTTCAGAAAATACCCTGGATGCTAAACCAAGACCCAAAGATAGGAAATACCCACATGCCTTCTGATAGGGGTGTGGTTCGATGGTGGTGGTGAGTTGTTCCTCAGTTTGCGCCCAAAGAGTTTGATGTCCCTCTCCGGACTGTGTCACAAGTTGCTACTAAGAAAAAGTTCCACGTTGTGATGCATCTTTTTTGGTGTAGTACGCACCTGTGGTTTTGATTTTGATAATTTTATCCTTCTTGGATGCTCTCGACAATATCTCAAAACCAAATGGTTAGTAGTAACAGAATTCAGCAAAGAGATATAGCTTCGTACCTCATATTCCTTTATATGTTGTTTCATGAGGAAGATGACGTCCTTTCCTGTCTCTGTTTTAGGAAATGGCCTCTTCCATGACAGTTAAACGTGATAACCTTCTTGAATATCGGATAAGATTGCTTGTGTAGCAATTTTTGAATAATGACGGCCTTCTTGATTGTTTAAGGGCATTCTCTTGAATGCGATAGCCTTCTTGGCTTTTGGAGGTGGTCTTTTGCATATGTGTTTGGGGTAGATCTCGTGTATCTTCCACATCATCATGATTAACAGACACTCCTTGGATTTTCAGGCTTTGGGTAATCTATCCTATCACCCGACTTTGGATAGAGGCAGCTTATAGACACCTTTAATTTGCCAGCTTTCGAGTAATCTTGCACATTATCTGACTTTGGATAGAGGCATCTTACAGATATCCTTTGAATTGCCAGTTTTTGGGTAATCCTGCACTTTTATCCAATCTTGGACGTTACGTGACTTACAGATTTCCCTCGAATTATTAGCCTTTGGGTAATCCTACACAACATCAACGTGGATATGTCGCGACTTATAGATAACCCTTGGACCATCCATTTTTGGTAGTCCTGCACTTTATCCAAGGATATCATTGTGACTTACGCGTTACCTTTGAACTGGCAATCTTTAGGTGATCTTGCACACTATCCGGTTTCAGATATCATTGCGTCTTACATACAACTCTTAGTTCTGTCAAGTTTCAGGCAATCTTGCACACTATCCAATTTCGAATATCGTTGTGACTTATAGATGACTTTTGACCTTGACGACAGGTGGTATATAACAGCATCTTCCGGTGATTGATGCTTTCGAATAAAGGTGCATAAAATATCCTTGACGTCAGACCCCTCCGCCTTACGCAATGCGGGACATAAATATGATGGATGCCAGACTTGGCATAATAAATGATAGTGATATCCTCAACGTCAGACTCTTTCGCCTCACGTAATTTTAGATATAAGCATGCTGAGGTCAATCCTGTGTAGATAGTACGACTTGGGGACGCCTAATGAATGTCATCCTCTTTGAAGCCAGCTGGCAGAGGGACATAATTTTCACAGGGGATGTGTGTCTGCGATATATGATGATGGTGGTTTATTTATATGCAAATATGAATGGCCTTCTCGGCATGGTCCTCTTGACATGGAAATATGAATGGCCCTCTCGGCATGGTCCTCTCGACATGGCCCTCTCGGCATGGTCCTCTTGACATGGACCTCTCGGCATGAAAATATGAATGGCCCTCTTGGCATGGTCCTCTTGACATGGCCCTCTCGGCATGAAAATATGAATGGCCCTCTTGGCATGGTCCTCTTGACATGGCCCTCTCAGCATGAAAATATGAATGGCCCTCTTGGCATGCTCCTGCGATATAATGCCATACAATAGGATGCAACATAATATAATATGATGAAATGAGATATGTCATAATATGATGCGACACCATGCTATGTTAGGTGATGCAATATGGTGCAATATGATGCAATGCAGCATGATTTAATGTGATGTAGTGTAGCGTGATGCAAATGTGAATGCAAAATGCAATGCCATAAAGCATGATGCAACGTGAATGCAAAATGCGATGCCATGTAGTATGATGCAATGTCCCATAGGGAAGTCATGAAAACATCACCTTTGGTCTTAATGTCGACTTCTTTGTAGGTACCTGCGCTCAAGGCAAATGATTAGCAGACATAGTGTCGCTTTTATCAATGACTACAGTGTAATGACCCTTCCGGTCATTTCCACGTTTAAGTTTGAAGTCAAGCAAATCGACAAAAGTTATCGTAAGTTCGTTAACAAATTTCCTGAACTTTGGGTTAAATGTCTTGGGGCTTTTCTCTCAATATATAAAGAGTTAGAAGTCCCCCGAAATACCAAATCGAAGGTCTACGAGTCTAGTTTCGAACACACAAAACCTCACGTCCAAATGATCTCGGAGTAAAGAGTTATGACTATTTTACCGCGGACTGTCTGGCAGAAAACGGGTTGCGAACCGGGTCGCGAACCGGGTCAGGTTAAACTCGATTTAAGCCTCGACTTCACGTTTTAAGACGCCATTTCAGTTCCGAAACAGTTATAAAAAATAAAGGAGGATCCCGAGATAATTCTTGAGCATCAAAATCGTGCGTTGGCGAGTTTCGAGCCTAAACTTAAGAACTTTATAAGTATCGTGCGTGTACTTGAAATATTTTATTTAAAAGTTGAATTTGGTAAAAATTATATTATATTATTATTACCTTTTCAAATATTTTAATGGTTTATGGAAAATATTTTTGATACGTTATAATTGTATATGTAATTATTTTATAAAGTTTTTATACATTGTAATATTTTAACGGAGATAGTAAATTTAGTTATGTTAAAATTTATTATTATAATATAGTAGGTTTTATTCGAAATAATTTTCTATGAATTATGGTATATTTAAAATATTATATTTATTTTACCACGAATTTATTCAATACCCGAATACGTACGTAGCGGGGACCCACCTATCATTAATTGGATAAGGGGAGATGTGGTGTTGACACACACCCCCCCACGTGGAAATCAACTAAGTGGTAGGCTGCCTAACAAACCTTAATGTTAAGTAACCTAATCACTTAAATCATTTGAAATGAATTTCAAATGTTAAGTTGCTGCCTAACTTTTCTACTCATTCCTCTACTAAGAATTGTACAAAGATATGTTTCTGTACATTCTCATTAACGAAACAAGGATTTTTCATTGCAATATTTGATAATCAATTATTTACGTCAAGTTGTTCCATCCCAAATCCGATTCCGATTCCGATTTAGTTTTGGATTTTTTCGGAGTGGTTCGAGCTTGGACATCGTTGTTCCAGCAGCTTGTCTTCGGACGACAGGTAGGTTACGGTTTATCTTCCCTAGACTCCGTATATATAAAATAAAATTGTATTAATGGGCATCCTTGGGTTGGTTATTAGGTTGGTACCACAGACCTCGACCGCTTTATTCATGTCCGCCTATTTTTATTCCTCTGTTGCTTGTAGTATTTGCGGATATATTTTATTTACCCTTATGGTCCTGCGAGGCCTTGTTGACTCTGGAATATAGAAGGTGGGATTTTGGGAATGTCCGCGAGTCCCGGGCATAGTATTATCCTTCTAGGCTGGTTATGCTTGCTGAGTAGCTGTGGGCCTGTGCAGGGTCGATAGGTTGATTGTGAGCTGAGGGGAAGCTATTGTGTGTGATCATACCATTTCCATGCATATAAAGAGGTTTTATCCATGTTTTACTGTGGTTTTGGCTTCGGGCCTACTGGCACTATTTTCTAAACCTTGCATGGCCCGGGGGGGCCGTTTTTGATGGAAATGATTTGGAAATGTTGATTTCACTTGTGGAAGATTCTTTGGGCAAGAAAAGTAAAATTATGTTTAAAATCATCAGTTTTTGATTACGCTAGACTCGGCAGGCCGGGGTGCTAGTTGAGTTTTCTTGTTACTTGAGAAGATTTTAAGCCTCGGTTGACCGAGCACCCTGAGATGACTTTTTAACGGTTTAAGACCCGGCTCGCTCGGGCACCCTGGAAAGGGGTTTTTTGAGATTTTTTCTACTATTTTTAGTCCGGGACAGGGTCTGGGCATGCATATTCGAGACTGGGTCTCTATCTTGATATCGAGACTGGGTCTCTATCTTGATACATGTTCTGATACTGAGATTTGGTATGGGGTCTGGGACCTCCATGGACCTTGCTATCCGGGCCAGGGGCTACGGGCTGCGTGTGCCGGAAGAGGGGTATACGGGGGAGTAGAGGTATACGGGCAGAGTCCTTCCATGGAACCTACCTGCTGGGTCGGATCGGCGCCGGAGGAGGTACATACAGAGATACCATTTCACTTGAGATCTTCATGCATCATATCATTCATTGTTTGAGGCTCCACCCTTGTTTGTTGTTTGCTGATTGTACGCTCCGTAGTATGGGATGCCGGAGGGTTTGTTTTCACTTGTTTGTGTTCCTCGGTTGTATGGGCGGCCGGGGGACTGTAGGTAGACTTTTGCTTTTTACTTATAGAATTGTTCTCTATTATGGATAAGTATGAGATTGGTGTGATTAGTTGAGTTTGATTCATATCTCTGAGCATGCCTATTGTCACTCTTTCTCTCTTCTTATTACACTTGAGGTTACCGGTATACCGTCCATTTCGTAAACTTATTATGTATACACTGTTATTGCAAGGACCCCAGGTGCGTTATTTCTTACTTGCACCTGTGCCTATGGTGTGTATATTCTGCTTACTGGCCTCACATGTGGTTCTGTTGATTTCCCTCTGGGCTAGTTCCTGTGTACCTTTCGTTGATTTCTGTGACTACCTGCTTCTATTCTGTCTATTACTGCGCTTTTATCTTATATGTGCCCAGTCGGCCTATGATACCTACTGGGTACCTTATGCTTCGCATTTGGAGCTCACCCCTACCCGCTGCATCTTTGGGTGCAGATCCTAGCGTGGGCCATCGCCGCTAGACCATTGTGATTCGTGCTTGGAGATCTGTTGGAGACTACTTCAGGCTGAGGGTGAGCTCTTGGCGATCGGAGCTTAGCTTTAGTTTATCTTTTGCTTTATGTACTCTATTACCATTCAGAGACATCTGTATATATAGTTTTGGGTTTATTTGTACTCCATGTATGTAGTTTGGCTCTGTACTATGATACCAGGTCTTGGGGTTTGGTTTAGTTTCCGCATATGTATATATTTATATCCCTGTTATCTATTTTATTCATCTTGTTCTCTTATTGGTTAGATAGTAGCCCATTACTAGCTGTTCTGGGCTACGGGGATTGGTTCACCTACCGGGGGTTGTAGGTGCCATCATGACCGAGAAATCAGGTCTTGACAACTTGGTATCAGAGCTTTAGGTTCACCGGTGTCATCGGTATAGGAGCCAATGTCTAGTAGAGTCTTGAGGATCGGGGCGAAGACGTCCGTACTCAATCTTTGGGAGGCTACAGTGTCATTTTAGGAAATTTAACTCTTTCATTGCTTCTGTGTCGTGCGTACTATCCTTGAAGTTTCTGGAGATCTCATTTATTCTACTTCATTCTTCCGCAGATGGTTCGTACGAGATTATCGACGTCACGCGAAGACGAGCCTCCCACTCCAGCTAGGGGTCGAGGACGCCCTCGATCAGTGGCACCTGCTAGAGCTGCTAGCGTGGAGATAGAGCCCGAGCAGCATGTGGTTCAGGGGGTAGCCCAGGTACCACCAGCTCCAGTGCCAGCTCCAGCGCCAGCTCCAGTACCTGCTCCGGTGCCCACCTCTGTGCCAGCTTCAGCCGCAGCTCAGTCTCCAGATATTCGGGGATTACTATACAGCTTTGGGTGTGATTGGAGAAGCGGGCCTTCTGAGGTAGCGCAGACATCGCCAGGGCAGCCCTGGGTGCACAGAGCTCAGGAGCGCAGCCGGCTACTATGGCTCCCCGTGCGGAGGTCATTCCGGTCCCATCTGTTGCACATCCTTTTGCTCCTTGCCCAGCTATGACAGAGTCAGAGCAGAAGGCATTGGGTAGGTTTTTGAGGTTAGCACCTCCGAGATTTGCTGGTACTTCTGGACAGGATCCACATGACTTTATTACTACCTGTGAGGAGATGTTGCATCATCTGGGTTTGTTAGAGACTCATGGGGTTGGTTATACTACCTATCAGTTGGAGGGCCCATCGAAGTTATGGTGGAGGGCCCAAGTTGCTTGTAGATCACCATCGTCACCTCCTTTGACCTGGTCTGAGTTTTATGAGGCCTTTATGGCCAAGTTCCTACCACAGAGTGATCGTGAGCGTCGCAGGGAGCAGTTTACTCACCTTATGCAGGGATCTATGACTATCTCGGAGTATGAGACCCGTTTTCATCAGCTAGCACCGTTCGGAGCTATGATCATTCCTACCGAAGCAAATAGGATTCGCAGATTTGTATGGGGTTTGAGGCCAGAGATCAGACAGCCAGCTGAGATATTGATTGCCAGTGGTCGGTCATTCCAGGCCATTATAGACTATGCCCGCACTGTGGAGGACTTACAGCGACATGATCAGGGGTCCAGAGATAAGAGGCCTCGACATCAGGGTGTCTATAGTAGTTCCAGATATGGCGGTAGAGGTCCTGGCCAGTGGAGTCGGAGTTATCATCCACAGCAGTACCAGGGTCAATCCAGCCGACCAGTTCAGGCTTCCCTTCAGACTTTTGGTAGTACCCAGTTCGAGCAGGGTCAGAGCAGCCATCAGGGCTATAGCGACTAGTCTTCGAGGGGTACAGTTTCTGGGGCATCAGGTCGTGGTGGTCATTCGGGATTTGCGGGTTCATCTCGACTGAGTATGCTGTCAGGGACTTGTTTTACTTGTGGTGCGATAGGTCACTTTGCTAGAGATTGCCCTCAGCAGGGTACAGTCCAGTTGGCCGAGCCTTTACGGGTAGTTCAGCCCCCGGCTAGAGGGGGTGGTCGTCAGAGTAGAGGTGGTGCGCCACGCGGCAGAGCAGGTGGTAGGGATGGCGGTCGGGCAGGTGGAGGTCGTCGTCAGTTTTACGCGGTCCCTAGGAGACCAGAGGCAGAGGCCTCAGATGCTGTGATTACAGGTACGATTCTGTGTGCCATCAGTCTGCTATGGCTTTATTTGATCCTGGATCCACTTGTTCATATGTATCTGCCTACTTTGTGCCTTGTTTGGGGTTGGCTAGTGAGCCATTATCTGTTCCTGTTTCTGTTTCGACCCCAGTAGGAGATTCTTTAGTAGTGGATCGGATTGTGAGATCCTGTGTGTTATCTATTGGTGATTCAGAGACTTGGGGAGACTTAATGATTCTTGATATGCTAGATTTTGATGTGATACTGGGCATGGACTGGTTATCCCCTCACCGTGTGGTTTTGGATTGCTATGCCAAGACCATTACCATAGCTGTGCCCGGTGTATCCCCGGTTGTGTGGCAGGGTTCTGTTAGCCATGCACCATCTGGGATCATCTCTTGTCTTCGAGCTAGGAAGTTGATTGCCCGTGGGTGTTTAGCTTATCTAGCATATGTCCGAGATGTTAGTGCTGACCCCACTTCTCCTGAGTCTGTTCCTGTGGTTAGAGACTTCCTCGATGTGTTTCCTACCGACCTGCCAGGCCTTCCACCTGAGAGAGATATTGATTTCGCTATTGAGTTAGAGCCGGGCACTAGGCCCATTTCTATTCCTCCTTACCGTATGGCTCCTGCTGAGTTGAGGGAGCATAAGGAGCAGCTACAGGATCTGTTAGCTAAGGGGTTTATTAGACCTAGTGTGTCGCCGTGGGGTGCTCCTGTTCTCTTCGTAAAGAAGAAGGATGGGTCGATGCGCATGTGTATTGATTACCGGCAGCTGAATAGGGTGACAGTGAAGAATAGGTATCCGTTGCCGAGGATTGATGATTTGTTTGACCAGCTTCAGGGTTCAGTCGTGTTTTCGAAGATTGATTTGAGGTCCGGCTACCATCAGCTGAGGATTAGGGCGGAGGACATCCCTAAGACAGCATTCAAGACACGTTATGGCCATTATGAGTTCCTGGTGATGTCTTTTGGGTTGACTAATGCCCCGCAGCCTTTATGAACCTGATGCACAGGGTTCTTGGCCCGTATTTGGACTCATTTCTGATAGTTTTTATAGACGAACATGCCTTTACTCCGCGTAGTAGAGATGAGCATGAGCAGCACTTGAGGGTTATACGCCAGACTTTGAGAGATCATCGGCTTTATGCCAAGTTCTCAAAGTGTGAGTTTTGGCTTGAGTCAGTTGCATTCCTAGGGCACGTGGTGTCTAAGGATGGGATTAGGGTTGATCCGGGAAAGATTTCAGCGGTTTGTGAGTGGCCTAGACCTACTACTGTTACTGAGGTTCGCAGCTTTATTGGGTTAGCAGGTTACTACAGACGGTTCGTTGAGGGATTTTCTTCCATAGCAGCACCCTTGACTATGCTGACTAGGAAGGATATCCCATTTCAGTGGTCGGATCAGTGTGAGGATAGCTTCCAGAGGCTTAAGGCCTTATTGACTTCAGCTCCAGTTTTGACTTTGCCGGTTGAGGGTCAGAGCTTCTCCGTGTATTGTGATGCTTCTGGGTTGGTCTTGGTTGTGTGTTGATGCAGCAGGGTCGAGTAGTAGCATATGCGTCGAGGCAGCTGAAGGTTCACGAGCGCAACTACCCCACTCATGACTTAGAGTTGGCGGCGGTAGTTTTCGCGCTCAAGATCTGGAGGCATTACCTATATGGAGTTCACTGTGATATCTTCACCGATCACCGTAGTCTTCAATATATCACGAGTCAGCGGGAGTTGAACTCGAGACAGAGGAGATGGGTCGAGTTACTGAAGGACTATGACTTCACTATTCTGTATCATCCGGGCAAGGCGAACGTGGGGTAGCGGATGCCTTGAGTCGGGAAGACAGTGAGTATGGGTAGCCTAGCTTCTCTTTTCAGTTCAGAGCGACCATTGGCCTTGGACATACCAGTCCATTGGCTAACCGTTTGGTTAGGCTTGACTTGTCGGATCCTAGCCAGAGTTCTCGCCAGTGTTGAGGTTCGTTCTACTTTGATTGATCAGATTCAGGCCGTCAGTTTGAGATCAGGCCAGTTGTGGACCTTCGTTGATTCGGTTAGTTCAGGGTGAGACCAGTCGGGCTACTCTAAATTCAGATGGGGTTCTGAGGTTTGATAGTCGCCTTTGTGTTCCGAGGATTAGTGATTTGATTCAGTTGATACTTCATGAGGCACATTGTACTAGATACTCCATTCACCCTGGCACAGCAAAGATGTATAAAGACTTGAGGCAGCTTTACTGGTGGAGTGGTATGAAGCGGGATATAGCGGAATTTGTATCTCGGTGCTTGAACTGTCAGCAGGTTAAGTTCGAGCACATGAGACCTGGTGGTTTGATGCAGCGACTTCCCATTCCTGAGTGGAAGTGGGAAGGATTACTATGGACTTCGTTGTTGTTTTGCCTCGTACTTCTCATGGGTTTGATTCCATATGGGTGATTGTTGATAGGCTGACTAAGTCAGACATTTCTTGCCGGTTCAGACTTCTTATGGCGCAGAGAGGTTAGCTCAGATCTTACCTTCGTGAGATTGTTCGGTTGCACGGGGTCCCAGCTTCTATTATTTCAGACCGCGGCACTCAGTTCACATCTCAGTTCTGGAGGGCTATTCAGCGAGATTTGGGTACAGAGGTTCATCTTAGTACCGCTTTCCACCCCCAGACAGATGGCCAGTCCGAGAGGACCATTCAGATTCTGGAGGACATGCTTCAGGCCTGTGTTCTTGACTTTGGAGATTCTTGGGATCAGTTTGTTCCCTTGGCAGAGTTTGCTTATAATAACAGCTTCCATTCGAGTATCGGCATGGCACCTTTTGAGGCTTTGTATGGCAGGCGTTGCAGATCACCGGTAGGTTGGTTTGATGGTTTTAGCGATGGGCCACAGAGCACAGATTTGCTTCGAGATTCCTTAGACCGAGTCCGAGTGATTCAGGACAGACTTCCGGCGGCTCAGAGCAGGCAGAAGAGTTATGCTGATCGTAGGCTTCGTGCCTTGGAGTTTAGTGTCGGCGACCTGGTGTTTCTCTGTGTATCGCCCATGAAAGGCGTGATAAGATTTGGTAGGCGGGGCAAGCTTAGCCCCAGGTACATTGGGCCGTTTGAGATTCTGCAGAGGGTTGGTAGCGTTGCCTATCAGCTAGCCTTGCCTCTGATGTTTTCAGCTATACATCCTGTATTTCATGTTTTGATGTTGCGTCGGTATATCCCAGATGAGTCTCATGTGTTGCAGTGGGATTCAGTTCAGTTGGATGAGGGTTTAGCCTTTGTTGAGGAGCCGGCAGCTATTTTGGCCAGGGATGTCAGGAGATTGAGGTCTCGAGAGATCCCGGTTGTTAAGGTTCAGTGGAGGCACCGTCCAGTCGAGGAGGCTACCTGGGAGACTAAGAGAGATATGCGGGACCAGTATCCGCAACTATTTTAGCCTTCAGGTACCCCCTTGACCTTGACTTTCGAGGACGAAAGTCCTTGTTAGTAGTGGATGATGTAATGACCCTTCCGGTTATTTCCACGTATACGTTTTCCTTGAACCGTTAGAGCTTGTTGTAGCGGACCCAAGCCACTTAAGGCTCGTCAGGACCGGTATTACGGTGTCGGGCCCATTTGTTTGGTCGCATTATAAGTTTTGAAGTCAAGAAAATCGACAAAAGTTATCGTAAGTTCTTTAATAAATTTCCTGAACTTTGGGTAAAATGTCTCAGAGCTTTTCTCTCAATATATAAAGAGTTAGAAGTCCCCCGAAATACCAAATCGAAGGTCTACGAGTCTAGTTTCCAACACACAAAACTTCACGTTCAACTGATCTCGGAGTAAACAGTTATGACTGTTTTACCGCGGACTGTCTGGCAAAAAACGATTTGTGAACCGGGTCGGGTTAAACTCGATTTAAGCCTCAACTTCACGTTTTAAAACGCCATTTCAGTTTCGAAACAGTGATAAAACATAAGGGAGGATCCCGAGAGAATTCTTGAGTATCGAAATCGTGCGTACTTAAAAATATTTAATTTAAAAGTTGAATGTGGTAGAAAATTATATTGTTATTACCTTTTCAAAATATTTTAAAGGTTTATGGAAAATATTTTTGATACGATACAATTGTATATGTATTTATTTTATAAGGTTTTTATACATTGTAATATTTTATCGGAGATAGTAAATTTAGTTATGTTGAAAATTATTATTATAATATAGTAGGTTTTGTCTGAAATAATTTTCTATGAATTATGGTATATTTTAAAAGCTATATTTATTTTACCACAAATTTATGCAATACCCGAGTATTTACATAATGGAAAAAGAATTAATATTTGATATTTTAACCTCCACTTCCACGTGGAAGTGGAGGGGGAACTCAGCAATGGGATACTTTAGTGGTGGCAGCATAGTGTCATTTTCATAATGACTAATCTTTAAAGGATTGTAATTAATCCATTATTTGTCTACTGTAGATGTTTTCTTTTTCTACTAGTCACGTATATATAGGGGTTTAAGAGGAGGCTTATTTTATTGGGTTCATTGAAGAAGTTGGTGAATATATCCTGTGTATATGTTTATACTCTTTTACGTGAGAGAAAATTTGGTAGGAGAATCACTTTGAGTATAGAGTCGATCCTCGAAAGAAAATCAATTATCTACGTCAAGTTATTCAAGTCTGAGTTCGAGTGTGATTTCATTTTGGAGTTTTTCGGAGAGGTTCAAGCTTGTCATCGGAAGACAGGTAGGTTACGGTTTCTTTTCCCTAGACTCCGCATAAATAGAATAAAATTGTATTAATGGGCATCCTTGGGTTGGATTATTAGGTTGGCACCACAGACCTCGACCGCTTTATTCATATCCGCCTACTTTTGTTCCTCTGTTGCTTGTAGTACTTGACGATATATTTTATTTACCCTTGTGGTCCTGTGAGGCCTTGTTGACTCTGGAACATAGAAGGTGGGATTTTGGGAATGTCCGCGAGTCCCGGGCATAGAAATATCCTTCTAGGCTGGTTATGCTTGCTGAGTAACTGTGGGCCTGTGCAGGGTCGATAGGTTGATTGTGAGCTGCTGGGCAGCTATTGTGTGTGATCATACCATTTCCATGCATATAAAGAGGTTTTATCCATGTTTTACTATGGTTTTGGCTTCGGGCCTACTGGCACTATTTTCTAAACCTTGCATGGCCCGGGGGGGCCGTTTTTGATGGAAATAATTTGAAAATGGTTTGATTTAACTTGTATATATTTTTGGGCAAGGAAGTAAAATTATGTTTAAATCATCAGTTTTACGATTATCGCTAGACTCGGCAGGGCCGGGGTGCTAGTTGGGTTTTCTTGTTACTTGAGATGATTTTTAGCCTCGGTCGGACCGAGCACCTGAGATGACTTTTTACTGTTTAGACCCGGTTACGCCCGGGCACCCTTGGAGGGGGTTTTGAGACATTTTCCTACTACTTTAGTCCTGGACAGGGTCTGGGCATTGCATATTCGAGACTGGGTCTCTATCCTGATACCGGACTTGCTTCCGGACGACATGTTCTGATACTGAGTTTTAGTAGGGGGTCTGGGACCTCCATGGACCTTGCCATCCGGGCCAGGGGCTACGGGCTGCGTGTGCCGGAGGAGGGTATACGGTGGAGTAGAGGTATACGGGCAGTGTCCTTCCATGGAACCTACCTGCTGGGCCGGATCGGCGCCGGAGGAGGTACATACAGAGATACCATTTACTGAGATCTTCATGCATCATATCATTCATTGTTTGAGGCTCCACCCTTGTTTGTTGTTTGTTGATTGTACGCTCCGGTAGTATGGGATGCCGGAGGGTTTGTTTTTACTTGTTTGTGTTCCTCGGTTGTATGGGCGGGGGACTGTAGGTAGACTTTTGCTATTTACTTACAGAATTGTTCTCTATTATAGATAAGTATGAGATTGGTATGATTAGTTGAGTTTGATCCATGTCTCTGAGCATGCCTATTATTACTCTTTCTCTCTTCTTCCTACTCTTGAGGTTACCGGTATACCGTCTATTTCGTAAACTTATTTTGTATACACTATTATTGCAAGGACCCCAGGTGCGTTATTTCTTACTTTCACCTGTGCCTATGGTGTGTATATTCTGCTTACTAGCCTCATATGTGGTTCTGTTGATTTCCTCAGGGCTAGTTCCTGTGTACCTTTCGTTGATTTCTGTGACTGCTTGCTTCTATTCTGTCTATTACTACGCTTTTATCTTATATGTGCCCAGTCGGCCTATGATACCTACTGGGTACCTTATGCTTCGCATTTGGTGCTCACCCCTACCTCCTGCATCTTTGGGTGCGGATCCTAGCGTGGGCCATCGCCGTTAGATCGCTGTGATTCGTGCCTGGAGATCTGTTGGAGACTACTTCAGACTGAGGGTGAGCTCTTGGCGATCGGAGCTTAGCTTTAGTTTATCTTTTGCTTCATGTACTCTATTACCATTCAGAGACATCTGTATATATAGTTTGGGTTTATTTGCACTCCATGTATGTAGTTTGGCTCTATACTATGATACCAGGTCTTGGGGTTTGGTTTAGTTTCCGCATATGTATATATTTATATCCCTGTTATCTATTTTATTCGTCTGGTTCCCTTATGTGCTAGATTGTAGCCCATTACTAACTGTTCTGGGCTACGGGGATTGGTTCGCCTACCGGGGGTTGTAGGTGCCATCATGACCGAGAAATTGGGTCGTGACATATGCATATCTAGTTAAAACAGTGAACCTAGCCTCATATCCTATAATCGTCGTAGTGTCCTGACGCTATCGCTCGAATTGATGTCTCATGTCATCTCATCTGATCACTGGAATGAATCTGTACATAAATATAGTCGAAAATTGTGACCAATTGATAGATGGTCACTTTGCTTGGACACCTCTCGAAATCAAAATCCACCATGACTCTATAGACCCTGAAAACAAGAAAGTGGCAATCTCCACATCATGAGTCTCTTTTATCCCCAATGTAGTTAGCATCTTTTCACAATTCTCAATGAACTTCTGAGGCTTAATAGAAGTCGTTGTATATCGAACTCTAGTGGCTTAAGATCTATAAAATTCTTTAGATCTTTAGATTGCCTTATAATTTTAATCGATTGAACAACCCGCTAAAAGGAGTCATCTCAGATGTCTGAAGAGCTACAACATTTAGTTGAACTTTTGCTTGTGTTTGTGAAGTAGCCCGAGGAACCATAAGTCCACCATGATTAGACACCAATACCTCTAACACATTCAACAATTTGATCACTGGTCTACATGCAAAGCAATATTAAGTACAATAGATCGCACTGGCGGTGGAACATCCTGAACCACCTAATCCTCCACTTGTTCTAGTATAACAACATGTGGTTGGCCTCCTTAACATCACGCTGAGGAATTGCCTATACCCTTGTCCAAGCTCTAGTTTGATGAGCCCCAACTTGACTACCACCGCAAGTAATACCAAGTCTAGCAAATGTATTTGATCGACCAGTAGAAAAGGATGTGTGCTCCCTAACCATATTGCTAAATAAATATTTCAAGGTTAAACTGGAATAAACTCAATGCACAATAAAGAGTGAAATGAGGAAAAACATTCTAGATGTTCAGTAGTCTCAAGGTCATAAGTATGGCCGTCTACATACCTATGAACACAATTGTACTAACACTACTTCATGACCTAGAACTTAAAGCCTAAACTCTGATATAAACTGTCACATTCCAAAGTACCTCCTAAACATGATTGGCAACACAATCTACCCACCTGGTAAACCAGAAATTACTATGCTCTTAGCATTTATTAAAACACTAAGAGAACATAAATGTAAGTCCAAATATATTTAATAATTAAGTAAGAATTAGTTATTCAAATAAATTATGAAAGTATAACTAGATCGAATAGATGAAACTCTAGCCCAAATCTCACTCTCAAGATAACGGAGCATTTAAAGAATTACTCAAGTCTCTCATTCAGGTGTTCAAGTCAAAGAAAACTAAATAATAAGGACTTTGTTGGCAATCTCCATAGGCAAGTTGGCAGCTCAATTCAACAGCAAGATCAACTTTAGCAAATTCGTCAATCACTAGCTCTATCGTCACAATAGTATCTGCATAGACATATAAGTAAGGAGTAAGTTATATGTAAATATAACATAATAAAATTATCGACTCAGTAATTTGAACACTCTTGAAACTACTGTTTGAAAATACAAACACAACAAGTATAGAGATGATATGTACATCAACTATACTACATTATAATATATTAGTCAAGTCTAATTAAATTTTTTAACAGAGTAAATCACATCTCATATAATTTACACTAAAAACTTGTCATATTCGAAAACGGAGGAAATTAATCGAACACCTTAACAAGCCTATGGCGGCATACTTAATGTGCCAAATATAAATCACTAAGGTGATAAATATTATTCAACACTCCTATATCATGATATGAAGCTAGGGTTAGCAAAATTAGCTCATGAAATTATAATATGTCTAACTTACTTAAGTCTGAGTGGGTCAATGACCTGTCCATTTATTGACTTAGTTTATTTTAATCTTTTCAATTCAACCATCTAAAAATTGGGCTGATATACGTAGTCAAATTGACCCATGAAAAATTTTGTCAAAATATTTTAATTTTTTATTTGTTTGATATGTTATATATAGCTATAATAAAGGAGGAAAAATTATTAGGTACTTAATATTTTAATAATTTCTTAAATGAAAATAGATTTTGAAATAAATATTGAAATTATGATACTGATTTAGTAGCAAAACTCTCGTGTTGTTAGTCTCCTGGTAGATGTCAACTTTCAAGTTGTCATCTTCTGCTTTATCATAATCTTTTATGTTATTGTTAATTTGTTACAAGTAGTTGTTTATATTATTATGCTCATATATAATATAGTTCATTTTTCCTTTATTTTATTGTTTAGAGTGTGTTTTGGTATATCAATACCAACATAATTTTGACTTTTGATATCAATAACAAAAATTTATTCACTACATTTAATTTTGCTTCTTAATTGTTAGTGTGATAGTGAGTTATCATATTTTTCTTTAAGTATGTTTTTATCTTAAAATTTTACGTTACTTTTTTAAAATTGTGTACTTAATAATATAACATACACACAATAATTTATTCTTTTTATATAAATTTATTATTAATTAACGTGATATATATGTGCAAAGCACGTACACTTGACTAGTATTTTATAAAAGAACAAACAAAATAAATTAAAACTTAGTAAGAATTAGGCGGATTGGGTTATGACTCACTTTTTAGGCCATTCTAGACCAAATAACTTTTGGGCGGATTATCGACCAACACATTCACGAACTCAATCTACTTTGATTCACTCAAATTCAGCCCAGCCAATCCACTTGACACCCTTACACAAGCCACACTACACAACCAATTATTTACTAAACAATTTTAGCATTTTAATAAAATAATATATATATATATATATATATATATATATATATATATATATGAATGGTTAAAGATTATCGATTTTGCCAGGCACACACTTATTTCAATACAT
Organism: Jaltomata sinuosa; assembly: GCA_003996215.1. Taxonomy (NCBI): domain Eukaryota; kingdom Viridiplantae; phylum Streptophyta; class Magnoliopsida; order Solanales; family Solanaceae; genus Jaltomata; species Jaltomata sinuosa. The sequence continues at coordinate 28,920 of QJPP01004100.1, forward strand.
GAACTAGGCAGATGGTCAAAGATCATTGATTTTGCCATACACACGCTTATTCCAATACATGAACCATGTAGAGACACATTTTAAAAGCAAGCTTTTAAAAAATAAGCATCCAAAGTTTAAAATTTCACTTACCTCGAAATCACAATTCAAGCACACTTTTCAATAATCAGAAACATGCCCTCGGTCCAGATCATCTAAAACTACATAAAAATCAAGTTTAGAATGGCCAAAAAGTCTTAGATGAATATTCTCTTAATTTTTAGCACAAATAAAACTCGCAATCAAAAATTGACCAAAAAAAGTAAACTCTAATCAACGAATCAAAATTCCTAGACCATGACCACTGACTGATTCTCCTCAACAAGAAAATTCTAGAACACTAGTCAAAATCAAATTGTGATAATGTTTACCCTCTCAAATAAAAGATTGGGGTTGAAGAACCCTAGGCTAAACTTTTTCAATTTTCACAATTTTTTCATCTTTCCGCCATAAAAATCTACTTATGATCTCGCAATTAACTTACATAAAAAGTCGAATCATTACGTTGATGATTTGATTTGAAACCTCTATTTTTCCTTCTCTTTCTCCCCCTTTCTGTTCTCCTGCTGTCTTTACTCTTTAGCGTATTGTTTTGCTAGTTGGGTTAAGACCAGTATTGCTGGTTCCTTTGTATAATTTTCGTTGTTTGTCAAATGAGAAAATAACCCCACATTAAATCAGGGATATTCCATAAGCATCCACTTTCTTTTTTTAAAAGTTTAACGTTCATTGACCGTAGATCCAGTACATATTGTGCGGTTTCTTTTTTCAAATTACAATCATGCTCAAACTAAGCCTCACGTTCTAGTAGCTCCACCAGCAATTACTTAAATAGAACATTCTAACGAAAAACAAATTCAGTTGAAATAGTTTAAGAATCAAATCCATTTGCTCGGCCATTTTGATTTCATCGTGACATTATGTAATTAGCATTTTTATTTAGCAGCAATCCAAATGCTGCTTTATTTAAATTTGATGTGAAGAACGAAACGCCTTCATAAGTAATCACTAAGAACATGTTAGAGTGGCAAAAAAACAGAACTTATGCAAATAGAAGACGTCTGTCTAAATAGCTAATCATTCTCGTTGATTTTACTAAGTAAGCGCTCCTAAACAGATGCAGACATAGAACAATCATCCATATTTGTGTCTGCTTTTATATGCAGTCAATATAAAGAATGGGATAAGATGAATTGATACGAAGGAACGGACAAGTTACTTATTCATTTCCTGTCCCTAGCCAAAGGATTGATTTATTCACGCTCTCCTGTTTCACATTCACAAACTTTAAAAAGATACAATACTCCATTTTTCACAAGACAATATACAGAACGAAAAATGTTTATCTGGGAAGAAAAATGATATAATATACAATCTGTTCCTAGAGCTGATCACCTGCCTTAAAAAACATAAACAGCTCTAGAGAAAAATGATAAGCAACATTACCCAAAGGCTCCGGATTCTCAAAATAAGATTCCGCAATAAAGACATTTCTCTATCTTCACCGGAATACAAAGTTGCATAATTGCTATATTAGAGTTTAACTGCAGACTTCCAGAACTGAGGGATGATGCTGAATTCCACAACCTAATGCCATGAGCAACTGTGCAAATTCAAAAACACGGCATTCCTGAGAACAAGTGCAGCATTACAAATCACTTTTTAGATCTAGTGTCATGTGCTCATGAGTATGCACAGACGATGAAGCTACCAAGGGCCTCTTGCTCTTTTGTGTCTTCTACTGAAGCAAATATACATCAGAGCCACATCATAATCAACTATGGGTGTGTAGTGGGTTCTTATGAAATGAGCTGCGGACGTATTATAAATTAACCACATATGTCGCAAGCGCTAAAGCAAAGCCAGTCCATGCTTGGATCATTCCAATCAAATTCACAGGTCCTTAGTAGCATCACCTTGTCACTAACCAACCTGGTTTATATAAAATATCTTTCTTAAAATCACGACCTGACACGGAGGTTGACTCACCTTGACGACGAAAGCACTGCAATGAAAGCATTACACAGGATCATGATCTAAATTAAGCACAATAAACCTTGTAAATTTACAAGTCTCCTATCCTTCCACGCAACTTTTCAGGCAGCAGGTCAAACGGGGTAAAATCAGTTGTCACAGATGACATAAACATATAAAAAATTTTAACAAGATATATAATGTTTCTGCAAAAACCCTCCCAATCAAGTTAAAACTCCATGTCAGGCACAAAATTCAATAAATAAATGAAAACAAGACAAACCTTGTAACAGACTATGGTATCATCTGGATACATCGCAAACAGTTTGGTTCCAAGCCGAGCATGGCAAGAGTCACAGACACTGTCGTCATTTATCAAAACATGTCGTGATCTTTCCTCAAACCTTGCCAAGCTTGCATCAATATCCAAAGCACGAGATAGATTATGGACAATCTGTAGAATCAAATATCATCAGATGCCATGAGCAAAGTACATTAAGTATTCTATGTTGATTGTGGTAATTAATTAGCATGATTTTAGGAGACTATATTTTTCATTTTCCTAGTGTAGTTCTAAGAATCGAATATTTCCTTTTAGTGTAATTGAGTCGCTACTTAATTAGTAAGGATTCACTTGTAAAAATACTGCTGCTTATGGAATTTGAAGGCATACTGAAATACAAAGGAAACCTTTTTGTCTTTCTCAAATTCTACATGGTATCAAAATCCATTGCCTTTTGAGACAAGTTTTTCTCCCTCACAGCCTTAGGGTTCCCTTTTTTCAAAAAAAAAGGTATAGTTTTCTCCCTCCTTGATGTTGTTTGCAAAGGCTACTTCCAGCAGAATTTTTTCAGATTCTTTCTTGCTTGGGTTCGCCTGTCAGTTCTGAGTCTACCCACCAAGTTACCGACTTCTCTGATCACCGGCTAGGATGTCGGCAAGACAGCTCTGCCCGCCAATATTTTTCAGTTTTTTTTTCTTCTTGAAGGGAATAATTTGAAGATAATTTCCTTCTACAAAAATTCTATTTTTTGATTTGAAGTCCTATTAAAACTACGAGGGAGTAGGGACACAAAGGCAGTAGAGAAAAATGCTCTTCCACAAATCAGTGTTGTGAAACTAGATGGGGCTGGCACGTTTCTTACTTGATCAAGGTCTTGTTTGGTCTTATATTAAATCTAGAAAATTGTTTGGTTATATTCAAAACGTGTCTTTTAAATACTATACACCCTGAATCTTTAAGCAATATTTATCTACTGAAAAAAACTGAAATTCAATTAAGTGCAGAGTGTTGCTGACTCTCCAACAATGTTGCCGCACCCGCGTCGGATCCTCCAAAGACACGCACTACTTTGAATGATCTGACACACACCCGTCGACATTTTTGAAGCGTCCGAGCAACATTGCGCACTTACTCTTGCAGGGGCAATGATGCCCAGATCTTTGAGATTCGAAATAAAATTCATGTTACTAAGCAGAGTGAGTTGACCATCACTAATTATTATTCCGAGATAAGTGTGCTATGGCAGGAGATTGACTATTATCAGGATCTTCAAGCGAAGTGCCTTCCAACAATTGGTTGAAAAGGGTATGATTTTGTAGCCGATTTGAACCCAAGGATATGATCAGATCAGGGTTCAAGTTCTTGGCAAAGTTCTTTTTTCTTCTCTAGAGGATGCATGCTCCTATGATCAACAAGAAGAGAGCTGATGAGGTGTCATGCAGTAACAAGCTCCAGTTGAAAAGTCGGGGTTAATTGTCTCTCATGAATAGCCAAAGACGATCACTTCTGATAAAGATCACTTGCACTATGATTATTGTGAAAATTCAAGGCATACAAAGGAGACATGCGGGAAACTACATGACAGACCGCATACCAACAAAGAGGCCGTGGGGATAAACGCGTAGGTCCCATCAAGGGGTCTGGCTAATATTGCAGAAAATGAGACATAAAGGGCTTCAGGATAAACTATCTTAGGATGAAATTCAATATCTTCGCAGACTCCTTGACCAAACTTGACTCACATTGGTTGTCACATCTAATTATATGCAATCAAGTATTGTCTTTACTGCTCCCCTTAATTCTTGGATTGTTGGTGCGAATAGACACATGACAGGCTCCTCTAAAGGCTTACAGAACTACATAGCCAAAGGCTCTCTAACTCTTGATTCTCGAACAGATTCCATTGTTTGTACACGTGATATTACATACTCATCGATTCTTCGTTTATCTGGGTTTCCTGTTCACCTGTTATCAGTTAGCTCCATCACCAAAGAACTAAGTTGTAGTACCGAGTTTTCCCTGATCATTGTGTTTTTCATTGGCAGTGATAAATTGCATAATGGCTTATACATGTTTGATGGGACTCGAGACTCTAGCCAGAAACATTTTTTTGGAGGAAATAAGGATGTCAACAAAGAAAAAATCGGCAGTTGGGGCACCCATCCTTTTTTGTTTTGCAGAATTTATATCCTAATTTGTTTTTTCAGAATAGAGTTTGACTCTATGTTTAGTGATGCTTGTGAATATGCCAAGCACACTAGAAACTCTTACCCTTTGAGTGATAGTAAAAGTACTGCTCTTTTTACGACTTATCCATTTTGATGTATATGGTCTTACTCAAACTGTTTCTTTGTTTGGAATTCGATGGTCTGTTAACTTATATTGATTGTTGCACTAGGAGGACTTGAGTGTATCTGTTAAAGGCCAAAATTGAAGTTCTCTCTTGCTTTCAGTCATTTCATAAGATGATTTGTACTCAATTTGAAGCTAAGAAAAAAAATCTTGTGAACTGACAATAGCACAAAATACATGGATAAAAGATTTGGTGCTTACCTATAGTTCAATGCGATAATCTCAATCTAGTTGTCCCTACACTAGTGCACAAAATGGTGTTGCTAAAAGAAAAAATAGTCATTTGTTAAAAGTGACAAGATTTCTTATGTTTACTATGAATCCTACTAAGGGGATGTCATTCTAGTTATTGTCTATCTTATCAATAGAATGCCACTTTAAACACTCAGATTTCATAGTCCTCTAAAGGCTTTAAAGGGTGAGAATAAATATATTGTTCCTCCAAGGTGTTTGTATTTGTCTCCTTTGTTCACACTAGGAACTATGAGAAACTTAATCTCAGAGTCCTTAAAGTATGTCTTTATTGGGTAGTATCCTACACAAAAAGGGTACAAATGTTATCATCTTCCCAAGTATGTCTTTATTGGGTATTATGCTACACAGAAAGAGTACAAATGCTATCATCTTCCCTCCGGGAGATCCTTTGTCAACATGAACACATTCACCTTTTGAGACTTTGAGCCCTATTTTGGTATTACACCATCACCTCTTCAGGGGAGAGCAAGTAGGGGGAAGAGATGATTCTCCCTAGTTCCATTGTTGAAACCACTACCACAGGGAAAGTAAAGTTGGAGAAAGAATCAAGGCGAAACTGTTGAGCGTTTGGATAGACCTGATTTGATAACTCCTCAAGGAGAACTAGAGCAAAAGAAACCATTGGGCGATTTGCCGAGGTTGAATCCTCTTTTACCGGTGAGTTATCTACATTTCCTAATGAGTTAATTTGTGTATTCCTCATAGGAAAAAAGTTAGATCTTGTACCAGACATTTTTTATCTAATTGTCTCCTATAATTTCCCATCTCCCTCCTATAGAGCCTTTGGCTTGTATATTCTTTTGTGTCTACTCCCCAGATTGGAAGAAAGCATTTGCAGATCCTAGAGGGAAGCAAGCTATGATTAAAGAAATGAAGGCCTTGTCAAACAGCTGAAACTTGGAAACTCGTCACTTCCCCACTAGACAAAATGTTGCTTGGTTGCAAATGGGTTTCACTGTGAAACATGTTTTTTAATAACTGTGGTGTCCGGGCCAACTTTCGGTACCTCAACTAATTCCACAGGATACCTGTCACCTCCCACCAGTAACAGGTAACCCTGTTCACCAAGGCTAGGACAGATGGGAAAAAATCACCTAGTAATTGTCTCTGCTGAGATTTCAACTGGAGACCTCATGTTCTCAACCACTTCATTGACCACTAGATCACACCTTTGGATGCACTGTGAAACATAAATATGATAGCTCGATTGAAAGACTCAAAGCAAGATTGGCGGCTATGGGATTCACTCAAACTTATGGAGTTGATTATTAGGAGACGTTTCCCCAGTTGCAAAGACGAACACTATAAGAATTCTTTTGTCTTGTGCAGCTGATCTTGATTGGCCTTACAACAATTGGATGTTAAAAATGCATTTCTTCATGGAGACGTAGAAGAAGAAGTGTATACGGAGATCCCTCCTAAATTTGATACTAAACAAAGTCAAGGAAAGGTGTCAAGACTGAAGAAAGAACGGAAGAAATCTCCTAGAGCTTGGTTTAACTAATTCTTCTGTTACCAACAAAGTTGGCATACAATCACACACCCTCTTCATAAGACATCAAAAGGTAAACTCACTCTTCTCATTGTTTATGTTGATGATGACATAGTATGACAGGAGATGGCAAAGAGAAGAAGGCCCGATTGAAGAAGTTGTTAGCACAAGAATTTGAGATCAAATATCTAAGGAAGTTGTAATATTTCTTGGGAATTGAAGTTGCTAGATCAAAAGAGGAATCTTTATTTTTCAAAGGAAGTATATTCAAGATCTCTTTAAAGAAACTAGGATGACAAGTTGCGCAAGCCAGCAGAATCGGTTATTGAAAGCTATCGCAAGTACAAACAGGGGTCGGAGGGTCAGTTGATGAGGAAAGGTATCAGAGGTTGGATGGAAAACTCATGTATTTCTCACGCTAGACTAGACAAGTAGATATGGCCTTCAGCTTGGTAACTTGGTAAGTCAGTTCATGCATGATCCCCGATATCCTCATATGCAAGTTGGCTTTCTCATTTTGTAGTATTTGAAGTCTGCTCCAGAGAAAGGTTTGCTTTTCTCTAAACATAGTCACCTTCAGATAGAAGTTATTACAGACACGGTTTGGGCTGGATCTTTAGATGACAGAAGATCTACATCCATTATTGTACACTCGTAGGAGGGAACCTAATTACTTGGAGAAGTAAGAAGTGAAGTGTAGTTGCAAGATCAAGTGCAGAAGCAGAATATAGAGCTACGGCCAAAGGTGCATGTGAGCTTCTTTGGCTACAAAAGTTACTGGAAGAATCGATATAGTCAGGGAAAAGGAAAACTTTCCTTGTGCTGCCACAACAAACCTGCAATTAATATAGCTCAAAATCATGTTCAACATGACCGAATAAAACACATTGAAATTGATCAGCACTTCATCAAAGAGAAAGTTACTAGGAACACCTTGAGTCTGCTTCATGTACCTTCAGAAAAACAGCTAGTGAATGTGCTTACAAAAGGCTTCAACAAAAGGACTTTTCATACTTTGGTTTGCAAGTTTGGGATGTGCAACACCTTTGCTCCAACTTGAGGGCAGGTGTTGATAGTGTTAATTAACTAGCGTGATTTTAGGATACTTTAGTTTTTTTCCTAGTGTAATTATAGGAATAGAATATTTTATTTTATTATATTGATTGCCTTCCCATTAATTAGTTAGGATTCACTTGTATAAATAACCCTTCTTCTAGAATCTAAAGACATACTAAAATACAAATAAGTCTTTTCTTCTTTCTCAAATTCTACACTATGAACTGCAACTTTACCGCAGAACAAAATAGTAGACCCATGGTACCCAGGACAAAGATATGAAGGAACTATGCAATTCGGACATACTTTACTACGGCAACCCGAAAAAGAACACCAAGAATTGGTAATCAAACTTATCAAAAAAAAGAATATCAACAGTCCCATCACTAGAGAAAGAATTTGTAAACAACTTTCATTCAGACATGGAACAACTTGTTCTCTGAAAGAAAAATTGTCATCCAGAGTCCAGAGCTGTCAAAGGCATGTTCAAGGTAGCATGAACCTAGGTAGGTTAGTCGCTTTGCCTTTCGGATGTAATCTCAACCAGCCTTGTGCCCTTTAGTATATCATATTTATCCAAGAATCTAACAGTACCCAGATCAAGAATGCACATACTATCATGACCCAAAACAAAAAGGAGAGACGCCATGTCAATTGACACAAGTGGAGTACTACTCAAGAGCAGTAAGTTTACCTTTCAGGCGATATTCATGCTGAAGTTTCAAATAACATAGACAAAGCATATATTTTAACTTTTAAATCAAGAAAACACACACAGAGTAACCCCCCCACCCCCAAACATATTGAATAAAAGGGAAAAGGTCCTGATTTACCCCTCAACTTTGTGATATGGAGCTGATATACCCCCCGTTTAAAAAGTGACTCACATATACCCCTACTGTTACACAAATCATTTTTTTTTGGGCTTTTAATTGAGAAAATGCCACGTGGCACTTAAAATAACCCCACTTTCTTAACGAGAGATCTTGAATTTAAATCACGGAATAAATAATTTATTATAAAAGGCATTTTCCCATTTATTAATTTTTTTCCCTTGAGCGTGCTAATGCAGTGGGTGATTGAATGAAATGGGTTAGGTTTATTTGAGTGGGTGGGGTTTTTGTTTCCATTAAGGTCAGGTGGGTATGGTGAAAAATTACTCGGTGGGTTTTTTTTAAGTGCCACATGGCATTTTCTCAATTAAAAGCCAAAAAGAATGAATTTTTGATTTATTAAATATTGATCCGTTAAGGAAAAGGGTATATGTGAGTCATTTGTGTAACGGTAGGGGTATATATGAGCCACTTTTTAAACGGGGGTATATCAGCTCCAAATCGCAAAGTTGAGGGGTAAATCGGGACCTTTTCCCTTGAATAAAATTATACTATTGCAATAAATGCTCAAGATCAACAGAAATTTTCACCCCTATAGATTAGAACATACTTGGCCTTGACGATGATGGTGAAGTCGAGCTCTCAACATTCTTAATATTGTCTCAGAAGCAAGCTGAAGGGGCATATCTGGTGACAATCTCTGCAAAGTGAAACCTCAACTCAGAATGAGTAACATTGACATCTCTAGTGACTTTGTGCAAAGTAACTTAAGCCAAATAGATGTTATTTGCCTTCTCATCACTTGATTCCTTCAAATAGCACGAAAAAATCCCAAACAAATATAGCATTGTCTAGTTATCTGAAATGATTTAGAGCCTGTTTGGATGGGCTTATAGCTTATGGTCATAATCCATAAGTTAGGAATTCTAACTTATGGCTTATTTTTGTTGTTTTAGCTTAAAAACAAGTGCTCAAAAGCAAATAAAAAAAAATGTTTAAAAGCACTTTTATTTCACCCAAACACTACAAAAGTGCTTAAAAGCACTTAAAATAAGCTAATCCAAACAGGCTCTTAGTCAAGTAACCTGAACACTTGGCAAATGAAACTATGAAGATCCAGCCACCGATTCCCCCCAGTAATTTAGAAAAAAGTAACCTAAACATAAATAGACCTATCAAGTCATGTGAAACAGACAATTCTTTTATCGGCCTTTGAAAATTTAAAATCACCATAAACAAAACTCAGACTTCATCTTTCACTATAGAAAAGGCAATTCCAAAGGTTGATATCCAAAAATGGTATCACTATGTTACAAGATGAATGATTAGATGTTAGGAACGAAGTAAAGGGACTACTTCTAATCTGTAATGCTCTAAGTGACTGAATATGCATCAATAGCTAAAATTAGGACTAGAAAACTTAACCTTTCCCAATGAAAAAAGAATATATTCCATCTTCCAGATTTAAAGAACATGTTCCCGGTTTTGACAAGTGACAATCAAATATTTCACACTGCTAAATAACAAAGACCACAAATCCAAAAGATTTCAAGAGTAAAAGATTGAACATCAAAATTTCTACTTTAACGAACGATGAGATGTTTCTCCCTCTGAATAAATTTCACAGGTGACTTTATTTCTCTTCTACCATGCTTTATTTTATAATTTTGGAGACAGGTTCTCCTACTATAAAATACAGTGCAAAAATCAATCAGATTTTTTATCTTCCATCCCAATCAACCATGTTACATAAAATGATATGGTGGATAACATATACTCCCTCCATCCCAAATAATGTAGCACCATTTGACTTGGCACAAAGTTTAAGAAAGAAAGGAAGACTTGAAATTTGTGGTCTAAAACAAACCTTAGACATTTATGTGACTATAAATCATTTCATTAAAGGTAAAAGAGTAATTTTAAAGTTAAGTTGCTTCTAATTATAGGAAGGTGACATTCTTTTTGGGACGGACTAAAAAGAAAAATGTGCCACATAAATTGGGATAGAGGGAGTATTTGTTTTGATAATGTATAATTTATTGAGTTTTCGGGATAATGGAACCCTATAAACAAGTAGTATACCAAAAAATAGAGAAGCTACGCAAGAATATTGTTTTCTACAAAAGACATCCGATCGTCTATACTAATAGGGATCTCACAGGTGCACAAAAAAACTAGAAACAAAAGAGATGTCTTAATCTGTGCACATATCCCACTCCTTTGAATGATCTTATGTTCCTTCTCCAAACCACCAACAGAATTGCTAGTGAAGCTACACCCCATAGGAGGATAAAATATTAAGCAACAAATAAAATGTAGCTACTTCTTTTCCAAGCTTTCTTCACATTTCCTCTCCTCGTTGACCATTTTTTACTGAGAAATCCCCAAGGACCAGCTGGCACACGGTTCTAAATTCGGTAGATGATGGATCCCCTCTACCCTTTCCACTTAAATACCAGACTTTTGTATGCTCCGCTGTTTGAACACGTAATATGTGTCTAACCCACACATCACGCGTTGTAGTGTTGCCACTAAACCAAAGCCCTGGGGGTAGAACAAGGCTTTTGTCTCCTAATTGAACATTACATGAGCAATAGAGCAGAAGAAGGATAAGTTTTGGTACCTCCAAAACTTGCAAAGGATCTAGCATTTCTCCATGATTGTGCAACAGGCGCACAGCAGCTTTGAACATAGGCTCTTTGCCGTTCATTGGCTCCAAATACATTTCAAGCAGCCTAAGAAGAGACAAGATAATGAAAAGGCTAAGAGAACCTCTACTAAACCAATAATCTAAAGAAACAAATGAGAGTATACTGTACTAACTGCATGTAAGCATCTGGCCTACCGATCTCAGCACAATATTGTTCTGCAGCTTCACAGTCTTCCAGCTTCCTGACAGATGAACACAACTTTAAATTACAATCCCACAGATAATCATCTTATTCAGAGTAATTGCAGATTCAAATATAAAATACATATTCAGCAACAATGTGGGTACTAGGCTTTCAAATATTTTTGCCTGTTTAAGTGAGGGACTTCACATGTAAAGCAGCAGAAGAGTATGTCAACCATACATTGCCCACATTTGGAAACAGAACATCTTTTTAGTTGTTCATTGATTATGATAAAGCTTGTTGTGATGTACCCAAGCAATAACCAAACATTTATGAACTTACAAGGCAAGAATTTGAAGCACTAATGTTTCTTGACCCAGCTTCCTGTAAAGAATAGCCTGTAATGAAACCATCAATAACACAAGGACTGCAAATCACAAGGAGAATCAGACAGTTCAAGCTGTTAACAAGCAGAGATGCATGGGCCATTATATCTATGAAGGGCCTAAATTTTTTTACTGACCTTCTCGAGCCATAACTCGGATCCTTCAACTAAGTCAAGAACCTCATCTGGATCATACAAGTCAGACTGTTGTAAAAAAAATTGCAATCTCTCTCTGACATGAGTATCAAATATTGAGTTGTTTCCACGGTCTGAGATATTTATCTCCTTTTGGTTTACACCTTCAGAATTTTGCGTAGCATGTTCCTTTTCATTAGCATCAAGTGCCGATTTAGAAAGCAAGAGGGCATAAGTTGTATGGAACCGTGTGTCACCGGAGTCTTGATCTTCAATTAACCACTGGAGATATCTGCATGATAAAGCTTTCAGTTTATAATTCAAAGAAACATATAGACAGCTAAATACCTCATTAATATAGAGATACATCTTTATAAGCTTATATTATCCAACCAATTGGGCACCCAAGGACACCAATGTTATGAAAAATAATTAAAAATACCGAACAAATTAAGGAAAAAAGGAGAGAAGTTCGGCATGCTACATGCTACTCGCTTTATTCAGCTGCCATCAGGCTAAGGAGTGACTGAATGCAATTTAAGGATATTCTACCAGCTATGTTTGTGTTGGTACTTACAAAACAATTAGTGTACAGTTGTAAACTTTCAAGTCATTATATGTTACATCATAGATAATTGGTGAAAGGAGTGGTTTTGAAGAAATAAGCTTGTACAAAGATCTAGAAGTTTATGAAGCAACTTGACGAAGAAGCCAAAAGATGATCAAGATGTTTTCGTTCAAGGACATACTAGGTCAAACAGTAAACCATAAATTTAGTGCATATATTTGTCACCTTATGATTTACTCAAAAGCCGTATTTTAGTCGACAACCGCCAAGGTCACACTATGTAGAACCTTCTAAGAAAATTTCCAAGTTTTAATAAGTTCAATTTCAAAAAATAATGAAGTATTTTCATTCTATTTTTATCTTTTTAAAAAAAGTATTATCTTAAATCTTTTTTCAGTACTAGAATAGTTTTATGATCTTGCTGCTTCTATGTAAATGTGCTTACACTGTAAGACCATTGATCTACTAAAAGATTCGGCTTTCTAATGGGTATGCCGAGTAAGATAAAGCTAGTAAGTTATAAGACTAAATGGAAGTACACTTAGTCACAGTTTGAAAACAGAGTGAGGTCTAGAAAATAGATAATGTCAAGCACGGACTAAACTCTTAAGGCGGCAAATCTAACTTTTAATCTTCTGCAGCTCCTTCCAGATTCATCTTCGTCCTCTCCTTCATTTCAACCGCAAACACAAACCATCATCACCTAATTCTCAGTCATACTGTTCTCAGTTTAGGTCTACAATATGCATTTGATATCAGAACAAGGGGGCAGCAGGGAAGGACCAAAACAAGCTGCTTATCATTCGCAACGTGATACAGCACTCAGTAGCTCAAAAGACTTGTTAACAGGAGGAAGAACTACACTCTTCTTTTTTTTTTTTTTGATGACCGTGGTGTCTGGGCCAGCTTTCGCGCAGGAAGAACTACACTCTTCTTGATGGGATAAGTAAGCAATCTCCAAAATGGAAGCATAAAACTTGGACCAGAGTACAATCAAAAGTTGCATACAAATGTTACACTAGCCAATCTTCAGTTCAGGAGAGAGACAGCAGTAGGTTTAAAAAAAGTGGGAAGGAAAGTAAAATCACAAAACTACTGACCTTAGAAGAATATTGACTTTTCTGGGATCAATCGCTGCAATTACTTCATCTGCGATTGAAGGCTTGCATTAAAATAACGGCACTTAATGAAGACACTACATTTTATAAACAAGCAAAAGAAAAAATGTGCATGCTAAACATAGTCATTAAAGTAAATAAGTTGATAGTAGTATATGTGAAGAAAGTAATTTGATATTTCAATGTTATCATACCCAAAAAAGCTGATACTTCCTCCGTCACAATTTATGTGGTCGAGTTTAACTGGGAAGGAAAAGACTTTTGAAACTTGTGGTCTAAAACAAGCCATAGAAAGCATGCCTCACGCAAGATAATCTTAGCAAAAGAAACATATAGACTAAGTTGTTCGGACTCGGGTGCGGGTATCCGACACGGATGCGAATACAACGGTCGGAATTCGGCAAATTTTAAATTTTAAGATTTGGGAGTACGGATCCCGATATGGATACGAGTGCTGGGATTCGCCTAAAGAAATCTAAAATTATATAATAGAGCTATCAAGATATTCTAAATTTTGAAAGATCTTCTAGTGTCTTCCCGAAGACGCCAACTTCTTCTTTCAAGCTTTATTATTATCCCCCTCAAAAAAGAAAAAGAAAGTCATTCAAGGCCTTCCACCAACTCTCCGTACAGATCATTGCTACTGTTTACCAGAAGTCAGAACACAACAACTTGAATTCTTAGGACCCGTTTGGCCATAAAAACAGAAAACGTATTCACTTTATTTGGTATTCACTTTAAAGTTGAAAATAGAGTTGGAGTTGTATTTGGCCATAGTATTTTCAAAAATATTTTAGACTATTGAGTTGGTGTAGTATTTAAAAATAAAGTAAGAGGAAAAATTGAATCCATATATAGTGAATACACCTCAAGAGGTGTTTTTCAAAAAACCAAAAATTATGAAAACATATTCCGGAATATGTTTTTGGTATTCATGGACAAACAAGTATTCTGGAATAAAGTGAAAAACGTATTCCGAAATATTATGAATAATATTTATGGCCAAACGCCTACTTAGTTTCTCTCTGTTTAGCCTGAAACATGAAGCAACGAATATTGACAGAGGAAACGCTAAAAAAGAGACAAAAGGACTATAATATTGAAGGCTTTCCACCAACGAATATTTCCCATGTCTTAGATCTATTTATCCCCCCATTGTGTGGTAATATACGGGGTATGTTGTTGTTGTTGTTGTTATCTTAGATCTATTTTATCTTTTATTTTGAGAAATCAAAATTTCAATTTTTCTCCAAATTTGTCCATGGACTCTAGTCAAAGTATCCGATGTGGGTTGACCAAATCCCACATGTATCCCGCACCCGCACCCGCACCCGTCTCGTGTCGACACGGGTGCGGCAGCAAAAATGAAGAGTCCGCGCAACTTAGCATATAGATTATCAATAGATGCAATATGTTCCTCAAGATAGAGAATCTATCAACAATCGTTTCCTTCATTGTAATTTGGGAACTGATATTTGGAGCATGTTCCTTTCTATTTTTGGACTCAATTGGGTCATGGCACTGAAAACCAAAGATGCCTCTCTCTCCTGGTGATTATGGAGAGTTGATAAAGCCATCAAGAAAATTTGGCTGATGATATATGCTAATATCTTCTGGTGTGAATCGCAGATATTTTGATGGAGCCTCAACTCCAAACCACACTCTTAAATCAAGATGTTTACTTAATTTGTTTAGTTGGAGTAGTCTTAGCATTGTAAACAGCTCTAACCAGTTTTATGGATTTTGTTGCTCCCTGAATCTAGTATAGTTGTTCTATATGTACTGGAGCTGACATATCTCTCCTTGTAACTTTTGTATACAGTTTTGTTAACACCAAAAAAATAATGTTACCAGACAGTTCCTTTTCACATCATGGATTGATCTGATCCTGTCTTAAAAACACCTTCCATTTCTCTCCTTCCAAACTGACCACCAAATGCAAGAAGGTATTATCCTCCTCCATTTTTTCTGACTTTTACTCCCCCCTCTTTTCATCCAACAGCTCATCAAATCAGCTGTGTGCTCAGGCATTGTCCACACTGTCTTTGTGAGACTGAGGAACAAATTCCACAATTGAGCAGTGAATTTACAGTGTAGGAACAAGTGGTTATTTGTCTCCCCAGTCTCATTGCACAAAAAACATCTAGTCACCACAATTCTCCCCTTCTTTTGTAATACTTCATGTGTAAGACATGCCTTCTTTACCACTAACCAAGTGAAACACTTCACTTTGGTAGGTATTATGTTCTTCCAAACATTTCTCCAAATCCTCAGTTCTTCCTCCAGCATAATGCTATTTTCCCTCTTGTATAGCTTGTTTACTGTGAAACTTCCTTCTGTATTGTGCGCCTCCATCTAATTCTATCTGTCTAAAATTGAGTTTCCATCCCTGTGGAGACCAACACTCAGACACAGTTACCTAAGGATTACTAGACAGTAACATGAGATCTGGAAATTTATCCTGAAGTGATGCTCCCCCTGTCCAGTTTTCCTTCCAAAACCTAGTATTGCTACCATTATCCACCCTGATTCTTGAATTTTCCTGTAGCTTTGGCCATAAACCTCATTGCCCACCATACACGCATCCCATAAGTACAGTTCACTTCATTAGAGCACCAAGGACTGTTTACTTATGAACAATTACTTCCTTCCGGAGAGAAGTATCTTATTCACAGAATCTCCAAAGCCACTTCATCAAAAGGCAACTGTTTTGAATCTTCAGATTTCTTATTCCTAGACCTCCTTGTCCTTTGCTTAATTGAGTCACCTCCCATTTAACCAGGTTATATACACCCCCCTCTTTATTACCGTTCCACAGAAAATCTCTTCTTAGTCTATTCAGTTTCTTCACCACACTGGCAGGAATAGGAAACAGTGACATCACATATGTGGGTAATGAATCCAGCACTGAATTAGTAAGTGTAACCCTTCCCCCTAAGGACAGTTATAGTGCTTTCCACTGTGCTAGTTTCTTTACAGACCTTTCTATTGCACTTTTTAGTCTTCACTCCGCCGCTTCGATTTATTAAGCAATTTTGTATGCTAAAAAGACTCAAAGTTAAAATTGAGGAAATAAACATTTACTGATAGTGAAATTAATTATCGTTCAAACTTTCCCCACGTCTCTGGTTAAGTGAGGGCAGTGTGTGAAATGCTGGTTTTGGTGCATGGCACGAGTTAGATCCCACTCACTGAAGTCAGTGTAGTATTAAGTGAGAGAAGGATAGAGGGGCAAGCCCATACTCCTTCCAAGCTCTGAACCTGTGAGAACAATTGGATTGGGCCACCTAAACAACAAGGAATTTCTTGGTATCTCACACAAACATTATAATTTAAATCTGGAGAAACTTTTACTTTTCAAATTAAGCAAATCTATCAAAAAGTTCTTATTCACATGGTTGAAAACATGTCACCACTTGCACCAAACCACGTCCATGAGCTACTGTTGTCTTACAGGGATACACAACATTTTGGTACAATCCATACAAGGTAACTTGCATTAGTTTGTGCATAAACTCTTTGGCAAGAATTGCAACTTCTGTTGTTGAGGATTTTTTTAGTGGGGGGAGAGGGATAACATTTTAATGTTGAACTTGGTATAATTAAACTCAATCTTGCATTTTGATGTCAGGCTCTGATCTCCATTAACATAACTGAAACATAATAGACATGTCAAAAGAAAGCTGTAGATGACGAAGTATAACCACATAGCAGGTCAAAGCCCAGATTTGCAAGAAAGTCTTCTGCCACGTTGGTGCACTAATACAACGTAAATACATGTAGGCAGATGTATATTTGACAACCAAGAAATCCCCCAGAAAATGTAGTGCACGGTTCAAACTCTGTTTCAGAGGTGCTGCCTATCCTTTTCCACTTAAATATCAGGCTTGTGTGTGCGGCATGGCTCGAATCGTGGCGTGCAACTATGTGTTATACATGATTATAGTTACTTGAGAACAAGAAGAGTCGTAAGAAATAAGAATTGTAAAGAAGAGGCTCAATGCACAGGCACAACGGTAACAGTTAGTGGACTGCATGTTTGGCCAGAAGACTTTAAGGACCTTGTTGAGTTAGAGTTGGATAGATATGTTTTTCACAAATAACAGTAAAGGTTGAAAAGACTATAATATTTCACATGGATATCACATATAACATCAGGTGATGTATTCACCTCAAGTTGAATAATCTGAGGCTATAAACAGCACCCAAATTTTTTAGTGATGCAAAGATTATCAAACAACACAACTGCTGACAAGGAGTCAACCTCAAATTGCACTACAGTTTGAGGGAAGGGGGATACTTAGATGGCTATTTGACTTTACTTTGAAACATTGAAAGGGAAACATCCTTAACAAGAGTTGCAGGAGTTAAAAGTACACCCAGTACTTTCGAAAAGCCATTTTTGCAGATGGATATGCAATTTGAACATCACCAAATACCATGTAAGACATACCTGGTGGGAGTGGATCTGTTCTTTTCTCCGATACAAGTACTTGAACAGCTAACAGCTGGTTGATATCTGCAATCTAAAATGGAAACTAATAGACTCAATTAGCAGGCTGAATGCAGAAAACACACTGAATAACCAAAAAAGAATTAGCATACCCATCCTAGATGTTGCAGTACTAACTCCTGATCAGATGATGCCTCAAGAATTTTTGAAGCCTCCATTACAGCAGTCTCCTGATCAAAGGAAATATCCTTTGTGGTATCTTGTAAGTGGTTTGCGCCATGTAAATCATTCAAGTAGCTTGATGAATAATTTCGAGCCAGCACACGCCAGATTGAAAGAGACTTTGAGCTCATCCCTTTACTGGCATACAGAAAAGCAAGTGTCCGCAAATGCCCAGATTCACACAGCAGTGATTCCAACTCCTCCTGCACTGTCCATTCAAGTTTTATGGCTATCCTTCAAAGAAGATACCAGATCCCAACTTTATGATTAAACTATTTACTAGCAGCTACAGCAACTACAACACCTGAAAGTCTACATACAAACATTTCTTTACCTTATCCAAGAAAAACCTTTCAATAAGTATGCTGGCATCATAGCATTCCTAAAGTTTGCATAACAAGTAAGTGTTTGATATGCACTCGAGGGTGAGACCTAGCGATCTTAAAACCATGAGAAATCAGGGTTCAAATCCCAGCAGAGGGAAAAAAACACTAGCTGATTTCTTCAAAGAAGATACGAGATCTCAACTTTAAGATTTAACAGTTTACTAGCAGACACAACTACTACAACACCTGAAGGACATACACACATATTCCTATGTCAAGGAGAAACAGCCATTTGTAAATTGGATGTTGAGAAGGACTATGATCATGTGAATTGGAAGTTTAATGATTTCATAATGTTGAAGATGGATTTTGGTGCTAGATGGAGGAAGTGGATTAAACATTGTATTTCTACAGCTAGGTACTCAGTATTGGTGAATGGCAAACTACGCGGATTTTTCAGCAGTTAGAGAGCCCTGAGGCAGGGGGCCCATTATCTCCCATTATCCAAAAAGGGAAAGAAAGTGCTTACTAAGAGCACATTATCGAGCATCCCCGTGTATTTCAATTTTCATGTCTTTGTTCACGCTCTAGCTAGCATAGTGTCACAAGAAAGTTGGAAAGAGTCCAAAAGAAGTTTTCTTTGAGACTCGTCAGGTGGGGCAAAGAAGCTTTACTTGGTGCGACGGGAAACTGTCATAACTCCTAAATATTGGGCGGTTTTGCAGTCAAAGACCCACAGGTTTACAATTAGGATTTATTGGGTAAATGGTTGTGGAGATTGGGGAACGAGGAACATACTTGTTGGAGAGAGGCTATGTTGTTAGTACACTCCAAAAATGTTGTCATACCCATATTGGATCCTCCAAAAGTATATGCACTACTCTTTGGAAGATCCGACACGTACACGGAGGCATTTTTGAAGAGTCCAACCAACATAGGACAAAGGTAATAGGGAAAAATACAGAGTCTTGAAAAGGGGGTGGAGGACAAAAAATGTTACTATGCCTTATGGATGTGGTTTGTGGAGGAACATGTTCAAGAGTTGGGAAGAGTTCTTTGGCAATGTGTCTTTTAAGGTGAGGGATGTGAAGAGAGTGAGCTTTCAGGGATATAGGTGGTGTGGGGATAATACTTCGAGAACTACATTACCATACATTTACGGAATTTTGTATCAAAAGGAGATGACAGTCCGAGTCAGGAGGCTACGAGGTGAAGGGTTTTTGGATTTGAGGTTTAGGAGAAATTTTCAAGACTGAGAGGTGGCACAGTTCCAAGGACTGGTCGATTTGTTTCACAAACAAAGTTGCACGCATGATAGCCAAGATGGGTGGAAATAGTGGTGGGGAATAATGGGTCTTTTATGTAAAGTCTTATTATGAGAAGCTTTTGAAGAGGGAAAATGTTGTCTTTCCATATCAATCAATTTGGGTCCTTAAGATACCAAGTAAGGTATGTCTTTTCACTTGGTTAGCAGCAAGGGGCTGATCCTGACTGCTGAAAATATGAAGCGGAAAAAGGTTACTTATGTTGATTGGCTCTATATGTGCAAGGGTTCTGGTAAAGATGCCAAGCATCTTCTTCTACATTGTCAAGTAGCATCGAGGCTATGGTGGGAATCTTGAGATGGTTTGGAGCAGCATGCCAGGCCTTTTGAATTTTCAACGGGAAGTGGGATCTTTGGCCAAAGCTTAAAGAAAACATGATTATAAAAGTGGGAGATGGGAAAAAACAAAGTTCTGGGGAGATGCGTGGAACAACCAGACACCTCTGAAGAACACCTTTCTTGATCTGTTCAGAATATGCAACAATCCT
This sequence comes from Jaltomata sinuosa, assembly GCA_003996215.1. NCBI lineage: Eukaryota > Viridiplantae > Streptophyta > Magnoliopsida > Solanales > Solanaceae > Jaltomata > Jaltomata sinuosa. The sequence goes on from QJPP01004100.1 coordinate 49,057, forward strand.
GAGGCAATTGTTAAAGAATGTTGGACTGCTCAGGGATGGGATCTATCCTTTAGAAGATTATTGAACAACTGGGAAGTGGATAGGGTCGCCAATTTGCTTCTTAGACTTGAGGATTTCACAGGCACTACCCCAAATCCAGATTCTATGAGATGGAAGCATAGTAAGGATGGGAAATTGATGTGCCTCAAGTTATAAAAACTTATTCCATGAGGCCAAAATAAACAATAATAAGACTTAGTAACTGTCATGAGACAGTCACGGGGTGGTTTTTTCTGTAGAAAAAGGGGCAGGGCAGTAGAAGAAGGCATACAGGAAAAAGGAAAAGGGATTTCTGGAGAGTTCTAGCCTCTCAAATGTCTAGAAATGTGGGAGAGTTCTAGCCTCTAGAATGTCTAGGAATGCTGAAATCTGTGTAATCTTAGTATTATGAATTCTATAACTGAATTCCATTCATGTCTTAGGTTGTATTTTAAGGTGTTAGCAGTTTCCTAGTGACTGTTTCAGAATTCTGGTTGTAGTATCAGTGTATTTAGTATAAAAATCAGTATTTGTTCCTTTATTTACTATTTCTGCGAAAAAGTCTATCAATTTGGTATCAGAGCAGTAGCGTTCGGGGATGGTGAGTCAGTGTTGTGAAAAGCGTTGAAGCGCTCGCTTTAAGCGAGAAGCGAAGCGAAGTGCCAGAGGCTCGCTTTTGTAACCTGAAGCGATGGGGCGTGAAAAAAGCGCACGCTTCATGCCCAGAAGCAAGAAGCGACAAAGCAGAAAAGGCGAGGAAAAGTGCGCTTAAGCGCTATTTAAGTTTTTTTTTTTAGGGTTTGATTGGTTTATTTGGTTTATTCTAATTCAAACTCTTAAGCGGCTTGTTCGACTTGTTCGATTGTGGAGCTGCTGCGGCCACAGGTACCCAACTTCTTCTCTATTTCTCTTCCTCTTCTCTATTTCTTCTTCTTCTCCGATCGGCTACAGGTACGCGACTTGTTCTGTTTTTTTTCTCTTCTTCTTCTTCTCTGTTTCTTTTTCTTCTCTGTTCTGTTTTTTCTCTTCTTCTTCTTCTTCTTCTTCTTCTCTGTTTCTTTTTCTTCTCTGTTCTCCAGCTCTGTTTTTCTTCTTTTGAATTTTTTTTTTGTTGTACCTGTATGTGTTCTGATATATATTCTCACTTTTTTGTTTTCTCTTGTAGTATATTTCTTTATTCAATGGCGCAAAAAAATTCTAAAGAAGTTCTGATTCTATCTGATTGTTGGTTTCTGATTCTCTATCTGTGTTGGTTGATTAAGACGCGAGACTGATTTTTAGTACTTTAGCGGTTTGCTTAGATGCTTGTTATGACCTATCTATTGTCTTTTTATTTTAAGAATTGAAAGATTATGTTATCTATTGAATTCTTGGCTATTTATTTATGCATATTTCATATTTTAAATTTTGTGCTAAATAACGCTTTAATGGAAAAAAGTGTGTGCTTCGCTTTACACTTCTCGCTTCTGTGAAGCGAGCCCTCGTCGCTTTTTTCCGCCTCTCGCTTTTCAAAACACTGGTGAGTAAAATGGAGGCACAAGTCGAACAGGTGGAAATTAATTTGACAGGGGTAAGAGAAAATGTCAGAAAACTGGAAGGATGGTTTCACGAAATGAGAGAGTCTCTTGCAAGAATTGAAGCACAAGGGAGAACTGTGATGGCAAAAGCATCCCTTTCTCAAACCAGATCTGTCAAAAACCAAGAAGAGGGAAGCAATGTCAACTTGGCCGGAGAAAAAGATGGGAAGAGGTTTCGGAAACTAGAACTACCCGTTTTCGAAGGAGAGGATCCTTTGGGATGGATTATCAGAGTGAAACGATATTTTGCAGTGAATGACATTTCTGAAGCGGAAAGATTACAGGCAGCAGGTGTTTGTTTGGAAGGAAAAGCCTTAAATTGGTATTATTGGATAGTCTCGGCAACAAATGTTAACCTGGGAAGACTTCAAAAGAGAGTTGCTGAACCGATTTCATCATTCTCAAAAGATCAACCAATATGTTGTCTTAATGGGGCTGAAGCAGATTACCACAGTCACTGCGTTTCGTGAAGAATTTGAAAAGATATCAGCATCTATGAAGGAGGCGTCTAATGGAATGTTATCTAGAGTGTTTTTGAATGGTCTGAAAGAAGAAATTCGAGCAGAAGTAATGCTTTTACAGGCTCAAACATTGAGGGAGATAATGGAGATGGCTCAAAAGATGGAGGATCGAAATTCTGTTTTGCAGGAAGTTCATCCAATAAACCAATTGGGTTTAGACCCAATTATCCTCGAGTCGCAAACATACTTGAAACACGTGACTCAAGAACTGGACCAACAGGTAGTAACACTGATTCACCCGTGCATACTACCGCAAAGTCGACTACTTCGGAAGAAAAATTAGAGGAACAATTCAGAAGGTTGTCTGATTCGGAATTTGCTCGAAAAAGACAACAAGGGTTATGTTTCAGATGTGATGAAAAATTTGGCCCCAATCATCATTGTAAAATAGGCAGCTTAACCTATTGATTATTTCAGAGGCACCCAATACAGATAAAGGTGATATGGAAGAACTCTTTGAGTCTACCGGAGAAGATGTAGTTGAAAGGGAAACTAAGGGTACTACGATGGTGTAGAATATGCAATTATCGATCTGCAATTTCCAAATTTTCACCTTGAGGACAAAGTGACTTTTATAGGAGAGGGTAATGATGTGCCTCAAGTTATAAAAACCTATTCCATGAGGCCAAAATAAACAATAATAAGACTTAGTAACTGTCATGAGACAGTTACGGGGTGGTTTTTCATGTAGAAAAAGGGGCAGAGCAATAGAAAAAGGCATTCGGGAAAAAGGAAAAGGGATTTCTGGAGAGCTAGCCTCTCAAATGTCTAGAAATGTGGGAGAGTTCTAGCCTCTCGAATGTCTAGGAATGCGAAATCTGTGTAATCTTAGTATTATGAATTCTATAACTGAATTTCATTCATGTCTTAGGTTGTATTTTAAGGTGTTAGCAGTTTCCTAGTGGCTGTTTCAGAATTTTGGTTGTAATATCAGTGTATTTAGTATAAAAAACTCAGTATTTGTTCCTTTATTTACTGTTTCTGCGAAAAAGTTTATCAGAAATTCTCTGTTAAGAGGGCCTATGAAATAGGTAATGCACAGCTAAACAGAAGACAACAATTTTTGTGGAACAATATTTGGAAAAACATAGCACCAACTAAAGTTAAATGCTTCACTTGGCTGGTAGCAAGAAAGGCATGTTTGACACAAGAGGTTTTGAAGAAAAAGGGGCAGATTATAGTTTCCAAATGCCAACTCTTTGGTGAAACAGATGAAACAAACAATCACCTTTTTCTACATTGCAAATCTACTACACAGTAATGGGCTCTTTTTCTTACACTCACAGAAACGAAATGGACTATGCCTGCGCACACTGCGAACCTATTGAGTTGTTAGATCAGAAGAGGAGGAAGTAAAAGCCGGAAGAGATGGTGGAGAATTATCCCACATTGCATTTGGTGGACTGTATGGAAAGAGAGAAATAGCAGAAGCTTTGAAGACAAGTCCAATTTCATTCACACAGTTAAATGGAATTATGTTGTATCTTTTTATTTATGGTGTAAAAGATAGACATAGATGAATTAGAACTAGTAGATCTGTTAGGGTCATTGTAACTAGTTCCTTCCTTCTCTCTCCCTATTTCTCTATTGAAGGTTTCCAGCATATCCTTAATGCATAAGAATACAACATTACCCCTTTCAAAAAAAAAAGTGTCATAGAAGGCAAGAAGACGCAGGGCGTGGAGTGTTGCTCTAATTGCACTTATGTGAATTGTATGGAAAGAATGAAATATAAAAGCTTTTGAGGGTGTAGAGATAAATTTTGTACAATTGAGGAGTAGCATGTTATCCTTATAGCTTTTTCATGCACCCATGAAGTTTTGTTATGTATAGGTGATAGGGAGTAGTTAGTACAAAACCGTATCTTTTAGTAAGTTGGTTTTTGTACTCTCCTTGTATATGAGCATTTTGGCCCAATTGTTTTAAAAAAAACATTACCTTATCAATATATGATGTAAGCCACCAGTACACCTGGAGATGCCTGCAGGCTAGATGTGTACCAGTGGCTCACATTAGAGCGATGAAGGACATTTATGATGGAGCCAAGACTCAAGTTAAAACTGTGAGCACTTCCCAGTTGAGATGGGGTTGCACCAGGTATCAACACTTAGCCGTTCCTATTTGCCTTGGTGATGGATGAATTGACACGGTATATTCAAGATGAGGTGTCATGGTGTATGTTATATGCAGATGACATAATACTGATTGATGAGACACGCAATGGAGTTAATGCTAGGTTAGAGGTGTGGAAACAAACTTTAGAGTCTAAAGGATTCACATTGAGCAGGACCACAAAGAAATATTTGGAGTGCAAATTCAATGATGGAATGCATGAGGCAGGGGTGGAAGTGAGGCTTGACACACAGGCTATCCGAAGAGAGATAGTTTCAAGTATCTTAGGTCCTTAATCCAGAGAAGTGAGGACATTAACGATGATATCACACATCGTATTGGTGTGGCGTGGATGTAGTGAAGATTTGCCTCCGAATCTTATGTGATAAAAAGATCCCACCTTAACTTAAAGGTAAGTTCTACAGAGTGGTGGTTAAACTGACTTTGTTGTATGGGGCAGAGTGTTGGCCAGTCAAGAACTCCCATGTTTAGAACATACAAGTTGTGGAAATGAGGATGCTGAGATGGATGTGTGGGCATACTAGGAGTGATAAGATTAGGAATGAGGATATCTGAGCCAAGGTGGGAGTGGCCTCCATGGTGGACAAGATGAGGGAAGTGAGCCTGAGATGGTTTGGGCATGTGAAGAGGAGATGCGCAGATGCCTCAGTGAGGAGGTGCGAGAGGTTGGATATAGTGGTTATGAGGAGAAGTAGAGGTAGGCCGAAAAAGTATTGGAGAGGTGATTGGGCGAAACATGTCCAGCTTCAGCTTATTGAAAACATGACCTTAGATAGGAGGGTGTGGAGGTCGTGGATTAGGGTAGAAGGTTAGTAGGTAGTAGAGTGTTGTCTTGATTTTCGACGGGTTTAGGTTTGGTGGTGTCTGTCGTAGTATTAGACTTATCCTTTGCATTTTTCTTTTGATTTGTATTATCATTTGTTGTTTATGGTGTTTCGGTTATTGCACTATCTTCTTGTTGCTATTATTTCCTTGTTAGTTGCCTTGCTATGTTTTCTTCACTGTCGTTTTCCCTTTTTATACCTACTTTGATTAGTTGTACTCGGGCTGAGGGTCCTCCGAAAACAACCTCTCTACCTCCACGAGGTAGGGGTAAGGTCTGCGTACACTCTACCCTCCCCCAACCCTACTTGTGGGATTTCATTGGGTATGTTGTTGTTGTTGTTGTTGTTGTATCAATATATCTACATCAACTTATACTTAGACCAATAACTTTACCTTAAGCGGAAAAAACAGAGCCACTGCCACCAGAGTAATTCCTATGGTTTGTGTAACAAATAAGTGTTTGATGGGCGACCTAGGGTAAGGTTATAGCCAATAAAATATGTTAAAACCATGAGAAATCAAGGTCCAAAGAAGAGAGAAAAAAGCGATTGGTAATTTCTTCTTATTTGCCTAAGTGTTTAAGCCTTCCTAGCAAAGTTACCTAATACCTATGCTGGTGGGAGATAGCATGTAGTATTATCAAAAGCGAAAAGCGCAAAAAAGCTCTAAGGTCCGTTAGGGCTTTAAGAGCAAACTGCAAATAAAGCGTGGGCTTTAATATAAAAGGCGCAATGGAGAAAAAATACAGATATACATGTTCAGTCCAAAACTAATAATTATAAGCATGAATAACAAATATATAGAAATAGAAATTGAATTTTTTTACGATCAAGTGAAATATCAATTGTTTAGTGTCATCTCTTCCGGAAATGTTCATTCGCAAGGAAAAGTTTGTCTTAGAGCTTTAACGAGGATACCAAAGCGCACATTAAGCGAGGCAAAGTGTTCAACAAGTTTTGAGCGTTGCTTCAGGGCTTGAGCACGCTTTAAGCATGCCTTTGATAACATTGATAGCATGTGCCGGTGGAATAGCCGAAATGGACGAAACCTAACCCGAAGGCCACCATTAATAAAAAGAAGTATCTGATCGCACATACATTAGCATATCAACACACGAACTACGTTTGGCTCCCCGCACAACCAAAAAAAAAAAAAAGCAACCAACAAATCATATATTAAGACAAGATACAACAAGGTTATATAGACATACCACTATGCAATTGTTCTCGGATGAGGCAAGTTTTTCCATGTCATCAACACGATTTAGAGCTCTGTATAGGTACATCAAAAGAGTGTCAACTCCTTCGCATACCGAAGGAGTTAAATCTTTATGTCGTGATGCTTCTAAAAATCTGTTATAAAAGAGAGGAGGGATTAAGGACCCGAGAAGGCAAAGGCAAGTAAAACCAAATTGCACATAAAACATTAGATAGAAAAGTTGAACAATCGAACTTTATAGGTGTCCCACAAAATAAACCAACTTCGAAAACAAAGTCAACCCTAATATGTTACAAAAATGCAATTAACCAAAGGGCAGAGAAATATACAGTCAAACCTCTCTATAACGGCCCCTCATTATAACGGCATTTCACTATAATGGCCTGATTTTCTCCGGAACCGATTTTTAATGTTATATTTTACTTCTCTATAATAGCATTCTACCTATAACAGCAATGACATTCATTATAGCAATACATTCTTCGTAAAATTACCCCTCTATAACAGTCATACTCAAATATTGTGTAATAATATTTTGTAAGAAATATATTATGTAGAAGATGAATATGAAAGTCTTGATGAAGAGCCTCAACCTATTGCTACTTGGGGTGAAATAGAAGAGTCAATTGTTAAGCTCTTAAACAACCTTCCAGGGAAAGCTAATGAATACACTTTTGCTAAAAGTTTGGACAAAAATCTGTCAATTCAAGCGATATATTGTCACTATAAGACTAGAATTTACGAAGCATCCTACAATTATAATGCATATGTTCTTCAGATTTTAACTCTTTGTCGATATGGTACAATTAGTAATGTATTAATGAGTCTTTTCAATTTTTAATTAATGAAATATGAAAATCAACTGAAATTTTAAATTTAAAAAGTATTTTGATTTCGCTCGTAACATAAAAAGTACAAAAAAATAATTTTGCATATTTTTGTTTATAACAGCTAAATGAGATCGAAACGTCAAATGTTACTATACATATATAACAGCACCTCACTATAGCAGCCATGAAACTTTCGACAAACGTTGTCACTATAGAGAGGTTTGACTGTATTAGATTCAATTTTGCCATCCTAAATTTCTCTGTTAGCACCAAAGAGACGAATGCCAAAAGCATTTTCTAACATATTAGCAAAACTGATCCCTTTGTGGTCATTTCCTTTTCTTTTTTTTGAGAATGGTAACAACCTTTGTGGTCATTTCTTTATGTTCTTGAATTATGAAAAGATAATGAAGGTACAAGAGTGACACATAATGCAATTTAACAGGAACTTACACTTGAAAATTAAGACATTGCCTAAAGGAATAAACCCTGTAGTCTACAAATTTTCTAAGGAAGGGAAAAACATTTGAAGGGGTCAGTTCAAAGATTTCTCTCTATCATATATCCTCGGTAGTATTCATCTCGACCTCATAAACCTAAAACGAAGTCCCTCTCAATTTATGGTCTTTGCTTAACGGGCTTTAAAAGAAAAGCCTCTCTCAACCTATGATACATATACTCGAGAACTGCTATGTGGCTTTATATCTTAACGGAACGATTCCTCCATAAATTAAAACAGAGCTAGAGTTTTACTATTTAAAAGCTTACATGCCTTAACATAAAATCATTTTTTACCTTCCATTACATTCTCACAGTAGTTGCACTAGTTATATATTCTTAAATCAACCGACTTGAGGTAAGAATTTGATATATGTATGCAGTTACTTCCTAAATTGGTTCCTAACCTATTTTATATGAAAGAAGTATTTTTTGATGAAGTAAGAATATAATTAACAAAAGAGCGTTAAATAGCCCACATACAATTTACATGAAAGAAAGGTTTTTTCTTTGGATATGATGTTTTCAAATGTTCCAAAATATATTTAATAGTAATATTGTTATTTATAAATCTTTTTATCTAAATATTATCTCATAAAACTTGAGCAATGTCCATATTCACGAGAAAATTGAATGATTTGACCCTTACATCCCAACTCCTTCATCCTTTTTGGGATAAAGGAACTATGAGCGTATAGATCAACAATAAATATACATTATCCATCGGACAGGAGTTCATCAAGGCAAATCAAATCCTGTAATATAGCTCTCAACATCCATTGATATACTTCCCTCCGTTTCAATTTGTTTGTCTTAATTTCCATTTTAGTATGTTTCAAAAAGAATGTCTCTTTCCTTTTTTGGCAACTCTTTAATTATAACTTTCCACACGACATGTTTAAGACCACTGGATTAAAGGATATTTTGGTACATTCTACATATATCTAGTTTAAGACTACAAGATTCAAAAGTCTTTCTTTATTTTCTAAAACTACGTGCCCAATCACAACAGACAAACAAATTGAAACGGAGGGAGTATGTAATTATGATGTCCCTCGATGAATTTATTGCTCTGTGAATGTTAAGCATAGCGTTCTTAAGTCTTGTGAATATTGAGGACATTCATGTCCACTTCTCCTCTTTGTCCTCTTAAATCCACAATAATAGAAGTGGGCAACAATTCTCATATAATTATTCCCAGGATTTATGTGCATGCAAGTTGATTTGGTGACCCGTTATTTATAAAGAAAAAGAATCACACACAAAAAATCCTGAGAAGAAACCAGTTTCAAAAAATCTTGAGAATAAATAATACTCCTTATCAATAGATAACCTGGTCATGTTTGTAATCGCAGACTCCAATAAATCAGCTCTGCTTGGTGGATTCTGAAGAAATTTTTCATCAACTGCAGCCTCAACACCTGCTTTCTTAAGGAAAATAGCTCTTTGAATACCAGTTAAGCCATCGTCCACAACTTTTTCAAGAAGGGATGGAGGAGGATGCAAGCCCCAATACCTATTCTTCGAAACCTGAGAAGACAAATCCAGTGAGATTAAAGAAAAATTTAAATAAAACAGCTTTCCTCGAGGAGAAAGAAACACAAACTGAAAATCACACATTAAGTGAGAGACACCAAAGGGCCAAGATATGTGACTGTGCTGGAGGATGATAGTTTTACTGAATTACTTTTAGAGTTCGTTTGGATGGAGAAATTCTGATTTAATAGGGGGTCTCAAATTTTAAGATTTAACATGTCGATTATCATATATAATGAATCCAAACTAATAGTTGAAATAATTAATTGTGGCCATTGAAAGTTAGGGAAAACTTCTATTGCGAAGTTAGACATAAAGAAGGAAATGGACACAGTCCGCTCCTGGAATCAGATATGCTGCGGACATGTCCCATTACGTTATGCATGCCCTGCTAACAGAGGGAAGATATTGCTCAAATACTAAAGGAACAAGAAGGGAGAGCATTATGGGACTTGAGTGAGGAAAGAAGAGCTTCACGGGATTTTCAAATAATCTCTATTATGGACGAAATAATACAAGTGGATGTCATATTTATAGTAAGATCAGGTTTACATGAGAATCCGGAGAAAGAGACCGAAGGTCAGTCTTTTGCATGGTTGGTAGCAAGGCAATTATTACAAAGACAACAAGAAAGATAAAGAAGTGTCTATATCAGTTGGTGTTTCATGTGTAAGTGCGCCAGAGAGAATGTGATTCAGCTATTGCTACACTGTTTGGTGGCATATCGATTATGGTGCGCAATCTGGAGCATATTTGGAATGATCTGTGATGCCCGACCGTGTTAAAGCATGTCACTAGGACTGAAATCTTGGAAAAAGAGACAGAGAAACAGAATATGGAATCACTCAACACTTCTGTGGACCATATGAAAAGAATGAAATCTAAGAGTAATAAAATCAGGAGGAACTGAAAAAATGGAGCACTCATTAGATACCAATTAGTATAGAAAATTAGGTGCTCTCAGTAAAGAATCATGTTTTTGTACGAGATTTTCTACTTTTGTACACATCTTGGACACGATTTCCTCCTCCTATCAAATGACTTTACTTGTTTTATCAAAATAGAAATAAGGCTTGAAATAATCACTTAGTTGAGTTGGTATTTCCGGTCACAATTTTCTTCAGTCCAAGCAGGTGTGAAGCATTTAGCTTATAAATTTCAAAATATAGGAAATCCTTTATAAGAGGAAGCAAATTTTGAAAGGAGGAATTCCAATTTAGACCAAGTTGATAGAAATGCTAGCATAGAAACCCCAACATGACTAGCTCAGTACTCATTGTCACTCTTTATTCGGGACCAAAATTGAGAACTGCTGCAGGATATCAGCATTGCCCTAATTAACATATGCAGTAAGTTAAAAAATGATTCCATTGGTTTTGTTTTTGATAATTAAGAAAAAAAGTCCATCAATTTATGGCAAGTGTTAAAAGTAGTGCACAAAAGAAGTGGCATAAGCAAGACTAAAATGCAGTAATATAGAAGGAAAAGAAAAAATTAGAAGAAGAATAGGCTGCACCTAGTTGGTACTTTCCTGCCGCAAAAAAGAAAGGGCAGACTGATACATGTAATAGGACAAAGAGAAATAGAACGATATGCTCTTTTTTTCCTTACATAAGGCCTATAGTATGACTGTGACAGTCTTTGGCACCAGGAACTTGGCTTGGGGCCCAACAACGGTAATCAGAGACCAAAATACGAAAAAGATTCTAGAAAAAGAGCAAATTATACTAGTATGAGTTGACAGACTAACTGAAACTGACTTGACTCATATAAATCTGATTCAAAGATCATAGTTGTAGATTTAGCAGCATATGTACCACCATAAAAGCTGGAGATCCATGCATTGAAACATAAGTACATGCAAGGACAATCACTGATACACCAGTACATACCAACAAGGACCAACGATTTGGGTCTCGCATGATAAATGGAAAAAGTTCTGAAGGATCCATTGTTTCTGAAAGCAAGAAATGATCAACTGCTTCCTCAAAGTGTAGGTCAAACAGTAAAAGGAATCCCACTTGAGCATGGACAAAAGAGAGTGTCTCCCTTGTCATTTCACCTTCATTTTGAAGCTCTTCAACCAGTGATATTGCTTCCCTAAAGTTTTTCTTTCGCAATAGGTCTTTTATTTGTTCTTCCGAAGGCACCTTCCGATAACACATAACCTGCCATCAGAACACAATCAGCAATAAATCTAAAAACTCTAATCAGGAAATTTTACTTTTCCCAAACAATCACTGTGCTTGTAACTGTAGTGGTGGCAAATGGGGTGGTTAGGTTGGGTTCGGGCAGGTTGAGTAAAAATGGTGATAACCCAATCCCGCCCATATTTAAGAGGGTCAAAAACAGTTTGGGTTATAAACAGGTTGGGTCAAAACAGGTTTGACCCTTTTTATATAGGGGTTATAAAGACTTTATTTGCCAGATTTTATACATTACTAATTATGAAATTTTAGCATTACTCTTGTTAATAGAGAAACTTTGATAATAGACTTGTTTAAAAAGTTGGACATCTGAAACAATTATATATATCAGATGAAGGTACATCAGTGTATATGTTATATTAACTATCCTTCAAGACTCACCAAAAATAGTAGGCAATTCCAAAACTATCAGTATAACAGACTAACAGATGCATAAAGTGCGATTGCTTCATTCTTCTATCTCGACAGCATAAAGAAATAGCATGATTCGTGCAAAATAGCTTAAATTTTACTTAGTTTCTTGCAATCACATAGATGACAATAGCTAAAGAATTTGTTCTCTTCTGAAGTAATAATTTTCATCTATTATACTATATATAGACTTAAAATAAAAAATAAATCAATATCTGTGTGCTTGAATACAAAAACGACCTTGTCCTAAATGAGGCATTTCATACAATTAAAAATCTTAATATATTTAACAATAAGATATACTGTTAGTATTACTATACATTTTTCAAACTTGATGCTACGGTCTTTTGACAAACTATTTTTTGATAATGATCTTTTGACAAACTATTTAATTTTTTACAATTAAAATTATGATCTAAAACACTGATACACCAAAATCAATATGATTATTTATTCAACTAGGATTAGAAAACTTCGATTTGTGTTTCATTTCATCTGTAGAGGAAAAAAAGGTATGACTAATTGCTTCTTAAGGTGGAGTAGAACATTTAGACGTGTATGAACCCTCAGAGAGCTAATAATGGCATATCTCCACTATAATATGCCAAGTACAGGCTATTTTTAAAGTTGAAGCAAAGAATTTTAAAAAGAAGTACCTATGCAAACTCAGGAAAAAAAAAGTGAAGCGAAGACTTCTAAAATCGCAGGAATGACATGCACTAATCAAATCTTAACCAATTACGCAAGTGATTTAGCCGCAATTCACCCAAATCTGACCAATTTTTGTAGGGTTTAAATATGGGTTGAACCCAACTTTTACCTGTTTTTAATATCGCAGGTTGTGAAAATTGGGTTCATTTGGCGGCCCTACCTTTTTTGAGATAAAGGTAATTATTTGTGTTTCCATTGTTCTCTTCTCCTTTGTTTTTAGCTTGACTTCTTTACTACTATATTTCCTTTCCGTCCTTGTTTTTTTATATGCTTTACTTGAGCCGAGGGTCTATCGGAAACAACCTCTCTACCTTCACAAAGGTAGGGGCTAAGGTTCCGTACACACTACCCTCCCAGACCCCACTTGGCATTACACGGGGTATGTTGTTGTTTTATAAAGGTAATCACTTGTATTAATAAACAAAACACTACTTCCAAAAGATATTGAGTTGTCAAACTTTACAAACACCAAAAAAGTATAAGGGGTCTCCTGTCCAAAAATCTACTAGCTCAAACATTGCCAATTAAATCTACTAATTCTCCTACTTCCCCCACATATTTTGTGTAAAAGTGAACAAATTAAGACAATACATCCGAATTTTCTAGATGGGATTGCTAGTGTCTTCAAAGTATCTTGAGTTCCTTTCTTTCCAAACTATCCACCATATATAAAGCAGAAGCTCCATAGTGGAACTAGGCATAACCCAATTTATCCCCAATATACAAAAGAACATGACAGATTTATAGTTGTCTTGCACGGTAGGAAAGGTGCTCATTACTTTCATTTTCCTGACCACATAATGGACATCTTGAACAAATCTCAAGACCCCTTCTTTGTAACTTTTCTTGAGTGAGGCATGCTTTCCTGACTACCAACCACACAAAACAAGATACCTTTATTGGAATTTTGACTCTCTAAATAAGCTTTCAGGGCTAGATGTACAGATGACTTATTTCCTTTTGCTGTTCAACCTCCATTTAAGCTTGTATGAATACTCAGCAGTACCAATAGGAGTGGCCAGTTGCTGAAGCATTGAGGTAAGAATCTCAATTTCCCAATCATTTTAAGCTCTTTTGAAGTTCAAATCCCATCCATGTTGATTCCAAATTTGGTTCATCTTAGCATGGTTTTGGAGGCTAATTGATTATAAATCAGGGAAGGTGGAGTTTAAGCTATTAAGTCCAATCCAGTGATCCTCCCAAACTTCAATTTTTCACTGCTTACCTACTGTGATCTCCACATTACCCCCAAAAATCATGCCACTGATACCATAGGAGCTTCTGACTTCTTTTGTAATCCACTGATTTTCTATTCCATATTTGTGTGTGATAAAGTTTCTCCATAGTGCCATATCTTCTGTGTTAAACCTCCATAACCACTTTTGTAGAAGAATTTTATTGTGCAATCTCAGATTCTTTATGCCCATGCCACCTTGCTTCTTGCTTAGAGTTAGAACTTCCCCTCTTACCAGATTGATGCTTCTGTTCTCCTTGTTACCTTGCCAAAGAAAGTCTCTCCTCAGCCTCTAACTTCTTTTCTACTCCTCTAGGAATTGGGAAGACGGCCATCATGTCATTGAGAAGAGCGTTTAACATTGAGTTAACAAGAGTCAATCCCCCCACCCCACCCCCACCCCCACACCCCCCACAAAGGATAAATATTGAGTTTTCCACCTTGCCAGCTTCTTATCACATCTCTCAATAACCTCATTAGATCTCCATTGATTTATTCTTAGCCCCCAAAGGCATCCCAAATACTTTTTTGGAAAAGTCCCCACCTAGTAGCCTAGATTCCTTGCAAGAATCAGTAAATTTGTTACTTGATTGACGGGATATAGAGAGCTCTTGTTCCCATTAACATGTAAGCTAGATGGAGCTTCATAAATGGACAAGATTGACCTAAGATGTCAGATCTGATCCACTTCAGCTTCACAAAAAACAAGTGTCATCTGCACATAATAAATGGGAAATTTCACCTCCAGCACCAGCATTTGTTAGAGCTTCAAAGCCTTTTATCCACTCATTAAACTAAGTTGTCCTAATCATATGATTAAGACCCTCCATTGCTAGTAAAAAAGGAAAGGTGACATTGGGTCACCGTGTTTTATCCCCCTTTGAGATGGGAGGAAACCTTCAGGATTGCCATTAATCAAGACAGAATTTTACACTAAAATGCAGAACTTTATCCAGTTAAGCCATTTATCACCAAATCCCATATCCTTTAGAATTTTCAAAAGAAAGCCTCAACTCACATGGTCATAACTTTTTTCAATATCCAACTTGCATAAAATCTAGGCCTCTTTAATTTAGTTCTAAAATCCACCAATTCATTTGATAGCAGCAATGCATCCATAACCTGTCTACCCCTCAGAAAGGCCATTTGACTTGCATCAACCAATTTCCACGTTATTGTTTTCGTTCTCTCTGTAATGAGCTTGGATATAATCTTGTATACTCCACCTATTAAGCCTATTGGTCTGAAATCCTTTAACTCTTCTGCATCATTTTTCTTTGGAATTAAAGCATTGAACGTAGCATTGAAATGTTTCTCAAAGAAATTCTGGTGAAAGTTTGAATGGTCTGCATTAAATCTTTTGTAGTGCCTTGCAGCGTTCTCTCAAAAGCCCATGGCATATCCATCAAGATCAAGTGCCTTGTCCACTATGCATAACCTGATAGTTTTCAACACCACTGCCTCTGAAAAAGTTCTTTGCAATCATTCACGCTCTTCTTTATTCACCTTAGGACAGTTAGGGTAGTCAAAACATGGCCTCCAAGATTGTCTCTTGAATGCAAATTTTCATAATATTCCACCATGGCTCTCTTTGTTACTTCAAGTTGCACAATTTCTGCTCCTCCAATTAGTAACTTGTCAATGTTGTTGTGCCTCTTTTGAGATGTTGTCATTCTTTGGAAAAATCTAGTGTTTTGTCCTTCCTTTAACCAAAGTACTCTGGATTTCTGTCTCCAACTTGCCTCTTCATTCTTAGCAAGTTCCTCCAATTCCACCAACACAGTTTCCCTGATCATCATTTCATCTTCATTACATTCTCTCTAATCCTGCATTTGATCCAGTTCAGCTAACTCATTCAATAAGCTTTTTTTTTTTTGTTGAGTAGTTCCCCAAAATTGTTTCTGCTCCACTACTTGAGTTTGATTTTCAGCGGCTTTAATTTCCGGCCTAGCCTGAAATCAGGGCAGCCTTGTATCTCAAACTCAAACACTAAGGAAATTAGAGTGTTATCAGAGTTTACTCTTGGTAGAAGTATTTGTCTAATATCTCTAAAGGCCTCCTCCCATTTTGTAGAAAATAGAAATCTGTCTAATCTTGTTGCCCTATTGTGTTTTACCTCACTAAACCAAGTGAATCTTCCCCCATTTAACTGGGAAATCATGAAGCTCCATATCTTCAATCCAATCAGAGAAATCATTCATGACATTGGTAATTCTGTTGCAATATCTTCTTTCAGCTGTGAATCTATTGGTATTGAAATCTCCACATGTGACCCATGGTCCTTCCCATAATCCTTTGGCTGCTGCAATTTCCTCTCAACATTCCTTTTTATTTGTTTTGATAGTTCTAAGGAGAGGTAGAGGTAAAACGATAAAGAATTGGGAAGAGATGATAAGACAGGACACGGCACATTTCCAGTTCACCGAGGACTTAAATAGGCGAGCATGGAGGTCGAGGGTTAGGGTACACGGATAGTAGGTAGTCGAACGACTTATCTCCACCTAGTGGTAGAGCACGGTTCTAGGATGGAGCACCCTATGTTGCTCGGACTCTCCAAAAATGTTGTCATACTCTTTGTCGGATCCTCCATATATGCACTACTTTTGAAGGATCCGGCACGCACCAGGCGACATTTGAGCAACATAGGAGCACCTATTTGCTCCCTTACCTGCATTATTGTGATAGCATTATCTCTTTCTTCAATTTTATTATTAATGTGGTTTATTTTTACCTTGGTTATCTTTACTAATTTTGTTGTCAGTATTTCGTTTCTGCGGTATTTTTTTCATAGTTTATTTACTCTTCCTTTTTTTTCTTAAGGTGAGGGTCTATCAAAAATAGTCTCTCTACCCCACAAAGGTAGGGTAAGGTCTGCGTACACCACCCTCCCTGATCTCACTGTATGTTGTTGTATTCTTTTTTATGTGTTCTGGTGTGTGGGGCATACACCCCATTGAGGCACCGGTTGGAAGAATTCTACACTACTTCAAAACTATATGAGACTGAAAAGGTTCCTTCGGCAATTAGTTCCCCTTTCCACACCCTGCTATCCCTCAATATCATAATACATCCATTGCTACCTTGCCCCTCTAGAAAACCACACTTCCTCCATCTACATGCCCACAATTGTTTTGCCATCAGCTCTACATTTTTCTCTATTTTTGTTTCCTAAAAACAGTAGACATAAGCTTTCCAATTGTGTATCAAACTCTTAACAGTGTTTCTTTTACTAATCATGTTAAGTCCCCTCACATTCCTTGTGATGATCTTAACTTTCATTGATAAGTTAAGCTTAGAACCCACCCCAGCTTCGTACTCCCTCCACTTCTTTATTCAAATCAGATTGCAAATTTTTAAGTTCATTTTTGTCAATCCCTTTGCTCCTTGGTGTTTTAATTTTACTGCCCATTACTTCCTTCTCCAAAGTCTTTTTCCTCCTATCTAGCTTCGTGAACAACGCTAGTGTTTCCTTCTAACATCCAACAAAAGCAACACCATATGTGTTGCTTAACTCAAAAACGCTAGAGTTCACCCCGTTAGAAGCCTCCTCTTCATCCTCCATTGTTTCTTGCGGTTTCATGTCTATAGAAATTGTCTCATGCACTTGCATTGGGTGCATGTTTAAATTTTCAAGTTCTACACAATTATAGTTGTCGATAATCTCCTTGCCTTGCCTTGCCTTTTCCTTGTCAACTTTTTCGTTTTTTGATTCTAGAATTTCTCTGCCGGGTGGTCTAAAAATCGAGAGGCCATCTCTTTCAAATTGATGAGACACTTCTCTATAGGTTTGTTTTTGATGGTTTTAAAGAGTTTCATCGGGTCTCACGTGAGTCACTTAAGCTGGTCCATTTTCCTTTTCTTGTTGGGTCAAAGAAATAAATTGGTTTGGGACCAAAATTACGTCCTTCACAAACCCACAGAAATCCAAACCCATTACATTATTAGAATTAAAAAGCATTATTGACCCAATGACATAATGAAGGGGTGGGAAGCTTTCTATAGTAACATTTCTTTCAAGGTGGGAGAGGGGAGTAGAGTTAGTTTTTGGGGACAAAAATGGTCTGGGGACTTGGTGCTAAAAGATGACTTCCCGGGCTTGTATAGGCTCTCTAGCCAAAGGGAATGTACCGTTCAGCAGGTTAGGGGGGCACAAGGGGGAGAATTTTTTGGGACTTGAGATTTAGGAGGGATTTCCAAGATTGGGAGGTGATTGAGCTTCAGAGATTGCTAGCTTTACTGCATAGGCATAATGATCCAGTGGCTAGAGGTGGGAAATAACAAAGTGCTCTGTTAAGTCCTTCTACGAAAGGCGTCTGGTCAGGGTGGAGGATAACTTTCCTTCTAATTCGGTGTGGTTAATTAAGGTTCCGAGGAAGGTATGTTTTTTCACTTGGTTAGCTGCTAGAGGGGTAATATTGACGGCGGAGAATCTCAGGAAACGAAAGGTTGTCTGCGTTAGCTGGTGTTTTCTTTGTAAGGACTAAGGAGACAGGTGAAGACGTGGATCATATCTTGTTACCTTGCAAGGTAGCCATGAGGTTATGGTGGGATATTTTCAAATGGTTTGGCGTTTCATGGGTAATGTCAAGATCTGTGAAGGAGTTGTTGTTCAGCTGGAAGACTGGGGCCAGGAGAAGAAGGTACAAGGCGTGGAATGTCACTCCTCTTGCGTTGATGTGGGTCATTTGGAGAGAAAGAAAAAGGAGAGCATTTGAAGGGGTGGAGGTGGACTTTGCTCGATTAAGGACTAGTCTCCATTCCCTTATATTTTTTTGGTTCACCCATGTAGTTCCTACTTGTTGTATAGAGGATTGGTGTCTTTTGGGGAGAACCATATTTTGTAGGTTTCCCTTTTTTGATATACCTCTTGTATATGGCCAAGTTTGCCATTGTTATTATTAATGAAAAATATTACTTGATCAAAAAAAGTACAAACAACTTCCTCGTTGGGGCTTCGCACTGAGAAAAGGCTAACGCGACGCGAAACCGGCCACTAGTTACAAAGCTCCACTAAGGAATCAAGAGGACTATCACAGTCAGGTGCGAATTTATTACCTGAATTTGTAAACTACCCCTTTTCCTATGAGGGAGTAGAGGTGAAAATGGCTTGATGAGTCGTTCTCCACGCACTGGCCAAGCTAGGGCACGTGCTACTAGCCCATGTGGAAAGGGAAGCTTTTCTGAGGCTTCTCTCTTTTTCTGTAACATATCTACTTTCATACTTTTCTAGAGCCCTCGATATCTACTGGCGTTTTGCTTGCTTCTCCTCCTCTTCTCCGATGATGATTCTCGCCAAAGACTCCACCCAAACCTGAAGGGTAAAGAGAAATCTGCCTTGTTCCAGTGTCATTTTTTTAGGGACATAGCTTCCATCTCCTCTAATTCTATTCTTGGCTCACTTTAGGAGATTCTGGAGTTGAGTATCTTCCTCCTCTCTACCCGCCTCCACAATATTCCCCAATAACTTTGATAACTTCAGATAACCAAAATTGGAGCGGCAAGCCCACAACCGTAATCCAAACAGACTTTGGCAGAACTTTTTGTTTGATAGCCCCCCAATAAAGGTGACAACTATAGGGATGACAATGGGGCGGTGCAGGTTTAGACATATGCAGGCGGTGCCGGTATGGACATATGCGGGTCTAGGACGGGTCGAAATAAATTATTATAAATTCCTTGCGTTGTAGGTTAGAATTTAAATTTCTATATTCGTGTTTGCTTTGATAGTGTCAAATAGCACTTCTTCTGTCTACTCTCTAGATAATGAGATCAAAGTAAATTTGAAAGGCAACTGAATGCCATTTTTCACGGCATATATACTAACTTCATAAATAACACAAGATTTACATGGTCATTTTCATTTAATTTTTCCCGTAAGAAAAAAAAAATTGATATAATAGCTTACTTAACTAAGACAAGATTTCATTATCATTGCATGTCCAAATAGATAACTCGCATAAATTATGTATCTGATTATCATTTATCTCAAAGCTAAATTAAAGTTCATCTTAATTTAAAGTAAGGGGCATCACTTTTCACTAGTAAAAGTAAACTATTTGATAAAAAAAAGAATTACAGATTGTACATAGTAATAGTTCTTAATTAATTCCAAAATTTATGTTTCCCCAAAAAATTAGAACTTTTACATATATAATTAGTGAAGTTAATTTTTGACTTAAGTAAATTAAAACTAACTATAGTTTATTGTAAGTGAGGCTAGATTTATTACGTGAAAGAAAATTACACTTAATAAGAGCAAATAAGTAATTTTGGATGAATGCAACAAAAAACACTAAAATAACTTTATTACAATGACTAGTTGGTGGGTATTGTCTAAAAGGACTTTATTTTATTTTATTGTATTTTTTAAGAATGGTAACATTAAAAGGACTTTATTAAAGTCCACCTATTCTCTTGTTGAACTTGGTAACTTTTTGAAGTCCACTTATTCTTAACAGCTTAAAGTTTAAAAATGATTCGGGGAATGGATCAGCACATTGGGACCAATTACACCCGCGGGCGGATGCGGGTTAGTGTGCGGGGCGGATGGATGAAGGTAAAAAATGCTTGCGGGGTAGGGTGGGGCGGGTTGAATATTCGGGGGTTAAGATAGAACTCGCACCATTGCCATCCCTAGACAACCATTGGAAACTAAAGTGGAATCATTTTTGATAGCAATCCCTTCTCAGAACTTGCTCATCAGAAACTTTGGATGCGAAATCAAAGAGGAATCTACCTTCTCTCATCTCGTAAATCTTTAGACCATGGGCCTGCTTCCATGAGGAGAGTTAGTCAATCTTCTAATGAGATCAGACAGAGTTGGGAGTTCTGCAGTAGAAAAAGGCCAACTAAGCATCTGCCAAGTACCTCAGCATGAGAATGTGGATATCTAAATAACTTCTCCCTCTTTAATGCCGAACCTCCAAACACTTCTTCATTCGACTATTTTAAGCTTCTGATTGCATCTGCATATTGGAACTCCTTATCCGCCAGCCTAGGCTCCACTGAGCTATTGATGTATCTTCCAATCTTGTCAGCCAAATAGGTCCATTCGGCACTAAAAGCTACTCCTGGTATGATTAGCACTGTTTTCCTCCTCCCACATATACTAACGATGCTCAATCAACAAGGTCCTCGAACAAAAGGTCACAGAGAAGCTATCTCTTATCTTCCATCTTCTAACTACATTCCCTCGCATCTTTGACGCTTCTCTCAAGTTTTGGACAATCCATTCCAGTATTTTCCTATTCAAATATACTCTACTAATGAAATTCTTGCTTCTTTCAGTCCAATCGAACCAAGGTTCAGCTCTGCTCGGGATCTTGTGATATCCTAGGACTTAAATCCTATTGCAAAATAAATGTTATTATCCACTATTTTGTCGGCCCTACTTGTAAGACATATAATGACCAACCAAAAGACAAAGAGAATCGGAAGAAATGGGAACATGCATCTACAAGAACAAATAATGAGGCCTTCCGGTGAGTAAGCAGAATTTGCTTTCATAACTTTATCAGACACCTCAGCAAAATAGATGGAGTTATTTTCTTTTTCCTTTTTTTGGATGAGGCCAAAATAGTTTTTAAAAATGGTAACACTAAGGTCAAAATAGTTGAAGCTATCAAAAAGATCACCTTGAAACTCTAGCTTAAGCAAGTGTCTTAGCACGTTCACAGCTCTGCCGGCCCTCATGGAGCACTATACCAGTGCTTCCCCGGATAGAAGTCCAATTCTATTCAATAATATCACATTACTAGCAAGTTATGCATGGGGTGATTACCCCTTAACCACTTGAGTGCATTAGTTCTTAAAGATTAAAACTTAATCCAGAAAGCATCAAAGTGCAGACTT
The DNA here is from genome assembly GCA_003996215.1 of Jaltomata sinuosa. NCBI lineage: Eukaryota > Viridiplantae > Streptophyta > Magnoliopsida > Solanales > Solanaceae > Jaltomata > Jaltomata sinuosa. Next base: position 70,627 of record QJPP01004100.1, read on the forward strand.
TTTATAGTTAAAGTTATCAAAAGTTAATACAATTTTGCGCGCAAGCTAGCCCGGACACACCATCGTCAAAGAAAAGAATGTATATTACCTTTGAGCCTTCTGCCACAGCAACAAGGTTTCCTCTTCCATCCTCCTCATCAGCCACAACACAAGGATTACCTACTTCCCCAACAAATTGAATTCGCTGAACATAATTCCCCGATTTCTTATGATACAGCTCCAACTTCCCACTCCTTGCCACGACAACATATGCCCCCATCTCCCCCATGATCTCTGGAGCTTCGCTGAAAACTAAACTACCACCCACAGGCTGTCCTTCACTATCCACAATAACACCCACATTATCCACCATTAACATCACCTTACACTCCTTTGGTAACAACTTCATCCTTGGGAGCACGGATGGATCGGGCAATGAGAATATGACACCACACTGCCCACCTGCATACGAATACAAATAGTAAGCAGTCCTAGTTCCGACAATAACAGACTCATCTACCCATGATATACACATTATCCCGTCTGTAAAATCACCCTGAACTTCCTTCAAAATTACAGGAGAACTACTCAAAACCAGCTCAACTAGGACCAACTTCTTTCCCATTGCAACCGCGAAAAAACAGCCATCTTCTTTTCCTTTAATCCCATTTGAAATAGAGTTTAAACTAAAAAACCTCTTACTTACAACATTAACATTCTTCAACAGACTCAATTTTTGAACCGGTTCGAGTGAATTCAAATCGAGCAAATAAATAAAACCGTCGGAAAGAACAAGGAGTTTTCTGATATGACTAATAACGTGGATCGAACTCACGGGTTTACCAATGATGTTGACCCGCAGGTGGAGTGATAAACCAGAGTTAGGGTTCAGGGAGAGGGAAATAACGTCTCCGGAGACTGTACCGACAAAAACTAGGGTTTGGGAATCGGAGTTTGTGGTGATTGCTAAAGAACGAATCGGAGGAAGTTGAGGAATTGAAGGGTTTAAGCCGGCAAAAAGTTCTAGAACGTTCCGGTAATGAGATTTGGGTTCGGATCCCGGTTTGGATTTCGAATTCGCCATAGGAGAAGGAGAAGCAGATGAGTGAGCAATGACTATACTCAATCATGGCTCCACTTTAGAGCTTACTTATATAACAAGAATGATGACAGAATTCCCCATTTTGTTTTCCTTTTTCCCTTTCTTCTGTGGGTTGACAGTCAATTAGTGGTTTTTTTAAAGATAGAGGAGCTCTATTTTTTATTTTTTTTGGGGAGGGGGGTCAAACAGTTAACTTTTTCATTCAACTAAACTGGACATGTACTAGCTCATGTTAGAGCCTAGATAAGATTTTAATATGGTCAAATCAAATTTTAATTTCTTTTTTATATTAATTGAGTGTTTGGTAAAATGAAAAAATAATTAAAAAAAACTAAAAACTAATTAAGAAAGCTAAAAGCTGGAATCCTCGGCTTTTTGCTTTTAGCTTAAAATTTATTTTAAGTTTAACCAATACATTTACCCTTTTATCCCTAATAATTTTTTCAAATATCAACATTACGCTCACTATTCAGCCCTGAAATATATGAAAGTACTCTCTTTTCTCTCATTCTCATCCCGCTTCTCCATCTTTCCCTCTCTCCAACAACAAAAAAGTGTTTAACAACACTTGTTTACCAAACACATTAACAATTTTTTTTTCAATTTCAGCACATTTTATCCAAACACTTATCTACTTATTTATAAGCACTTATTTTCAGCTTTTAATCACATTGCTTAAAAGCTACTTCTTTTAAGCAAATTCAAACAGGCTCTTAGACTCCAGAGCTACACCCCAATATAATCCTATCTATTTTACTTTTTTTTACTAATATAGAAGGGAGAGTTGAGCTTCTTGTTTGCTCAGGGTTAGAGGTATTTTAGGAATTTTTTTTATTGTTTGCATTATTTTTTTTATGTATTAATGCTTTTGAGGTTGTACTCTCTTTTTTATGGTTAAAAAACTCCAGGCTTAACCAGCTGTTTTAAGGGTGTTTTGGACATTTAATATGTTTTCCTGTTGTTGCCTTTTGTATGTCATGAATAAAAGGTTAAATTACCGCATTTAATTTATTTAACGGCTCTCGATATTGCTATCTATTTTACGTTCTTATGGTTAGAATTAGTTTGCTTCTCCTTTTCTTCTACCACTTAGAGCCTGTTTGGATAGGATTAAAAACAGTAGTTTTTAAGCAAATGTGCTTAAAAGCTGAAAATAAGTGCTTATAAATATAAGGGATAAAAGGGTAAATGCATTGATAAAACTTAAAAAAAAAATTAAGCTAAAAGTAAAAAGTCGGAGGGGTCCAACTTATCACTTTTAGCTTTTTTAATTAGTTTTTAGCTTTTTTTAATTGTTTTTTTTATTTTACCAAACACTCCAAAAAGCTAAAAAAGAGATTAAAAGTTGATTTGGCCAGATTTTAATCCTATCCAAAAGGACTCTTAATCTCTCTGATTTATCTTCTTTTACTCAAATTTCAGAGATTTTATCCAATTTTCTCTATCATGTTGACTCTTTTGAACTGTGAGCTCTTTCTTTGGGTGAGTTTTTTGTGTGATTTTCTGTTTATTACACTTTACTTGTAATTGCAATTTGCTGGATATTGTTTGTTTCTGTTCTTTTGGTGGTATCTATAAAAAAATTTGGTCTAAAATCTTCATTTTCTTTGTTGGATTTTCCAATTTCAGGTAAGCTCTGGAAATCAGTTGCAAATCAAGCACGATATGCAAGAACTTTGGTGAGCTAATTTCGTGCTATGCTCTTTCTGTTTAAGATTGTCCATTTATGAGAGATGTTGGTAAATTGAGGTGGTTTTCACATGCTTAGAGAGCTGTAACTTTGTTTTAACGCCTGATATTTCCTTTTTTCCTCAGTTTTGACACGTTTTTAAGAGCTCTCATTGTTTGCTTCCGCTTTGTTTCGCCTCTTTCACTTTTCTCTTTCTTGCAGTTTATCTGCATTCTTGGCCAGTTTTTGTATATTTCCTGTATAGGTAAGTTTTTTCCCTATTTTTTTTGTTTATTCGGCTTTTTTTCGTTTATCATTGTTATTTAGGTTTAATCTTGTTTTAATTTTTTATTTGAAGATGTTAGGATTGAAAATTCATATTGCGAAATTTAGCCAAATAATATTATAATAATAATAACAAAGACAATAATAAGTTGATAATAACGGTAATTAAAAAAATTAAAGAAGGCGTTAATTTAACGTGGTTCGGTCAGTATAACCTACATCCACAATCGGAGAGGAGCAATTTTACTATACCAACAAGAGTACAATAGAGAGTACAAAATTAGAGTATATACTCTAACTACCCAAAAATATCCCAAAAGAATAACCTCACAAGATCACTCCAAAAGAAGAGTTCACACAAGTGTTTTCCAACACTTACTCTCTAACAAAATACTCTAATAGGAAGAAGAAGTCAAAGAAGACAAGAGATGAGAAGTCTTGAATTTATGTTGGTGTCTCTTCCATGGAGAAGAAATGACCTCCTTTTATAGGACTCAAACTTGAGCTCCAAGTTGGATAAAAAGAAAAAGAGAAATCCCAAAATAATCTGCCAAACTTTGGCTCCAAGAAAAATCTCCTGGCAGAGATTTTCAATTAGGCATGTTCATATTACAAAGATATGGACCAAAAATGATCACATCACAAATTTTCTCCTTGGATTAATTTTGACTAAAATAGTAATATGCTCCACCCTCTCTGCAAAAGTCCATATGGGCTAAATCATTCTTCATAAATGAAAATCAAGTCCAAGCAGAGCTTGAACTTGTCAATTGGAAGAGGCTTCGTAAATATGTCAGCAAGATTGTCTCTGGTGTTTATCTTTTGGACAGAGACTTTTTTATCAGCAATGATTTCTTGGATGAAATAATACTTGATATCAATATGTTTTGTCCTCTTGTGATACATCTGATCTTTAGTCAAGTTAATGGCACCTTGACTATCACAGAAAATGGTAATACCATCTTGGTGTAAGCTGAGTTCAGCAAATAAACCTTTCAACCATAAGGCTTTTTTGATCGCCTCGGTCACCGCCATATATTCCTCTTTGATAGTAGATAAAGCTACTATATCTTATAATGTAGCTTTCCAGCTGATAGCACAACAACCAATGCAAAATACGTAGCATGTGAATGATCTTCTTTTGTCAAGATCACCTGCATAATCCGAGTCTACAAAATCAATCAAAGTTTTAGTATTTCTCCCAAATTCCAAACATGCGTTGGAAGTACCTCGCAAGTATCTGAGAATCCACTTCACAGCCTGTCAATGTGCTTTACCAGGATAAGCCATATATCAACTTATAACACTAACAACTTTTGAAATAACCGGACATATATACACCATTGCATATATAAGATTGCCAACTGCACTGGAATATGGTATCTGTGTTGTATACCTCTCTTCTTTCTCTGACTGTGGTGATTGAGCGGCTGATAACTTAAAATGACCAGCAAAAGGAGTACTCACTAGTTTAGCATCTTTCATGTCAAATCTCTCCAAGGACTTCTCCAAGCACTTTTTCTGGGTCAGGAATAGCCTGTTAGCTTCTCGGTCTCTTTTGATCTTCATACCAAGAATTTTCTTAGCTACTCCGAAATCTTTCATTTTAAATTAACTTTTTAGCTGAATTTTCAAATTGTTAATTTCTGTCAAATCCTTAGCAGGAATGAGCATGTCATCAATATATAATAATAAGTAAATAGATGAACCATCATTTAACTTTTGAAAGTAAACACAATTATCGTACATGCTCCTCGAATAACCATGACCCAACATAAAGGAATCAAACCTCTTGTACCATTGTCTTGGAGATTGTTTTAACCAGTACAAGGATTTCCTCAACAAGCAAACATGATCTTCTTTTTCTTCAATTTCAAAACCTTCAGGTTGATGCATGTATATTTGTTTCTCAAGTTCGCCATGTAAGAAAGTTATTTTAACATCAAGATGTTCTAACTAGGGGTGTGCAAAAATTACTGATAAACTGAATCGATAAAAATATTATTGGTTTATCGATATGAGATTATTGGGTTAACGATTTATAAACAGTTTTGTAATTTTTTTTATTGGACTATCAATTTGATTTTGATTTTAAGGTTTTAGTTAATGGTTAAACCAATAAGCCAATATAATTATATTAAAATTATATTTTTATTCCTAATAATATAATAATGGCCTTAGATTTTAAACCTATACCCTATTATTTTTTACATTTTATAGTTGTAGTCTTAGTGATGTTATTTTCTTTCTAAGGTCGTTGGCTTGTTGGGGTTCTATCCATCAGTGTAAACTATGAATTGATTGTATTTTTATTTTTAAGAGATTGCTACCATTGCTACTGCATTTAAGTTTGATACTTACCAAGACAAAAATAAGTTTATTTTAGTAATAGCGTATTTGAATTTGTTTATGCTTGTAATTTGTGCACACTTTTATGCATAAAGATAGTGTACGTATATATGAACAGATGAAATTAAGAGAAAGTAAAAAAATATTATAGGAACATTTTTTTATCGGTTAAACCAAAAACTGAATCGTCAAGGGCCAAAATCGATAAATCTTAAAATCGATAATAAATATCTTATTAGTTTGGTTATCGATTTTGCATGTTTATAAATCAAAAACTGATAAATCAAATCAATAATACACAAAATTGAACCGAATCGACCGATGCGCACTCCTAGTTCTAACTCCAAATCATACATGGAAACTAAGGCAAGCAAGACATTAATAGAGCTATATTTAACAACATGTGAGAAAATATCATTAAAATCAACTCCATGTACCTGACTATAGCCATTTACAACTAATCGTGCCTTATACCTTACATCTTCAACTCCTCGAATTTCATCATTTTTCTTGAAGACCCATGTGTAACCAACAATTCTCTTTTCTAGTAGTGGCTTCACAAGAGACCAAGTACTATTCTTGTGGAGAGATTTAATTTCTTCGTTTATTGCAATCAACCACTTGGTTGAATCAACACCAGAAATTGCTTCCGAATAATTTGATGGTTCTCCAATTTCTTCAGTTTCCTGTGCAACTGAAAAAACAAATGCAATAAAATCTCCACACCTTCCTGGTTTTTGAATTTTTCTCCTTGGTCTGTGTGTGGCAATTGAATACTTATTTGGTTCAACATCAGAAGTCACAACTTCTGGAGTTTCAACTGTATTTTGTTTCATAGTTGATGAGCTTGGCTCAGAAGGAATGCCAAGCTCAACCTCCACCTGCTCATGTATACCGTGCTCTTTGTTTTTATTACAATAACTAGAAAACTCTTTTCTGGAATGTAACATAGAGGATTCATCAAAGGTTACATCTTTGCTAATTATAAACTTTGGTGACTTGGGATCAGGACACCAAAGTCTGTATCCTTTCACCCTAGATGCATATCCAAGAAAATACACTTTTAAGCCCTTGGCTCTAATTTTCCATCATTCACATGCATGTACGCAGGATAACCAAAAAAAATTAAATTGGAATAACTAGCAGGAGTAACTGATCATATTTTCTCTGGAGTCTTAAAATTCAAAGGTGCAGATGGAGCATGATTGACAATTTAACAAGCTGTTGAGATGGCCTCTACCCAAAAAAGTTTGTCAATCCAGCATTTGAAATCATGCAATGAGCTCTTATCAAAAGAGTTCTGCTCATCCTTTCTACAATACCATTTTACTGAGGAGTCATCCTCACAGTGCAATGTCGAGCAATTTTTTTATTTTTGCAAAATTCGTTAAACTCGTTATTACAAAATTCCAAGCCATTATTTATTCTAAGCCGCTTGACCTGTTTTCATGTTTGCTTCTCAATCAAAATTTTCTATTATTTGAAAGTTAGGAAAATATCACTTTTATTTTTCAGGAAATAAACCCAAACTTTCCTTGAATAATCATCAATGAAAGTTAATATATACCTGGCGTCACCTTTTGACGGGGTACGAGAAGGACCGCAAAGATCTGAATGAATGTAGTCTAAAGTACCTTTTGTTCAATGAATTACTGGAGATTTGAAGCTGAATCTTTTCTGCTTCTCAAACACACACTGTTTGCAATACTCTATATTTTCGGTACTTTGTCCATCTAGGAGACCTCTTTTACTGAGGATGGAAAGACCTTTCTCACTCATATGCCCCAATTGCATATGCCACAATTTGGTGATGTCAGAATCAAATTAATTTGAAGTAGAAACTGCAGCAGCACCTGTAACAGTGGATCCCAAAAGGTGTACAACATACCAGATTTGTGTTCTTTCATGATCACAAGGAAACTTAGAGAGACTTTCATAACTCTTCCTTCACCTGTGTATTTGCACCCAGAAATTCTAGAGTGTCTAATGAGATAAGATTTTTCTTTAAGTTAGGAACATATCTAACATCTGTGAGAGTTCTCACCACACTATTGTGTATTTTGATTCGGACTGTAGCTTTACAGAAAACAGAGAGCATTATTGTCCATCGAGACAGCTCCACCTTCAACAAATTCGTATGTGGTAAACAAATTCCTATTGGGACACATATGATAAGAACAACCTGAATCTAAAACTCACTCATTATTAAATTTAAAACTATTAGTAGTAGCTAAAAATATCGTTCTCTTAGACTCATCAGCAGCTACACTTGCTTAAGCAGGGTCAGTATTTTGGTGCTCATTATTATTTTCCTTGTGCTTTTCTTCGTTTTCAACTTATAACATTCAGAAATAATATGACATTTCTTATGACAATATTTACACAACACATTTCTGTATCTGTATTTTGACCTTGATTTAGACCTCTCACTATTTGATTTTTTCTTATTAGATCTACCTCTTACAAATAATCCTTCCCCATGGGTTCCACTGCTTTCTCCAGTAATATCTCTATCTATATGTTCCTTTAATTTTAAGATAGATTTGATTTCCCTGTAAGAGATATTATCATTTTCATAATGTATAGTATCTTTAATATGCTTAAATGATTGGAGTAAAGAAATAAGTAATAAGATGACTTGATCCTCAACTTTAACTTCAGCGTCTATATTACTCAAATCTATAAAAATAGAATCAAAATGCATCAAGATGTGAGAGTATAGAAGTACCTTCAACCATATGAAATGTGTAAAGATTTTTCTTCAGGTAAAGTTTGTTTTCCACTTTTCTCTTCATATAAAGAGTTTTTAGTTTTCCCCACATGCCTTTGGCTGTGATTTCTGCAGATACTTCACGTAAAACCTCATATGAGAGATTTAAAATAATACTCAATTTTGCTTTTTTGTCTATGAAGGCAAACTCCTGATCCGTCATATTTTTTAGCTTCTTCTCCTTTCCTTCTAGTGTCATATCTTGGCCATCTTGAATTAGGATAGCTTTCATCTTTAATTGTCACATCCCGAAATTTACACTTCGGTTAAATTTCTGAACATAAGTTTTTGATATAATTATTTTGGCTATGGAAAAGAACTCAGTTAGATCCAGCTCTGATACCAATTTGTTAAGATCGCGAATCAAGTATTGTAAAATTTAGCTAAACAATATTATAATAATAATAACAAAGACAATAACAAGTTAATAATAACGATAATTAAAAAAAATAAAGAAAGAACAAATTTAATGTGGTTCGATCAGTGTGACCAACATCAATAAGCGAAGAGAAGCAAATGCACTATACCAATAAGACATACAATAGAGAGTACAAAGTCAGAGTAAATACTATAATTACCCAAAAAATATCCAAGAGAATAATCTCACAAAATCATTCCAAAAAAAGGATTCACACAAGTGTTTTCCAACACCACTCTCTAACAAAATACTCTAATAGAAAGAAGAAGACAAAGAAGACAAGAGATGAGAAATCTTGAATATATATTGGTGTGTCTTTCATGGAGAAGAAATGACCTCTTTTTATAGGATCCAAACTTGGGCTCCAAGTTGGATAGAAAGAAAAAGAGAAATCCCAAAATTATCTCCTCCACATGTGGCCAAATTTTGGCTCCAAGAAAAATCTCTTGGCAGATTTTTTTAATTAGGCATGTGCCTATTACAAAGATATTAGCCAAAATATGGATACATCACAGAAGATGTGTTTGAATTTTAATGAAAGATTTAGCTTTTCATTGTCTAAAATTTTAGGCTAATTGGTGATATATTGTTATGCTTCTATTTTGCATGTTCCCTCTTTGCTTTTTTTATGGTTTAATCTTAATTTCATCTCTTTCAAATCTTTCAAGGTGAGTAACAATTAGTTTTGAGTTTGTATTTTAGATACTAAATTCGGACTTGCATTAGAGGTGTTCGCGAAATCGCCCAAAAAAAAACTACAACTGTTTGTGGACTATGTTAGAAAGCACTTAACCTGATTGATTAGAACTATCCAAAGATAGCTTTGACTCGTGCTATTCTTTTTTGACATAGTCGATTAAAAGTAACTGCTAAGCATTAAGTGCTAAAGTTAATTTTGTAAATAAGTAGTTTCGTATTGGATAAAAGTGTATAAAAGTATAAAACTAATAATAAGCTGAGCCTTGACATTCAATATATTCATTCTATTCGTCACCTTTCTGCATTGATGAGATGGGAACTTAGGAATACCACTAAAGTGATCAAGCATATGTTGCTCATATCTTACTGCTTTGCTGAATTATTTTCAAATTTCCCTCCTTAAATATTTTTTCATTTGAATTTTAGCATCAATGGATTGGTAATAAAAAAGTAACATTGGTACAAAAGTTGCTAGGGTCTACCATTGACTTCTTTAAAAAGGAAGATTATAAAAAAAATAGATTATAAATGAGAACATTGTAACTATAATTTAACTTGTTAGAATGAATCATTTGGACATGAAATCAGTCGTTGGTTTTATTTATTTTGATTTTTCAGTGTGCACTTCATTTTTCAAGTTAACATGAATATTCTTTAAGAGTTATTCAATGTGAACTAACATTTGCTTTTTCAATGTGAATATTGACTTTAACAAATTTGTAGATTATCCAAAAGTATAAACAAGTTTCATAGCTTAGTTAACAACTTCCTCTATTGGAATTTATCTAAATGCCTTATTTGGTACGTTATTGTCAAATGTCTTGATGAGGTAGTTGAATCCTAAATGGTCTGAAAAGTATTTACTCATTTATATTGAATTATATGCAGTAGCTACCTGAACTTTACTATTCTAACTGCACTTTCTAGAACAAAGGTAGGTAAGCTTCAAACGAATACAAACTCAATCTAAATTTACCATATCTTGAAATGATTGATTTTGGGAGATAGATATTTCTCGAATCCTTAAGTTCAAAACCAAATTTATCCCCTTTGCCCCTATATACATTGTAACAGCCCATCCTATTGTTATAGTGTTACTTAAGGTGTTAGTACCCGATTAGAGTTATCCCTAAGATAAGAATTAATAAAATCTCAAGCTAGGGTGGTTTTTGACAAAAAAATAGTATTGTGTGCTTAAGTGGTGATTTGTGTTTCATGGCATAGTATTTGATAGTGTAGTATCTATTGATGGATAATAGACTGGTATAGTTTCTCATAGAAAATTTAGGATGATAAACATGTCATAGAACTCCAGTTATAGCGGTTGCCGCATTGGAATTAATATGTGATGTCTAGAATCGAGGTTTTTATTATGAAATGGAGTGTTTTGGCAGAGTTTCTGAGTTTCTATTTCAGGGATCGCTGCAGCAGATGGTATTCCACTGTAGCAAGATCATTGTAGTAGTCAGAGTCCCGCCACAACGAGCCTGGAATTTTTTTTGAGGGCTCGCCATAGCGAGCCAAAGCTCGCCGTAGCGAGAAAATAACCACTGCAGTGAGTTATGGGAGGCAGATTGCCTGACTTAAGTTAGTTTTCTGAGTTTTATTTCACAAACTCTCAAAACTCATTCTAGAGCTCCAAGAAGGTGATTTTCCCAAGGCTATGGCATTTTTTTCCGTTCAACGTAAGTTATACCATTAATCTCCTCGTTTAACAATTATTTATCATTGTAGAATCATTGGAGAGTGTTTAATAGTGAAAATTATGGGTTAGAACCCCATGTCTATGAAATTGTAGAAAAGCTTATGGGTAAGGGTGATTATTATCTAAAATACTTCTAGGGTGTAGATAAACACTTTCTAGCATGAATTTGGTATTACTAAACATGAATTAGGATGATTTGAAAACCTTGAGTTTCATAAAAATGTGACCTTCAGTATAAAAATAACTTAAAGGGGGAAACTAGAGTAGAAACTCCATAGATGATGATCATGTGTATAATGTGAGACTAGTTGGTGGTTAATTGACCCTTGGGGAATGCTAAGGACCTCGAGTAAGGGTAGAGTTAGTGGGTTGAATTCCCAAGGCCTAAAATGCAAGAGTAAATGATTAATTACTCTTTGTTGTTTGTCTATTTAGACTTTGTACGTTTGGAAGCATTGAGGAATGGCAAGGCTATTGCAAGGTAGTTCGTTAGTTGGAATTCTTCGGTTGAGGTAGGTTACAACTTATTTGGAGTTGAGACTTGGTTTAGTACTTGTATGCTTTGATTTAAATAACTTGTTGATTTATCTTCAGACATACTTGAAGTTGATATTGTAATCTTGTTAATGCTTGAATGAATAAGCTAGTGTATATTGAACTTGATTAAAGAACATTCTGATGATAAAGTGTACTTGTGATTTAGTGTACTGTGTTATGTTCCTGAGATATAGAAACTTGGAACCATGAGATGATGTTGGTTAAGGGGTCGGGTACCATACCATTACATATATTGATATTGATTTTATTATTATAGATCAGGTACCACACCAGTACGGTACATGGACCCTGGTGCGTCCTCTGCAGGTACATGGACCCTGGTGTGTACAACTTAGGGGTTGTTTGGTAGGGTGTGTAAGAATAATACAGAATATGGTGTATTAGTAATGCTTGCATTAGTAATGTTGGTATTAGTTATGCTTGCATTAGTTATGCTGAGATTTTCTTTATGCAATATTTGGTTTGTTATATTAAAATATCATATATTGCATAATTTCTAAAAAAAATTATTTATAAAAATATCCTCCACAAATATGGTGAAAAGAGTGTGAAAAAGATTTTGAGGGACAATTATGTCTTTAATCATGCTAATGCATGAATTAGAACCCATTGCATTACTAATACATAAAAATCCATGATATTAGTAACACATACTGCAATGCACAATAGAGTGTATAACTAATGCTTGCTTGCATTAGTTATACATTAATTGAAAAATTGTACCAAACAAAGTTGTAATAATACACCAAAATTAATGCATGCATTAGATTTAATGCATCCTACCAAACGACCCCTTAGTGTTTTGAGGTATGAGTTAGTATGGTAGATCGTGATAATAATAAAATTACAGGAAACCTAAATATGGGGTGAGGCGGGCATAGACCCATGTTGTGATATTGCTTATTGAGAATGTAAGTTCTTGAATATTAATAACTTCTGGTGACTTATATGATTTGATTGCAGACACTGTTTTGGCTTGTTTGAAATGATTCTTTGTTGAGTGAACTATTTGTTGTGTATCGAAGTCCTATTTACCGTTGTTTAATTTATTTGTATACTTATTCTAAATTGGGTCAACCTATGATGCCTACCAGTATATTGTAATTTATACTGATACTACCCTGTTCTCTTCTTTTATTGTGTGCAGATCATGTTCCAAAGGCTCAGACGCGACCTTAACTCTAGCGGTGATAGCTGATTCGATCCAAGGGTGAGCACTACATCTTCAGGCTGCTATAGGTCTACATATTGGTTCTTGCCCCTTTTTTTGGCAATGAAATTTTTCCTTATTTTAATTAGATTTTGGATATATTAGATATGGTTGTTGGATTTAGAATTCTTGTACAATGACTTTTTGGTCTTGGGGAATGTAATAGATAGTTGAATATTTTCGCACTTACATTTTGTTAGTTTTTGACCATTTTCGTTATTAAAGTTGATTTTATTATTATATCGTCTAAAAATAGCCAATTGAATGGGTTAAGATTTGGGTTAGATGGTTCTCCCATCGAAGGGCTAGTGTGGGTGTTACTCGTGGCCATTTGGGTCATGACAAAATTGGTATCAGAGCCCTAGATTCATTGATCTCATTGTACATGAACATGTCTAGTAGATTCTTGCGGAACGATACAAAGACGTCTATACTTTTCTTCAGGAGGCTACAGGACACTAGGAAAACTCAATTTCTTCTTTTTTTCGTGCTATTACTTGATCCCAATTGGTATCTAGTAATCCAAATTAGTATCTGAGTTCTTCCACTCTTATTTTTGTAAATAGTGAGAACACGTGCATCGAGAGCGAGAGTAGAGGTACCTAAACCGGCGATTTACGGTAGGTGACAAGTGAGAGGAAGAGGTAGAGAAAGGAGAGCAGCGCCCACCAAAGGCAAAGCTCAGGCTGCAAGACTAACTTGAGAGAGTTTAGGATCTATTCCCCTACGATAAGACATTCCTGAGGTTGTAAAGGGTGAAGTGATACCAGTTTAGGAAAATAAGGCATCCCCGGTTCAAGGAGGTGCAACACCGATTCAGATGTCTTCGACTATGATTCAGCAGGTTTGAGCTTCTTGAGTGGGTTAGCAGGGAATGGGGCTACACTTGCAGTTTCCATTGTGCAGCATCTAGGGGTGCAACATGCTGCTTCTGTAGCTCCTCGGATGGATGAGGTATCAGAGACGGGTATCTTCCCGAGATAGGTAGCAAGTCCAGTGATGATCAGAGATGAGTATGATTTATTTTGTAAGTTCATCAAGATAAATCCTCCAGTCTTCCATGGTCTTGAATTTGAGGATACATACGAGTTTATCATCGACTTCCATGAGTGAATTCATAAGACAGGGACATTTAAGAGATATGGAGTAGAGTTCGTCACCTTCCAGCTTCAGGTGATTCTGAGATGTGGTGGAGAGCCTATGTGGACTATAGGGCTGCTGGTCACCTCTATTGACTTGGCATCAGTTTTATTCAGTGTTCTTAAAAGAGTATGCCCACGTACTTTAAGAGATAGAAGGAGAGATGAGTTCGCTAGTATCGAGCAAGGGAGTTCATCAGTTGCATCCTATGAGGCTCGATTTCATTCGCTCTCCCATTATTCATTATAGCTGATAAATACTAAGGAGGAACGAATTTGTTGTTTTGTCAAAGGGTTAAACACAGGTCTTTAGATTTTATCTCTACATATGGTATCCTCCGGCAGGTCCTTTCAGGTAGTGATTGAGTTTGTGAAGAGTGTTGAGGGTGTGAAATAGGAAAGTTATGCAAAGGTAGAAGAAAAGAACTCCCAAACAAGGGGCAACTTCAGTGGTTCATATTATAGGGGTCATATTTCACGAGGGTACTCTGCATGCTCTATTCAGTCAACTATGCAAGTGTCATCTTGGGGTCCGTCAGGGGCAAGCCAGCCTTCTCCAGACTTTAGTGGTTATCTTACTTCTTCTGCTTCAAGACAACAACCTTCCTTGGATTGAGTTTGCTACGAGTGCGGTGAGGTTGGTCATATTTGGAGGAATTCTCCTAGGTATTGGCAGGCTGGTCAGTCAGGCCAACATCAGGATTCCCAAGCTCCAATTATGGTAGGTAAAAGAGGCAATGGTCATGGTAGAGGCCGTCCTCAGGGAGGGCATGATGGTCACCAGGTAGGTAGAGATGGCAACCAGCCTGACAAAGGTGGTGGTCATACAAATCAGAGTGGTACTCAGCCGATCGGGGTGGTGCACATGCAGGTGATAAGGCCCATTTCTATGCTTTTCCAGGTGGGCTTGAGGTAGAGGCATCAGATGCGGTGATCACAAGTACTATTCTTGTTTGTGATCGGATGGCTACTAATTTGTTTTACCATAATTCTACTTTCTCTTATGTATCTGCTAGTTTTATTGTGGGTTTGTATATGGTGTGTGAATTACTTAATTTTCCTATTTATATGTCTACTCTGGTTGGTGATTTTCTGGTTGTTGATAGAATTTATCGTGCTTGTGCTGTTATGGTTATGGGGAAAAAAACCTGTGCGAATTTAGTGATTTTGGATATGGTGGATATTGACATCATTTTGGGAATGAGTTGATTGTCTCCTCATTATGCTATTTTAGACTGTCACGTTAAGATAGTAACTATGGCCATGCCGGTAATAGATAGACTTGAGTGAGAGGGTGATTATAGTCCTGCTTCTATTAAATTGATCTATTTTCTTTATGCTGAGAGTTTGATAGGGAGGGGGTGTCTAACATTTTTGCATATTTTCAAGACACTAGTGCAGAGGTCTTACCTATTGAGTCATTGCTCGTGGTGCATGAGTTTCAAGAGATGTTTTTTGCCGATTTGCTGGGGATTCCCCCAGACCACAACATTGACTTTTGTATTGATCTAGAGCTGGGTACCATCTTATTTCTATCCCCCCTTAGAAGATGGCGTCGATTTAGTTGAAGAAGTTAAAGGCTTAGTTGCAAGAGTTGCTGGATAAAGAATTTATCCATCCGAGTGCCTCCTCGTGGGGTGCTCCAGTCTTGTTTGTGAAAAAGAAAGATAGTAGTCTACGTATGTGCATAGACTACCGACAATTGAATAAGGTTACAATCCATAACAAGTTTCCTCTTCCCTGCATCGATGATTTATTTGACCAATTGCGGGGTGCATCTGTCTTTTCTAAGATTGTTTGAGGTTCGGATATCATCAACTAAAGATTCAACCCGCAGATATTCCTAAGACTGCATTCTAGACCAGATATGGGCACTATGAATTTCAAGTGATGTCTTTCAGGCTAACTAATGCCTTTGCTGCTTTTATGGGATTGATGAAGGGGATATTTAAGCCTACTAAGACTCATTCGTGATTGTTTTCCTTGATGACATCTTAGTTTACTCTAAGAGTGAGGAGAAACATGAAAATCACTTAAGAATTATTTTGGGTTTTCTAAAAGAGAAGGAGCTTTAGTGTGAATTCTGGTTGGCTTCAGGTGTCCTTTTTTTGGACATATGGTTTCGAAGGAAGGGTTAATGGTAAACCCACAAAATATTGAGGTGATTAAGAATTAAGCTAGGCTTAACTATGGTGATCGAGGTTCGTAGCTTTGTAGGGTTGGCCAGTTATTACCGCAGGTTTATAAAGGGATTTGCTTCTATTGCTACTCATTTGATCCGTTCAACTCAGAAAGAGGTACCATTTCATTGGTCTGACGAATGTGAGGAGATCTTACAAAGGCTCAAGACCCTATGGACTACAACTCTAATTCTTGCTTTGCCAGTGGAGGGTAAGGATTTCATTATTTATTATGATGCCTCACATTCTAGGTTAGGTTTTGTTTTAATGTAGGAAAAAATGTTGTTGCCTATGCTTCGAGGAAATTGAAGGTGTTTGAGAAGAATTATCCTACTGACTTAGAGTTGGCTGTTGTGGTTTTTGCTCTTAAGATATGAAGGAACTACTTGTATGGGGTTCATTGTGAAGTGTTCATAGACCATCACAGTTTACAACATATGTTCACATAGATGGATTTCAATTTGAGGTAACGTAGGTGGGTGGAGTTACTTAAAGACTATGATATCAACATTTTATACCATCTGAGTAAGGCTAATCTAGTAGCTTGCGCATTGAGCAGAAAATCTGACAGTATGGGTGGCTTGGCTTATTTGAAGGCTACTAAACGTTCGTTGGCTAGAGTGATTTAGACCTTAGCTAACAATTTCATGAGACTTGAGGTGTCCGAGAGGGATTGGGCTGTTAGTAAATATTGAGGCAAGGTCCTCATTTCTTGATTGGATCAAGGCTAAATAAATTTTAGAATGCAAAGTTGAACAAAGTTTGTGATAAGGTTTTGCAGGTTGAGGCCAAGGAGACCATGATTAATGTTGAGGGTGTTTTGAGAATCAAGGGGAGAGTTTGTATGCTCCGTGTTGATGACTTGATTCCTATTATTCTAGCTGAGGCCCATTATTTAAAATACTCTATTCATCCTGGTACAAGCAAGATGTATCGTGAATTAGGGCAACATTGTTAGTGGGGTCTAATAAATTGAGACATTGTTGATTTTGTTGCTAAATGTCAGAGTTGCTAGCTGGTGAAGTATGAACATCAGAAGACGGTGGTACTCTTCAGAGGATGCCCATTCCTGAATGGAAGTGGGAGAGGATTGACATGGATTTTGTGGTTGGTATTCCCAAGACTTTGGGGAAGTTTGATTCTATTTGGGTTATTGTGGATAGGCTGACAAAATCTGTGCATTTCATTCCAGTCTAGGTAACTTACAATACAACAAAGTTAGCTAAGGTTTATCTCAAGAAAGTTGTTCAGTTGCATGGGGTCTTGATTTCTATTATCTCAGATAGGGGTACTCATTTTAGCTCTAACTCTTGGGAGAAGTTGCATGAGGAGTTGAGTACTAGGTTGGACCTTTGTACCGCTTTTCACCTTCAGATCGATGGGCAGTTTAAGTGAATGATTTAAGTATTGAAGGACATGCTCCATACATATGTGATGGATTTTAGAGGTCATTGGGACTTGTATCTACCTTTGGCAGAGTTTGCATATAATAATAACTATCGTTTG
This sequence comes from Jaltomata sinuosa, assembly GCA_003996215.1. NCBI lineage: Eukaryota > Viridiplantae > Streptophyta > Magnoliopsida > Solanales > Solanaceae > Jaltomata > Jaltomata sinuosa. The sequence continues at coordinate 88,196 of QJPP01004100.1, forward strand.
AGCATAAACATGGCCCCATTTGAGACATTTTATGAAAGGAGGTGTAGATCTCCTATTGGTTTATTTGATGCATTTAAGGTGAGATCGTGGGGTACTGACCTTCTGATAGACTTAATGGAGAAGATAAACCTTATCCAAGAGAAGCTTTTAGAGGCTCAAAGCAGGCAAAAAGAGTATGCAGATAGGAATGTAAGAGATTTACATTTCATGGAAGGTGAGCAAATGTTGCTCAACGTCTCACCTATGAAGGTTGTTATAAAATTTTGTAAGCATGGTAAGCTTAGTCCAAGGTATATTGCACCCTTTAAAATTCTTAAGGTTGTATGGCTATTGGCTTATAGATTGGCTTTGCCTCCGAGCTTGTCAGGAGTTTATCTCATGTTTCACGTGTTGATGCTCAAGAAGTATCATAGGGATGGTGACTATATCATTTGCTAGGATTTGGTCCTGTTAGATGAAAACCTCTCTTATAAAGAGAAACCTGTTGCTATTCTTGATAAATATGTCCGTAAATTAAGGATTAAAATGATTGCGTCTGTGAAGGTCTAGTGGAAGAACCATCCTGTTGAGGAGGCCACTCGGGAGATCAAAGTGGATATGCGTAGCAAGTATCCATAACTTTTTGACAATTCAGGTAACTTTTTATTTTCCTTTTTCTTTCTATTGCCATTTTAGGATGAACAATTATTTAATTAGGATATTATGTAATTATCTATTCTATTTTTATAGTTTTGCTTAGGGTTTAAGTACCCAGTTAGAGTTGTCCCTAAGTTGAGAGTTGATAAAATCTCAAGCTAGCATGGTTTTTGACAGAAATCTGGTGTTGCATGCTTAAGTGGTGACTTGTATTTCGTGGTGTAGTATTTGATGATGTAGTGTCCATTGATGGATAGTAGAGTGGTATAGTTTCCTGTAGGAAGTTTTGGGATGATAAAGGGGTTCATAGAACTCTTATTATAGCGATTGCCACGTTGGGATCAATCTGTGATGTCTAGAATTGAGGTTTGTATTGTGAAATGAAGTGTTTTGGCCGATTTGCCGAGTTTCTTTTTCAGGGACCACTGCAGCAGTTGGAATTCTGTGTAGCGAGACCGCCGTAGAGGTCAGAGTCCCGCCATAATGAGCCTGGTAGTTTTCACCTGGGCTCGCCATAGCGAGCCAATGCTTGCCACAGTGGTCTTGCCATAGCTAGTAAATGACTGCTGCAGTGAGCTACGAGAGGCAGATTGCCTGACTTAAGTCAGTTTTTTGAGTTCTATTTCACAAACTCCCCAAATTTATTCTAGATCTTCAAGAAGGTGATTTTCCCAAGACTAGAGTGTTTTTCTTCGTTCAAGGTAAGTTATTCCGTTAATCTCCTTATTTAACAATCATTAATCATTGTAGAATTGTTGAGGAGTGATTAATGGTGGAAATTATGGCTTAGAATCCTAGGTCTGTGAAATTGAGGGAAAGTTTGTGGGTAGGGGTGATTATCATCTAAAATGCTCTTAGGGTGTAGATAAACACTTCCTAGCATGAATTTGGTATTCCTAAACATGAATTAGGATGATTTGGGAACCTTGAATTCCATAAAAAATTGACCTTTAGCCTAAATGGCTTAAAGGGGGAAATTGGAGTAGAAACTCCATGGATTGTGATCATATGAATAATATGTAATGCCTCAAATTTCAAACCAACATCTAGACAACCACTTTGAGTTGTTTCTGATGTTTCCAGGCTTCTCGGGCAAGGTCACGAACTGTAGGAGGGCTCACGGCCTGTGAACCTAGCCGTGGGAGCCTTTCATTAAGGCTTTATGATTTCATCAACTCCACGAGTTAGTCCACGAGCTGTGGTAGAGACCACGAGCTGTGGGGCTAACCGTGACTTCGATTCAGAGAACATTCTAGCTTTCCCCAGACTTCATGACTTAGGCTACGATGCCTGGGAGGTCCCACGGTCCGTGAACCCATTCATTGGATAGGACCCGAGACCTTGATGTCTCTGTATCAAAATGACAAGCCACTCCACAGCTCGTGCGCCACTTCACGGAACGTGAGGTGAGCCATCCAATGGGATTTTCTGTAGTTTTCTATTATTTAAGTTAGCGGTAGTTTGGTCCTTTCCATACTGCAGGGCCTTATCCCACGATGTTTTAACTCATATTAGGTGATATTAAAGGGAAATTAGTTGACTTATTCCGTCATTCTCACAATTAGAAACTCCTGCGTAAGAAAATAATAGAAGAAGAGCGTTCTCTCAGACTGCAAGCCTAGGGTTCTCCTCCCAAGCCTCAATCTCCAAGTCGTTCAAAGTTCTTTAGTATTCAGGTATGTGGGTATTCATTAAGGGTTCATTTACCCCTTATACCCAAAACTCCAAATTTTTATTATGGTTTTTCATAAATTTATGATTTAGGGTTCATACCCAATTATGCTTTTTCTTGAAATTCAGTTCCTCGTGATATTTTATGACTATGGTTCTTATTAAAAACTTATTATGAATGATTTTCCATGGTTTTTAATATAGTTATTTTAGTATGAAAGAACTATGCATGATTTAGCAGACTTCAGGCTAATTTCAGTATGATTTAGTAGCTATGGTCTCATGACCTCAGTATTCAGGAAAATTTACCATGACTAGCTTAGTATTTCAGAAGCAGTAATTTAAACTTGTTCATGCTTTTTTTAAAACAAACATATTTATCTAGTATGAGAAAATAATATATAGTTTTGGGAGTAGTATTTAGTACCTAGAAAACACGGGTTCCAGATAGCCTAAGTCCCAGAACTCCTTGCCACCATAGGATAATGGAGTCCTTGCCAGTTAAGAGTGTCACCTTTAGCCCTTTGTGTTCAATTTAGTGGATCCACCCTAGTTAGATTCTATACTGATGGCAAGGTATAGAACAACCCTCCCCCATACGGGTGTCACTCCCCGAGGCTACCCCTAGACGTAACTGATAAGTTGGTATTCTACCTACTTATTTAACTCTTAAACTTATGCTTTTTCTAATAATAAGTGGAAAAATAGTGTAATTGACACTTATTACTTCTATTTTGTAGGTTTCCATGTTTCAGAAGTGTTCAAGGGAGATTTGAGTGAAAATAAGTCAAAATGGACCAAAAAGGGATGGCTGATCACTGACACCAGGTTACTCATCGCGACCGTGAGAGTAAGGTCACGCGACCGCGATGTACAAGGAGAAAGTTAAAACTACGCTACCGCAAAGTGAAACCACGCTACTACATGGAGGAAAAAGCTAGAACTACGCAACCACGAGGTTGAGACCACGTGGAGAGAAAACACAGAACCACGTGATCACGAAGCATGATCACGCGACCGCGATGAAGGCGTCATCATCTGCAGGACAAATTTTGAAATTACCACTTTTGGAAACCTCAATCCACATAAAAGTCTTCTCAGCCATTTTGGGAAGCATCTTTGTCTATTCTCACAACTTTTGGCAAGCTTGGAGATTAAGTTCATCAACCAACACCATAGGAGTGAAGATTTGGATGCTCTTTATTATAAAACCTTTAGTTTCCATTCTTCAAACTCTTGTTCTTAATTGTTATTTTATTGGTGTATTGTTGATTTGAGATTTGGGTTTTGTATTAGAGATAATACTTGTTGGTTGTTGAATTCATATATAGATTTTGCTTTTGTTTGATTATTTGGGTCTATTGAATCCTCCATGCTTGAATTTATAGTCAATAGTTGCAAACATTGACTTAGCTTTCTAATTTGGGTTTTTGCTTGAGAAAGGATTACCCTAAATTTGGGAAGGTTCTATAGTGGGGATTTGGGGTTTCCACTCTAGACCAAGGCTAGAGATAGTTTGGTTGCTGAAAACTCCCATCTAAGAGTTGGGGTTAGAGATAACCCAACTCACCCAAGTTAAATTGGTTGGTTATTGCTTACTTGTGGTGGTTCGAGAGAACACACGAGATATATGCTCGATTGGTCGAAAGACGGTTAGGCATACCTTTAGCCAAGACTACCTAGGTGTTAATGGGGTGCAAGTCTTATGAATTGAATTCTAATTCCCAATTCTCCCTTGTTTTCCTTGCGTGACGAAATAATGGAAAGCCATTGATGAATTTATCTTTTATTTGATTTTATTTTATCTTTAGTTGTAGTTCGTAAACCCCCTCTTTTTGTATATCTTTCCCCCCTTTTTGTTAATTGAACTTCAATAAGTTGCTCTTATTCTTTATTAGCTCGATCGTGACTATATTGTTCTCTGTGGGTACAACCCCGACATCCGTTGGGAATATAAATGTGTTTTGCTCTGACGATCGCCATGACCTCCAACTTGGGGAGCACGATTTGAGTGTTATCAAAATTGGCGCCGTTGCCGGGGACTTGAGTTGATAGCTATTTTTGATTATTGATTTGAAATCATTTTGAGAGTATTTCCTTCCTTTACTTTTGTGCGTTGCTTGTGGTTGATTGCAGGCACACGTCGCTCAAACAATCAATGCATGTACTTTTTACTCAACCCATTTGCACTTGATATTGCTACCTTGTCGGACCATAAGTTGGATTTTTTGGAGCCAAGGGTGCAGTGGGTGTGACCTCCGCTAAAGAGATTGAGGAGTGGTTAAAGAATGATGCACGGAGGAATAGAGAGTTATCAATCACGTCCACACTCCTTGAATTTATGGTAAGGAGTATCTCAAATGAGTGAGTTGAAACCATTAACACCATTGGTGTTTTTAGGGGTATGAGGTCGATAGAAGATGGTGAGAGCTCAAATGATGGTAGTGATGAGGTGCTTAAAGCTGTCCACGAGGCAGGTTCCCATGTCAACCCTCATAGTTTGGGTAGATGTGAACATGGGAATCAAGGTCGGAATGAATAATATGATGACTCTAGAATGGAAAGTATGCTTGTGCAGGTGCTAAAAAAAGTAGGGGCAACCTACGAAGTCATTGAGAAGTTGAGCCACAACCTCGGAAGTCTTTCTCAACCCATTCAATCGCACTCCGTAGCCATTGAACGCCATGAAGATAGAATGCTTTGGCTTAATGCACAATTCAAATCTAGGCAATCCAAGAATGAAGAGGGGGTAGCGGTGTTGAGAGCTCCCTAGACCACATTGATGTTGCAGTGTCAATGATAAGCAAGCCTCAGAAAAAGTAAATTTGGGGAAATAGTGTGACCAATGTTGTTCAACGTGAGAGCAAGGAGACTAAAGTTCTAAAACCATTCCCCACTTGTCTGCCTCCATTCCCTCAACGACTTTTGCAAGAAAGAATGGATGAGAATCCAAATGATTTTGAGTCTACGTTAAAGAGAATCACCATCAATGTGCTTGCGAGTACCGCTTTTTATAAAATGCCTGAGTATGCCAAGTTCGTGAAAGAATTATGCACCACTTGCAACTTAGAAGATGTCGGGGTAGTTCAACTATCTCCATTTAGTAGTGCAATTCTTGCAGGGAATTTCACCAATGATGCGGTGATGCCGGGCGTACACACAGTTTGTGATTCGAAGGGAGTTCACAAGTCCACTAGGCTAATATGCGATGAAAACTCTAGTGTCAACTTGATGTCGTTGGCCACTTTCAAATGAATAGAGTTGGGGCAGCCCACTAGCACAAACTTGGAGCTCGTCATGACCGACCGGTCAATAAGGCACCCCGTGGGGATCGGTTGTGACATTTTGATCAAGGTAGGGCGAATGGTGTACCCTATGGACTTCGTGGTGCTTGATTGCAAAGGGAGCTTTGAGATACCTATCATCTTAGGGCATCCTAGCCTAAAAATCGGGCACACTTTGAGCAAAATGAACTTGGGAGAGTTAAAGTTTGATGTGAATGATGAGAAAGCCACTTTTGACGTGAACAAATCTATGAGGCAACCAAGTGATCTCCAAATGGCTTTTACAATTGAAACAATCGAGGAAAGCATCGATTTGCACATAAGAGAGGGGTTCGTTGATGAAGTATTAGAAGCGGTACTATTAAATCATGATGGTGAGGGTATGGAGAAATTCGACGGGTTTGTTGTGCATTGGTGGGCATAGGGTCCTACTCTTATCCCCCAAAGAAACTTGATCTCGATCGAAAGAACAGGGAAACTCCACCATCTAAACCCTCAATCATTGAACCTGCTATCTTGGGGCTCAAACCATTGCCTTCCCATTTGAAGTATGCATACTTGGGTGCTAACGAGACCTTGCCGGTCATTATTTCCAACAAGTTAAGTGACAAGCAAGTGGAAGCTTTACTTAAAGTGTTGAAGAAGCATATCAGAGCTCTAGGCTGGACCATAGCGGATATCAAAGGTATACCTCTGGGAATATGCATATATAAAATAAACCTCCAAGAGGAAAGCATTCCCTCCATTAAGCACCAATGGAGGCTTAACATACTCAAGCATAACAAATACAAGTGGAAGCATAATAGATAAATCTGGATTCACATACATAGGTAATCAAGTCGAATGAAAATATAGAATTCGGAAAGAGACTCAAACACTGTATATGTCTGAAAAGCCTCTTTATGGCATAAGGAGTTGCTAGGACAAGACCCTAGCTAACTTAAAATATGGAAATAATAAATCAGCATAACTAAAACATAGCTAGTCCTCGAACTAAGAGGACTCACCAACAGCTGACAGAAAAGTGGCCTGGAAGCTCTAGCCATGTGTCTAGAAAGGAACACCTGAATCTGCATCATCAAAGGATGCAACGCAAGATATGCGTCAGTACTATAGGATGTACCGAGTATGTGAGCGATGCATGGATCATGATAAAAATAGTTTAAAATATGCTTAAGAATGAACTTGTTACTTAAAGAAGGACTATAAATAAATATCAAGGTATAAAACATAAAACATGAAATAAAGCTTAAGTTTCATAATATAGATTCATATAACTTCATAGCTTGAAAATAAACATGTGGGAGTTTCTCTTAACCGATATTAAACCATGCTGAGCTACACGGAGTTCAGTGTCTTGCACCCACACTGAAAGAGTTGTCCTAACCGGCCAAGGCTAGAACCATTTCATACCAGGATCCTGTCATCATAAGCCTCAAAAGGGCAACCTACGGTGGCGCCATAGTTCTGGGACTAAGGGTACTCTCACCCGGTCCAACTCAGTGCTAAATACTACTCGCAAAACATATATGTACATGACATGAGCTCACATACATATGACATATCAAATGCCAAACTTGTTCATACTTGTTCATAATATTTTCATACCCCAGATCGTCATACTACTCATGAATTAGGGTTATGAAATCGATTCAGGAGCATTAATGGAACATCAAGTGTCTTATCTTGCATCATACTTCATAACATGGGAAAACTTGCATACTTCATGACTTGTAAAATTTGCATGGCTCTAGTTCAATTTTCATAAAACATATACTTTCATAGAATTATAGGAACTAGGCATGCACATGCTTGAAAATCCATAAGGAACATGCTTATCAAAACCCAATTTACTCAAATCAACTTTATGCATGTAGAGATTTCCATGGTTAAACTTCAATTTATGAAATAAGAGTTAACATGCAAAAACTCATGTGAAATCATGAAATTTTAATAGTAATTTAATAATCAAATTATGAGAAGATCATATTTAGCAAAACCCATAACAATTGGATAAGAACCCTAATTTGAAGATCATGAAATCAAAATTTGAATTAGGGGTTTTGGGCACAAGGATGAAAGGAACCCATTGTTGATTTTTCATATACCTTGGTTGAAGATAACCCACTCGAATTGAAAAGACTTAGGAGACTTGAACTTGGAGTTTGAGACTTGAAGCTTGGAGAAGAATCCTCAGGGTTGGGGGTGGAGACTTGGAGAAGAAATCTGAAAGGAAACTGTTGAGAGACTTCATTACTTGAACTTTTATGATCTTGCTTGCTAGAAACCCTAGGTGTCTGTCCTTAGGGTCTTGAGGGAATTATTTAGAGATAGGGTGATGTTCTTATGAAGAATAACCCCTTTTGGGTGTTTAAAAGATGAGGGGAAAGACTTGAGGTATGGAAAGGACCAAACTAACCCCAACTTAAATGCTGAAAAAGAAGTACAAAAGTTGCCGTCGTGGCCCCCACGGGCTGTCGGACCCAACCATGGCCCTTACAGGTGGTCAAAAGGGCTCACTGGTTGGTTCAACGGGCTGCCACCATGGGCAGTCGTGAGAGCCACGGGCGTCGGCCCGCCCGTCAGAAGGAGCCATGCCCATCGGCCAGCCCGTCAGAATTTTAACAGCTGACAGTGCTTCACTAAAATTCCCAGAACTTTTTACTCCAGACTCAGATTAACAAGAGGTCAGTGGATTTGGAAAGATAATTCAAATACCTTTAATTTGGTGGGTACTAGGACACCTAACACTTTATATTCTACGAGTTATGATCGTTTGAATTTAACCCTAGTAAGAACTTACATAAAAACTAAATTGGTAGAAGGTCTTTCAACTTAACTTTGAGCTAGGGGTCCTTTAAGACTTCAATACATATAAATACTACTTCAAAACATAGGAATTAATCTCAATTCTTAGATATAAAGAAAATTTATCTAATTCGGGTCTAACAACGCATGAAGAACGGTTCGGATCTTGGATTAGAATTTCTGGGGTGTTACACTGTAATTGGAGATGAGTTTAGAGATTGTCTGGAGCATCTAGAGGAGGAACTTAAAAGATGTGAGGAGATTAATTTGGTGTTAAATTGGGGAAAATGTCATTTCACAGTGAAGGAAGGGATAGTCTTGGGGTACAAGATCTTCGAAAAGGGGCTTGAAGTTGATCAAGAAAAAATTGAGGTTATATCAAAACTACCCCCTCCAAACACTGTGAAGGGTGTCCTGAGTTTTCTTGGCCACGCCAAATTCTATAGGCGTTTTATCAAAGACTTCTCAAAGGTAGTCTATCCTTTATGCAAGCTACTAGAAAAAGAGGCCAAATTTGACTTCGATGATCAATGCATGAAGGCATTCCTCACCTTGAAAGAAAAGTTAACTTCTACTCCTATTATTATTTCTCTGGATTGGTCGAAACCATTTGAGCTTATGTGTGATCCCAGTGGTGTAGCTTTAGGGGCGATTCTTGGCCAACAAAGAGAAAATCTTTTCCACCCGATCTATTATGCAAGTAAGACCTTGAACACAACCTAAACTAACTACACTGTTACAGAGCAAGAATTATTGGCTGTGGTGTTTGCTTTTGAGAAATAATGGGCATATATCTTTGGGACTAAGGTGGTGGTGCACACTGACTATGTAGCCCTCAGGTATTTGATGATTAAAAAAGATGCCAAACCCCGATTAATCAGATGAGTGTTACTTCTGTAGGAGTTTGATTTTGAGGTGAAGAACTGGAGGGGGTGTGAAAATCAAGTGGCTGACCACTTATCGCGTTTGGAAGAAGAAGGAAGGCCTGTCGGAGATCTTGAAATCAATGACTCATTCCCGGATGATCAAATTTTGGCTGATTCTCATGACTTGATACCTTGGTTTGTGGATTTTGCTAATTACTTGGCAAGTGAGATACTCCCGGAGGGATTGAACTCAAACCAGAAAAAGAAATTCCTCCATGACGTTCGGAAATATTATTGGGATGAGCCCTACTTAATCCGTATTTGCGCCGATGGGATGATACGGAGGTGTGTACTAGAAATTGAAATGTTACCCATTCTTAGAGCATGCCATTCCTTACCTGTTGGTGGACACCATAGGGGCATGCACATGACTTCTAAAGTGTTGCAAAGTGGGTTCTATTGGCCTACCTTTTTCCAAGATTCCCATGATTTGGTAAAGGAGTGTGACAAGTGTCAATGCGTAGGGGGCATATATCGGCGCCATAAACTTCCACTAACACCTATCTTTGAGGTAGAATTGTTTGATGTATGAGGTATCAATTTTATGGGACTGTTTACAAGCTCACATAGGAACACCTATATTCTAGTGGCTGTGGACTACGTGTCCAAATGGGTCAAAGCGGTGGCTCTACCAAATAATGAAGGGAGAAGTGTGGTTGCTTTTCTCAAAAAGAACATGTTTGCGAGGTTTGGCACCCCTCGTGCCATCATTAGTGATGGAGGATCGCACTTTTGCAATAAGTTGTTTAGCACACTACCTGAGAAATATGGCATCAAACACAAAGTGTCCACTCCCTACCATCCACATGGAGAGAAAACACTGAATCTTGCGATCGCGAAGCATGATCATGCGACCGCGATGAAGGCGTCATCATCTGCAGGACAGATTTGGAAATTCTCACTTTTGGAAACCCCAATCCTTATAAAAGTCTTCTCAGCCATTTTGGGAAGCATCTTTGGCTATTCTCACAACTTTTGGCAAGCTTGGAGAGCAAGTTCATCAACCAACACCATAGGAGTGAAGATTTGGATGCTCTTTCTTGTAAAACCTTTAGTTTCCATTCTTCAAAATCTTGTTTTAATTGCTATTTTATTGGTGTATTGTTGATTTGAGATTTGGGTTTTGTATTAGATATAATACTTGTTGGGTGTTGAATTCATATATAAATTTTGCTTTTGTTTGATTATTTGGATCTATTGAATCCTCCATGCTTGAATTTATAGTCAATGGTTGCAAACATTGACTTAGCTTTCTAATTTGGGATTTTGCTTGAGAAAGGATTACCCTAAATTTGGGAAGGTTCTATAGTGGGGATTTAGGGTTTCCACTCTAGACCAAGGCTAGAGATAGTTTGGTTGCTGGAAACTCCCATCTAAGAGTTGGGGTTAGAGATAACCCAACTCACCCAAGTTAAATTGGTTGGTTATTGCTTACTTGTGGTGGTTCGAGAAAACATACGAGATATATGCTCAATTGGTCGAAAGACGGTTAGGCATACCTTTAGCCAAGACTTCCTAGGTGTTAATCGGGTGCAAGTCTTGTGAATTGAATTCTCATTCCCAATTCTCCCTTGTTGTCCTTGCGTGACGAAAGCAAGGAAAACCATTGATCAATCTATCTTTTGTTAGATTTTCTTTTATCTTTAGTTGTAGTTCGTAAACCCCCCTCTTTATATATATATTTTTCCCTTTTTTGTTAATTGAACTTCAATAAGTTGCTCTTATTCTTTATTTGCTCGAATCGCGACTACATTGTTCTATGTGGGTACGACCCCGACATCCGTTGGGAATATAAATGTATTTTGCTCTGACGATCGCCGTGACCTCCAACTTGGGGAGCACGATTTGAGCATTATTAGTAACACGGGACCCGAGACTGCAAGTGCCCCAAGTTAACCCTTGGTCATAACATAACTCAAATAATTATAAGAAAACATAGCGGAAGCATAAATAGAAAAGCTAGGCGACCCAATCCATAAATGATAAAGTCAAGATGAAACATAATCCGAAAGAGAAACCCGAATACTATCTATGTTTGAAAAGCCTCTAAACTATCATAAAGAGTTGATGGGACATTACCCCAACTAACCCTGATATCCAAAGGAGGAACATGAAAGAGATAGGTCTAACACTAGCCCTTGGATAATGAGGACTCACCAATGGAAACTGGATCTTCAGCGATGCCTAGCCATGAGTCTATGGGAAGGAGCATGTATCTGCATCATCAAAGGATGCAGAGCGAGAATATGCGTCAGTACTATAGGATGTATTGAATATATGAGACATGCATAAATATGGTAAAAATATACCTAAAACGTAATTAAAACTGAGTTTATGCATAAATATGGTAAAAATATACTTAAAACGTAATTAAAACTGAGTTTATGCATAAATAAGATATCATAAGTAAATCTCATAGTTTAAAGCTTAAAGCATGAAATAGAAAAGCATAAGCCTTGATTCTTCATATGGGGTTTCTCTTAACTGACATAAACCATGATGAGCTACATGGAGTCCAGTGTCATACACCCACACTAAAAAAGGTTGTCCTAACTGGCCAAAGTTAGAACCTTATCATATCAGGATCCTGTCATAAGCCACAGAGGGCACCTACGGTGGCACGTAGTTCTGGGACTAAGGGCAATCTCATCCTGTCCAACTCGGTGCTAAATACTACTCCCAAAACATATACATATAGCTCACATATACTTGTGATATATCTAATACCAAATCTGTTTAAAAAGCATAAGGGTATATCTAATACCATGTAATTCACATAGCTTAGGTAGACATATCTAGATGCCAAACCTTTCATAAAACATATGGACATATCTAATGTCATGCAATTCATACTTCAAAATCCTTAAAACTTAGCATAGCCATAATTTAAAACATACTTTTCTTTCTTAATTCATAATTTGAAGAATTAGGCATGCAATTTCATAAATACATAAGGCCATGTTATCTAAATATGCCAATTTTCACTTGAAATCATGCTAGAAATCATCTTTAATGCATGGGCTTTCGAAATCAATTAATGAACTTGAAATAAAACATAAATAAGTAACGAGAAACCATGAATTGATGCTTAAAACTGAACCCATAAGTTTTTCCCAAATTGGGTAAGAACCCTAATTTCACAAATCCATAAATCAAAGTAAAAATGATGGGTTTTGGGCATAATGGTGAAAGGAATCCCTCATTGAATATCCACATACCTTATTGAAGCTTGCTTGATCTAAGATGAAAAGAAATGTAGTCTTGTACTTGGAGCTTGAAGGAGTTCTTTCTTATTTTGGAATAGGATTCTTAGAATGAGAAAAGTTTAGGCTATTAAGGAATAAAACCCGACTAAAAATGGTCAAAACAACATCACATAAGAATTAAAAGGATAGGTAATTATAGAAATACCCCTGGAATTTAATTCGAGAAAAGTTGATTAAAACCTCGTCTTCAGGTCCCACGAGTCCTTTCCACAGACCATAGAAGGGACCACGGTTTGTGGATTGGAGTCGTGGTTCCGGAGCCAAATTTTCAAGCTACGGATAGCTTTCCACGAGTTAACAGGACGACCCATAGAAACTTCTATGGTTTGTGGAACTCAATCGTGGTTCCTGGTGAAATGAATGCCCTCAGTCTGAGTTCCGTGGGTGGTTTCCATGACCCGTGAAAATAATCACGACCCGTAGAATCCACTCATGGTTCTCAGACTAGAGGTGGGATCTGCAGGACAGGTTTCATGGGTCACTCCCACGACTCGTTGTTCTTTCCATGGCTCATGGACTTGACTCGTGATTCCTGAAAGTTTCAATTTTTTTAGAGTTCCTAAGTTTAAAAGATGAATCGAGTTCCGCAGTGTTACAATGGGCTAGATGTTGGACTCTATGTTTGCTCACATGGTTTATGTCGGTTATAAAAAACTCCCCCAGTATTGATTTTTATTACATGACTATATACATGATTCATAGTTTTTAGTTCAGGTAAACTATATTATTGATTACAGACATAATTCACGTTTTCTATTTTTTAACCCCGAATCAGTAGTTTTACTTATGTTTTAATATCATGATTTTTCACTATTTATAGTTCAGTCATGTTTTCTACTGTCTTCAGTAAAAGAGCTCACATTTACAGTTTTGACCTATGCATTCTCAGATATTTATACTTAAGCCTATATATTTCAGCTATGCTTTCATTATATATGTATATATATAGTGCATTATCTCGCATACTAAGTATATTTCATAGTAATAATTGCATACTTTCTTGTGTTGCATCCTTTCATGATGTAATTTCAGCAACTCGTTCTCATACTCATGGCTAGTAGTTTAGTGATGTGCCAGGATTTGACGACAATTTTGACGCTTAAAACGAAGGATTTTTGGGAGTTCTTGAGTACATTTTGTTGGATTTAATGTCGTTTGTTAGTTGTGCAGGGACAAAGTATGAAATAGGTAAAAGTGCCAAAAAGTTGCAGTTTCTGGGCAAAAGATAGGCCACCATGGGCGTCACACCTACGAAGGCCCGTGGGGCAGGACGTTGGATTGAGACAGCAGGAATTGCAAAGGCATTGGGGGACCCGACGGGCTGACATGACGCCCGTGGAAGCCATGATGGGACATCGCCGTGCTTGTCAAAATGATCCAAGGAGACATTCTAAGAGCCAAGGAAGGGTGACGGGCACCACGACGCTCGTGACAATCCCTACGTCCCATCATTGATGCCCATGGAAACCAGGCAGGAGAGCTAGAGAAGAGCCAAGGCAGGCAATGTGAGGACCGCGATGGGCGTCACAGCTACGATGGACCATCGCCCTAGCCCGTGAGAACATGGCAGGGAGATTACTTGAAGAATTGAAGATGACCGACGGATACCCACGATGCCTGTCGCACCAGCGATGGCCCTAGAGGCATCCCATCGGATCTTCCGCGTCCAACTTCTCCTAGTTTTATTAGGATTTGGTCTCTTTGTCTATAAATACTTTTCCTTAGGTTTTATTTACGGTTGTTACACATTATTTACAGAATACTTTCGAATAGTTGTTACGTTGTTATTTTGGTGTTAACTTTAAACACAAATTCTTGGTCAATTGAAGTGTTCTTGATATTGTTCTTCAAGATTCCGGATTTCTTTATTCTCAATTGTAAGTATCTATTGATGATTGCTCAAACAAACATTAATTATGTACTTATGAACATGAGTAGCTAAATCCACAACTAGGGTTGTGGGAACCATGAAGGATTAATGAAGTAGGCAAAGTACTTAGGTAATCTAGGGCGGTGTTTATGCATGTGTTGTTCTTTCCTTTGCTTTGATTGCTTTTTAACGGTGCGTAACGTTAGAACTTGCCTTATCCTTACTTGCCGGACCAAGGGGGTAACGTATGGGAAAAGGGTTGTTTAACAACAGAGATTTGAGGCTACCAACCCTCATCTAATAGCTTGACTTTGTCCGGAAATAGCTAATCTGGGATCCAGGGTAAGGGTTAGTAAAGCACACACCCGCGATCGGACCAAGGCGTGTGGTGAAATTCACCTAGTTGCCAGACCAAGGAATTAGGTGAACCTAACTTACCGATTCTGTATGCTAAGAATCAAACTAGTTTACTAAGTACAAAGCCCTATTAAGTTATGATCTCATGGGGAACACTACCCTAGTCATCTCACCCATTGATTATAACTCTTAAAATTATCACGTGTTACTTGTTTACATTCTAAGTTCAATTACTACTTGTTACCTTAAACCCCCTCCCCTTTCGAGGGAAATAAACGACTAAGAGCACGAGTAAACATTAATCGACCATAGTCCTACCATATTGCCTATGGGATCGACCCCAACCTTCGTTGGGTTCTATATTTGATCAGCGATCGCTTACGCTTCTAAAAGGAGGTGTAATTTGGGCATATCAAATTTTGGCGCCATTGTCGGGGAATACGGTTTAGGATTAAGAGAGATTGTGTTTATTTCACTGTTAGTCCTTATTTCTTGATTTTACTTTTTCTGTTGTTTTTGTTTTGATCTCAGGTTGCAGACTTGTGCATGCCCAATACAAGGAGTCAAGAAAATCCCTTGATCCCTTACGACCCGGAGCTCTCCAAAACACTACAAAATATGGCTAAGGAGGGAGAGCATGAGACTCAAAAGCCGATTACATCTCGGCTACTGGCTGAAGCCGAGCAGAGGAAAAAGGATGATGCAGCATGCCAAAAGGAAGGCAAAGACGCCCTTGCTGCTGAAGATGCTCAAATCGCAAAAAATCTCGCGGCTCAAAACGCTGCAGTTGAGCAATCAAGGCAAGGAAGATAACATGCTGTCCGAGACGAGGCAACAACTAGACGTTTGCCACATAATAGGGGTTGACAGATACAACAACCAAGGCATATCTCTCGGTATTTTAATGATGAGGATGATGAGGATGAAGAGGAATTTGGCACCACTGGACCCATAGTGCTGCCACCACTGGCTGATGGAATGAAGTTTGATATCACCAGCGCCATGATCCAGCTGCTTAACCTGAAATGACTTTATTCAGGAAAGCCCACGGAAGATGCAATTCTACATGTGCAGAGTTTTTTCGGAATTTTCAAATCGTACAATATGCTAGGACTAGGGCAGGAAGCTATCAGACTAAGGCTATTTCCATTTTCACTGACCGGTGAGGCGACTGCATGGCTCTCAGAACTGCCTGATAATTCTATATACATATGGAATGAGCTGAAGTATCAGTTTCTAGAGCGGTTCTTTCCTCCATCGAGGATGTTGCAGCTGAAGCAGGAGATCTACAATTTTAGGCAGCTGCCTGCAGAAGCATTGTATGAGTCTTGGCTAAGGTTTAAGAAGAAGCTGAAACAAGTTCCGAGACACGGAATTCCTTCAAGGCCTCTGATGGAGATCTTCTTCAAAGCATCCAACACTGTAACTGAAGGAGCATTCATAGAGAATACATATTATGAGGCTGCGGAGATACTAGACAGAGTTACGAAGACCAACCGAGCATGGCACACTAGGGAGGCTGAGACTCTAGCAGGTACATATGCAGTTGGAAACACCGTGAATGTCAATGACTTCCAAGAACTCAAACAGGAAGTTGCTGAGATGAACATGAGTGTGGGGTTGATTGCAAAGAAAATCCTAAGCGAGGGATTGGATAAGGTTAAAGCCATAGGTTCTTAAGGTAAAGAACCAAGGCCAGACGAGTACTCATCCGAAGCGGATATTAGTTATCTGAATGATCAAGGGGCGGGTTTCCAGGCCTCTAGCCAAGGAAATCAAGGTCGGAACAGAGACAGAGATGACTACTACAATCGGTCCAGTTACAGAGATAGAGACAGAGATGGTGATAGGCGGAAGAAGGATGGGTATAAGAATGATAGGAGTGGTCTTTATGTCCCTCCAGGAAATCATGATAAAAAATCTCCACAACCTACCATGAGAGTGTTGATCAACAAGGTGTTCCAAAAGGTTGAATCCACAGATGCAAGTATGAAGGAGATAAAATCTGAACTTTTAGGTATCATTTAGAAGGTGGAGTCTCACTCTGTCTCCTTAAAGCAGCTTGAGACACAGATGCACCAGTTGTCAACCAGCATGAATCCACGCCAAAATGGTACTCTCCCAAGTGACACTATTCAGAACCCAAAAAATGATCGACAGTTTATGGCAATAACTACTCGGAGCGGAAAGCAGACTGTTGATCCTCCCATGCCCATAGTTGTTGATGAGCCAGCCAAAACTGAGAAGGATGATGCTGAGATTATAGATAATTCTGAAAGACAGTATTCTGAGATGAATGCAAAGAGCGAAGATGTTGCATCGGTCCTAAAACCCATGCCGCTACCTCCTCTACCGTATCACAGAGGTTGAAGAAAAAGGTTGAGGATGGCAAATTTCACAAATTCATCTCCATGCTGAAGCAACTATCAGTCAATATCCCTTTGGTCGAAGCATTGGAGCAGATGCCTGGTTATGCTTAATTCATGAAGGATTTGGTGACTAGGAAAAGAACGGGTAGCTTTGAGCCAGCCAACAATTTGCACCACTGCAGTGCAATAGCATCTCATTCTATGGTACAAAAAAAGAAGATCCTTGAGCCTTCACCATTCCTTGCACGATTGGAGCCTTATACTTTGCCAAAGCTTTATGTGATCTGGGAGCTAGCATAAATCTTATGCCACTAGCAGTATATAATCAGTTGGGCTTGGGAGCCCCCACTCCGACTACAATGCAGTTACTTATGGCAGATCACACGGTAAAGAGGCCTGTGGGAATTCTTTATGATATATTGGTAAAGGTTGACACATTTATATTTCCCGCAGACTTTGTGATTCTAGATTATGAGTTTGACTTTGAGGTGCCCATTTTCTTGAGGCAACCATTCTTGGCCACTGGACGCGCTTTGGTTGACTTGGAAACAGGTCAAATGAAATTCAGGCTGAATGATGATGAGGTGACTTTCAATGTATGTAAATATATGAAGAATCATGATGATATGCGAGTGGTGTTGGTCATTGATGTAGTTAATGAGGACCAACTGGTCGTACCTATTGAAGAGTGACTTGGTGTCGAAGCCCTTACAGCTGTGATTATGAACTTTGAAGGTGATGACATTAAGGAGTACGATGAAATGGTAGCAGCACTCAAAGGTTTGGGATCTTACAGTTATGCACCAAAGAAACTGGACTTGGACTTGAATAATAGACAGACACCACATGCCCGCCCATCTATTGAGGAGCTCCCAGTTTTGGAGCTCAAAGCGCTGCCAGCTCATCTTTGGTACGTATTCTTAGGAGCTAATGAGACTTTGTCGGTAACCATTGCTGCAGATCTAGGTGAAGGGCAACTTGAAGCTCTGGTTTCTATCTTGCGGAAGTTTAAGAGGGCCATTGGATGGACCATCGCAGACATCATTGGGATTTCGCTTGGAATTTGCACACACAAAATTTAGTTCGAGCCTGATTATATTCCATCTATTGAGCAACAATAGAGGTTGAATCAGCCTATACAAGAAGTCATCAAGAAAGAGATCATCACGTGGCTGGATGCAGGTGTGGTTTATCCGATTTCCGATAGCAAGTGGGTAAGCCCGATTTAGCGTGTGCCAAAGAAGGGAGGAATTACTGTGGTCCCTAATGCAAAGAATGAGCTGATTCTGATGAGGCCAGTCACAGGCTGACGCATATACATGGACTATAGGAAGCTGAATGCTTGGACTGAGAATGATCATTTTCCGATGCCATTCATAGATCATATGTTAGACCATCTTGCTGGTAGAGGATGGTGTTGTTTTCTTGATGGTTATTCGGGATACAATCAGATCTCGATTGCTCCTAAAGACCAAGAGAAAACCACTTTCACCTGTCCATATGGGACCTTTTCTTTCAAAAGGATGCCGTTCGGTTTGTGCAATGCGCCAGCAACATTTCAGCGTTGTATGATGTCCATTTTATCAGGCATAGTGGAGGACACTATTGAGGTATTTATGGATGATTTTTCTGTAGTTGGTGACTCATTTGAAGATTGCTTGGATCATCTGAGTTGTGTGCTGAAATGATGTGAAAAGTGCAACCTAGTGCTGAATTAGGAAAAATGTCACTTTATGGTGAAAGAGGGCATAGTACTTGGGCACCAGATTTCTAAGAAGGGTATAGAGGTTGATAGAGCTAAGATTGAGGTGATTGAAAAATTGCCTCCACCAGTTTCTGTGAAAGGTATTCAGAGCTTCTTGGGGCATGCTGGTTTTTATAGGAGGTTTATGAAGGACTTCTCCAAAATTGCTAATCCATTGTGCAATCTATTGGAGAAAGAGGTAAAGTTTGTGTTTGATGATGCATGTCTGAAGGCATTCGAGTTCCTTAAAGAAAAGTTGGTCTCAGCTCCTATCATTATTTCTCCTAATTGGTCGCAACCTTTTGAGGTTATGTATGATGCTAGTGGAGTGGTGCTAAGAGCAGTCCTAGGTCAAAGGCGTGAAAAGATCCTCCATCCGATATACTATGCTAGTAAAGCACTTAATCCGGATCAAAAGAACTATACTGTCACTGAATAGGAGCTACTTGTGGTGGTCTTTGCATTTGAGAAATTCAGATCTTATTTGCTTGTCACCAAGGTGGTGGTGCACACTGACTATGCAATCCTTCATTATCTCATGGCAAAGAAGGACGTAAAACCAAGACTGATCAGATGGGTGTTGCTTCTGCAATAGTTTGATTTTGAAGTCAAAGATCAAAAGGGTAAAGAAAACCAGGTAGCAGACCATTTGTCTAGGCTGGAAGAAGAGGCAATGCTGAAGCTGAATGATGAGCAAGATATTGATGACTAGTTTCCTGATGAACAAGTGTTAGCCGCTTCCCAAGATTTGATCCCATAGTTTGCGAACATTGCCAACTATTTGGCAAGTGATCTAGTGCCTGATGATATATCTGTTCACCAAAAAAGAAAGTTCCTGTCCGATGTCAAGAAATACTTCTGGGAAGAGCCATTCTTGTTCTGTGTGTGTACTGACGCTATGATCTGGAGATGTGTGCCTGAAGCTGAGATGATCGAGATACTGGAAGCGTGCCATTTATCCCCTATTGGGGGTCATCATAGTGGTATTCGAACAGCCCATAAGGTCTTGCAATGCGGCTATTATTGGCTGACTATTCACAAATACTCCCATGAATTTGCTAAGGCTTGCAACAAATGTCAAAGGGAAGGAGGGATATCAAGGAAGCACGAGCTCCCTCTAAACCCCATCCTTGTGATTGAGCTGTTTAATGTTTGGGGTATAAACTTCATGGGACCTTTCGTGTTATTCAATGGAAACTGGTACATATTGGTGGATGTGGATTATGTATCTAAGTGGGTGCAGGTGGTTGTGCTTCCCAGTAATGAGGGTAGGTATGTCACAATATTCTTGAAAAAGAACATCTTCGCCAGGTTTGGTACGCCAAAGGCAATTATTAGTGACGGAGGCTCTCAGTTTTGCAACAAGCTGTTTCGTGCCTTGATTGAGAAATATGGAGTAAAACACAGAGTTGCAACCCCTTATCATCCTCAGACGAGTGGACAAGTGGAAGTTTCCAACAGAGAGATAAAGCCGATCCTGTCTAAGACCGTCAATGCAAATAGAAAGGATTGGTCGCGAAAGCTGGATGATGCTTTGTGGGCGTACCGGACTGCATACAAGACCCCAATAGTAATGTCACCATATCAGCTTGTGTTTGGTAAGGCATTCCATCTTCCGGTTGAGTTAGAGCATAAGGCCATGTGGGCGTTGAAGAAGCTGAACTTAGACTGGTGTGCGGCATCATTTCAGCGGCTAGGGTAGTTGAATGAATTGGATGAGTTCCGCCTGAATGCATATGAGAGTTCAGCACTATATAAGGAGAGGATGAAGTTTTATCATGACCGGAAGATAGAAAAGAGGGATTTTCAGCCGGGTGACTTGGTCTTGCTCTTTAATTCCAGGCTTCGCCTGTTTCCTGGCAAATTGAAGTTCAAGTGGATTGGACCCTTCAAGGTGGTACAAGTTTTTCCTTATGGGGCTGTTGAACTTGAAAACCATGAGGGAAAAAGGTTCAAGGCAAAAGGGCAGCGGATCAAAGCCTATTTCGGCACAACAGAGGATATCAAAACGATTGAAGCTTGGAGCATTGATGAATTCGTCCTACCCAAGGAACTTGATGAAGTTTGAGTAATCAAACAACCTGCATCGTGCCGCGATGTTAAATCAGGCGCTGCATGGGAGGCAACCCATGAAATTGTACTTTACTTTATTTTATTTTTCTTTTACTTTTAGTGGTTGTAGAGTGTTTTGGTGAAGTCTGAGTAACCAAAACATTTGCATTGTGCCGCGACGTTAAATCAAGCGCTTCCTGGGAGGCAACCCATGGACTCATGTGTTTTCGTTTTGCAGATGTAAGGGAGATGAGAACCAAGGGATACAACTGGAGGCAAAAAAGGGGATCCCACGGGCTCTGTGATGGGCCGTCGCATATGCCACATGATCTTGGGCATATTTATACGCCCAATTGCCTCATTTACCCATGTTTTAGCCTCGTTTTGAGGGAAAAAGTGATGTATATCCTTATGATTATTTGAATTTTCATGGTGGTGAGTTAATATATGTGATTAGATGCTTTGTAGGGAGAATATAGAGAAAAACAACCCATGAGAGCTAAAACGGAAAGCATTGGAAAGGAGTTAGCAATGTTCCGGGAGAAAAAGAGAGCAAAAGAAGAAAATCTGGGTTGTGGCAAAACGGTGGCACGTCACCCCAACCCCTAAACTACTGAGGGGTGTGGCTAGCGCATTGGTGGCGCGTCACCCCAGCCCTAGCTGGCGCATCAGTGGCGCGTCGCCCTAGCCCCAAACCCAGAAATTTTCCAGCTTTTTTCTACTCCAAATCCAAGTAGGAAAAGGGGTTATTTTCCTCATACTCTATAAATACATCCCCAATCACGATTTTTACACAACTTTTGACCTACGAAGAGCTAGGAGCCGCCGTGGAGGCCGGAGAATATTGGTTTCATCTTTTCTTCTCTTTTATTAATTATTTTACATTTTTCTTTGGATGAGTTATTGTAATTGCTCAATGTCTATGTGGAGTTAAACTTCTCGTTTTAGGAGTATGGTAGCTAACTACATGATTGTTTAGTAGACAATTGATTCGATTATTTGTTTATCATCTTAGTTGTTCTTATATTCTTGTGCTTACTATTTTAATGCTTAGCTACAATAAAAATAAATATATAATCTCTTTGTGAACTCGAGAGAAGAATCATTGGGATAGAACGAAGAATATAGGGAGCAAGACCTCTCTTTTGTAACGTAAAGGGTAGGTTAACGACTATGATAGGAATATACCTAGAACGCCTTGTTTGGTTTACACGGGAAGATATATAAAAATGTTCGGAATAAGATGTAACATCCCCGCTCAATGATATAGTTGTGATGCTATTTTGAATAGGCAACTAGAGGCTCGAGAGACCATAGTTGTAAAATTAACCCCAAGATCAACAACTAGATAAACAAACAAGTTGATGAAATTTCTTATTCAACATGATTGTTAGCAAATCCATAGTCCTAGATTGATTTCATCACATTGGTTACATGAAAATCCGCTCTTTGTTTGGTTAATTGTTTATTAGTTAACTTCATCTTTTTATTTCTAGATTAGTTAAGAATAAATTCACCTTTGGATTTTTACGCTTGAATAAATAATTAGAACTAGTTTAATTTAGTGAATAGTTAATCGACAAGTCTCTGTGAGTACGATATCTGGTCTTACAATCCTATATTACTTGTACGACTGCGTACACTTGCGCGTGCGTTAGGACGCAACAAGTTTTTGGCGCCATTTCCGGGGACTTAGAAATTAATTATTTATCTATATTAGACTTTTTCTTTTTATTTAATTAAGTTTTTGTATATAATTTATTTTCTTTTATGGATCATTTTTTTTCTGATACTCCTCTTAACATGACATCTAGTGATAAAGATTGGTTGAAGGATGAGTACTATTCATATGTTGGTAATCCTTGTCAGTATTATGGAGGACCCCACCTGGGTATCAATTGCCATTATATTCAAAAGGGCGGGTGATGAGCACCTATCCAATCTTTTGAATTTAATATATGTCATATATGTGGTGGTCAGTATGGCCATTTGAATGATTGTCCTAACTCTTATTCCTCTTCCCCGAGCCCCTATTATGATTCTTCTGTTGTTTATGATATTGACAGGGGTAATGAAGTGGAGGATGTGAATCATGAGGCTCATCTCATTGATATGCTAAAGCAAATACTGGATAAGCAGGAAGAATTGAATAAAAACGCAATCAAATTGAGAGAAGACATGGAGAGGATAGGTTCCCAACTCACAGAGATGCAGGCTATGACTGAAACTTGTATGGATCAACAAGTTACGATCTCAGCCAATGCCCAAGATGAATCCCTAGTAGAAGAAAAAAATGAATCCCTACTAGGAGAAAGCTGTGAGGAAGCAGACATAGTGAGCCAACCATGGCTAAGGGAACAAGAGGAAAATGTTAAATTCCATGAGTTTCTCCGTGATAACCTCACAAAGATGACGACACATCTGATAGAAGGTAGAGTTGATCTCAGACAAGAGATATACCAATTTGGCTCAGATATCCATTACTTGGAGGATCACTTGAAGAAAAAGGTTGAGGCGTCTGATGACCAATCATCAATTGTTGTGGATACTGGCCAACTAGTGGAGCAGAAAGAAGAATTCCATCCATTCATATATTCTTTATTGATAAGTGCTGATGTTGAGGAGATGTATGAAAGTGAGCATGTCATAAACAATGCAAGTTTGGGATTAGGTACTGTTGGACCTCATTCTAATCACTTTTCTTCATTATGTTTGGATGATGACATAAAAATTGAGTCATCTGAGCTAGTTGAGAAGTGTGTAGATGAGGAACAAGATTCTTACATTCTAAAATTTGCCACACCAAAAAGACAAAATGACATTCCTCACTTAAGGGCCAAGAAATGCAAGATGCGACATTATTTACTTGGTTCCTTCATCTTTATACCACCGCCCCTTAAGAGGAGCAGAAAATTTGATGCAAAGTTAGGGGTGCAATTCATAAGTTCTAAGTGGAAAGAAAAGTTGGCGTTGTGCCGCGACGTTAAATCAGGCGCTTGTTGGGAGGCAACCCAATTTGTAGTGTCTCTTCTTATTTTTTTATAGTGTCACATTTTGGTTTTTGGTTTGATTTTGCAGGTTTGGGGAAGTCTGAGTACCCGAATTTGAAAGCGAAAGAGCATGGTTTAAGCTTAAGTGTGGGATCGTTTGCCCCTTTCATCAAAATTGAAGAAACGTGCTGTCAGCTAGGCCCTAGTGGGCCTTAGGGAGTATTTCTCACCCTTCTTCTTCATCTTTATTTATAAATTGATTTGGGGACAAAGCATGCTTTTAAGTATGGGGTGGGGATTCTTTCGATAACTGTGAGTTTTAGGGTGAGTATGCCATAGGAGTTTATTTTATTTGAAAAAAATAAAAAAAATTACAAAAAAATATTTTTTAGTTTTTTTAGAGGCATATCTCATTTACCCCTTGGTTTTTCTTTTCGATTCTTTTCTGAAGGGGTGCCCTTTGAACCGGGTAGTTTTTATTTTTATGAGTAGTTTTTATTTTTTTAGTCATAGATAGAGAAATTTTCTCGACGATGGATGGATGACGACCGTCTTGAGAGAAAATTAGTCATAGGAAGGAGAAAGATTAGAAACCATAGCCATTTGATTGCTAGGTGCTTCGCCTAAGTATACACTAGACGTCATGGATAATTCACTCAAAAGAAGCATAAAAAATTGGAAACTTCATTTAGAGACGCATAAGCTCTTTAACTTGACTCAAAGAACCTTGAGATGGGCTTAATAATGTTAATTCATTCAATTTGATTGTGTGTTGAATATGAAGTCTTAGGAGCCATTTTTGAACCATTGTGCCATGTGTGTATTTCTTGCATATCTTGATATCTAGAACTTGCCCCGTGTATGTATGAAATGAAACACAGTGTTGACTTGTGGGACATGATCAAGGCATTTCTTTGTAAGCCACTTCTTTTTGATTATTGTTTGTGTCACCCTTTATATTATTATTAGTTAAGCCCCTTTGAGCCTTGAGCCTATTTCTTTGACCAGCCACATGTTTAGCCTATCCCCTTTGTTTGATTAACCTTCATTAATTTGATCTAAAGAGTTTCTAATGCACTTTGTAGTTGAAAGACTTAAAGGAATAAGGGAACAAAAGAGAAAAGGTAAAATAATAGAGGGAGGTTGTGGTGGTAAGAATAAGAATTAGATGTGGTGCCCTTGTGAAAAAGAATTTGTATGTTGGTAGTAAGAATAGGAAAAACAAAATAAATAAATAAATAGTTTAGAAAAATCTTTTTGATACCAATAAGTGAATGAAGGTTAAGGGCAATAAACCAAAAGAAAAAGGGGAGTTTAAAGGGAAACATGATCATAAGTTGAAGTTGAGGTGATATAAGAAAAAGAGGGAAAAAGTTTAAAGTGAGTGTCTTAAAGTGCATAGGGAAAGTAGTCACTATTGGCCAAAGTGTTCCTACCCATCCCTTAGCCGACATTACAACCTGTAAAAAAAGTCCTTTTGATCCTACAATGTTGATGCTTTGTCAATAGAGTATTACACTAAGGGCAAGCATATGGTATATCTTGTATGCATGAAATTTTCTTTGAGAGAGTGAACGAATTTCTTATCTATATGCCCCAATTTGAATATGTATGTATGATATGAGCAATGGGTATCTCTCTTAAATGTGAGGGCATAAAATGGTGAAAACTTGGTGTACTAATGATGTCTATATTCACACATGATCATGTTGGCCTTATTTTTCATGAAGAGTCAGTTTTAGAGGTTGTGTGATTTCAAGGAAGGGTTTGTGAAAAAAATGATTGATGTATGCCTGATGAGTGGACTATGGGTCATGATTAAACTGTCTAGTTAACTTGGGTGTGAGTAGACCTGTTAAATTGGTGTCGTAAAATGTGAAATGTTATAGGGTGTGTAGTGATTTGTTCGAGGACGAACAAAGGTTTAAGTGTGGTGTGGTGATCTTGGGCGTATTTATACGCCCAATTGCCTCATTTACCCATGTTTTAGCCTTGTTTTGAGGGTAAAAGTGATGTATATCCTTATGATTATTTGCATTTTCATGGTGGTGAGCTAATATATGTGATTAGATGCTTTGCAATGAGAATATGGAGAAAAACAACCCATGAGAGCTAAAATGGAAAGCATAAAAGTATTGGAAAGGAGTTAGCAATGTTCCGGGAGAAAAAGAGAGCAAAAGAAGAAAATTTGGTTGTGGCGCATCTCCCCCAAACTGCTGAGGGGTGTGGCAGGCTCATCGGTGGTACGTCACCCCAACCCTAGCTGGTGCATCAGTGGCGCATCGCCCCAGCCCCAAACCCGAAAATTTTCCATCTTTTTTCTACTCCAAATCCAAGTAGGAAAAGGGGTTATTTTCCTCATACTCTATAAATACATCCCCAATCATGATTTTTACACAACTGTTGACCTAAGAAGATCTAGGAGCCACCGTAGAGGCCGAAGAATATTGGTTTCATCTTTTCTTCTCTTTTATTATTTATTTTACGATTTTCTTTGGATGAATTATTGTAATTGCTCCATGTCTATGCGGAGTTAAACTTCTCGTTCTGGGAGTATGGTAGCTAACTACATGATTGTTTAGTAGACAATTGATTCAATTATTTGTTTATCATATTAGTTGTTCTTATATTCTTATGCTTACTATTTTAATGCTTAGCTACCATTAAAATAAATCTATAATCTCTTTGTGAACTCGAGAGAAGAATCATTGGGATAGAACGAAGGATATAGGGAGCAAGACCTCTCTTTTGTAACGTAAAGGGTAGGTTAGCGACTAGGATAAGAATATACCTAGAACGCCTTGTATGGTTTACACGGGAAGATATATAAAAGTGTTCAGAATAAGATGTCACATCGCCGCTCAACGATGTAGTTGTGATGCTATTTTGAATAGGCAACTAGAGGCTCGAGAGACCATAGTTGTAAAATCAACCCCGAAATCAACAACTAGATAAACAAACAAGTTGATGAAATTTCTTATTCAACATGATTGTTAGCAAATCCATAGTCCTAGATCGATTTCATCACATTGGTTACGTGAAAATCCGCTCTTTGTTTGGTTAATTGTTCATTAGTTAACTTCTTCTTTTTATTTCTAGATTAGTTAAGAATAAATTCACCTTTGGATTTTTACGCTTGAATAAATAATTAGAACTAGTTTAATTTAGTGAATAGTTAATCGACAAGTCCCTGTGGGTACAATATCTGGACTTACAATCCTATATTACTTGTACGACCGCGTACACTTGCGTGTGCGTTAGGACGCATCAAGTTTTTGGCGCCGTTGCCGGGGACTTAGAAATTAATTATTTATCTATATTAGACTTTTTCTTTTTATTTAATTAAGTTTTTTTATATATTTTATTTTCTTTTATAGATAGTTTTTTTTTCTGATACTCCTCTTAACATGACATCTAGTGATAAAGATTGATTGAAGGATTAGTACTATTCATATGTTGGTAATCCTTGTCAGTATTATGGAGGACCCCACCTGGGTATCAATTGCCATTATATTCAAAAGGGCGGGTGGTGAGCACCTATCCAATCTTTTGAATTTAATATATGTCATATATGTGGTGGTCAGTATGGCCATTTGAATGGTTGTCCTAACTCTTATTCCTCTTCCCCGAGCCCCTATTATGATTCTTCTATTGTTTATGATATTGACAGGGGTAATGAAGTGGAGGATGTGAATCATGAGGCTCATCTCATTGATATGCTAAAGAAATACTGGATAAGCAGGAAGAATTGAATAAAGACACAATCAAATTGAGAGAAGACATAGAGAGGATAGGTTCCCAACTCACAGAGATGCAGGCTATGACTGAAACTTGTATGGATCAACAAGTTACGATCTTAGCCAATGCCCAAGATGAACCCCTAGTAGAAGAAAAAAATGAATCCCTACTAGGAGAAAGCTGTGAGGAAGCAGACATAGTAAGCCAACCATGGCTAAGGGAACAAGAGGAAAACGTTAAATTCCATGAGTTTCTCCATGATAACCTCACAAAGATGATGACACATCTGGTAGAAGGTAGAGTTGATCTCAGACAAGAGATAGACCAATTTGGCTCGGATATCCATTACTTGGAGGATCACTTGAAGAAAAAGGTTGAGGCGTCTGATGCCCAATTATCAATTGTTGTGGATACTGGCCAACTAGTGGAGCAGAAAGAAGAATTCCATCCATTCAACTATGCTTTATTGATAAGTGCTGATGTTGAGGAGATGTATGAAAGTGAGCATGTCATAAACAATGCAAGTTTAGGATTAGGTACTGTTTGACCTCATTCTAATCACTTTTCTATATTATGTTTGGATGATGACATAAAAATTGAGTCATATGAGCTAGTTGAGAAGTGTATAGATGAGGAATAAGGTTCTTACATTCTAAAATTGGCCACACCAAAAAGATAAAATGACATTCCTCATTTAAGGGCCAAGAAGTGCAAGATGCAACATCATTTACTTGGTTCCTTCATCTTTATACCACCGCCCCTTGAGAGGAACAAAAAATTTGATGCAAAGTTAGGGGTGCAATTCATAAGTTCTAAGTGGAATTAAAAGTGGTGTAGTGATGGCGTCGTGCCACGACGTTAAATCAAGCGCTTGTTTGGAGGCAACCCAATTTGTAGTGTAGCTTCTTATTTTTTATAGTGTCACGTTATTTTTTTGTTTTGATTTTGCAGGTTTGGGGAAGTCTGAGTTCCCGAATTTGAAAGCTAAAGAGCATGGTTTAATCTTAAGTGTGGGGTCGTTTTCCCCTTTCATCAAAATTGAAGAAACATGCTATCAACTAGTCCCTAGTGGGCCTTAGGGAGTATTTCTCACCCTTCTTCTTCATCTTTTTCTAAAAATTACTTTGGGGACAAAGCATGCTTTTAAGTGTGGGGTGGGGATTCTTTCGATAACTGTGAGTTTTAGGGTGAGTATGCCATAGGAGTTTAATTTATTTGAAAAAAATAAAAAAATTACAAAAAAATATTTTTTAGTTTTTTTTAGAGGCATATCTCATTCTCCCCTTGGTTTTTTTTTCGATTCTTTTCCGAGGGGGTGCCCTTTGAACCGGGTAGTTTTTATTTTTTAGGAGTACTTTTTATTTTTTTAGTCATAGATAGAGAAATTTTCTCGACGATGGATGGATGACGACCGTCTTGAGAGAAAATTAGTCATAGGAAGGAGAAAGATTAGAAACCATATCCTTTTGAATGATAGGTGCTTCGCCTAAGTATACACTAGACATCATGGATAATTCACTCAAAATAAGCATAAAAAATAGGAAACTTCATTTAGAGACGCATAAGCTCTTTAACTTGACTCAAAAAACCTAGAGATGGGCTTAATAATGTTAATTCATTCAATTTGATTGTGTGGTGAATATGAAGTCTTAGGAGCCATTTTTGAACCATTGTGCCATGTGTGGTGTGTCTTGCATATCTTGATATCTAGAACTTGACCCGTGTGTGTATGAAATGAAACATAGTGTTGACTTGTGGGACATGATCAAGGCATTTCTTTGTAAGCCACTTCTTTTTGATTATTGTTTGTGCGACCCTTTATATTATTCTTAGTTAAGCCCCTTTGAGCCTTGAGCTTATTTCTTTGACTAGCCGCATGTTTAGCCTATCCCCTTTGTTTGATTATCCTTTATTGATTTTATCCAAAGAGTCTCTAATGCACTTTGTAGTTGAAAGACTTAAGGAAGAAGGGAACAAAAGAGAAAAGGTAAAAAGATAGAAGGAGGTTGTGGTGGTAAGAATAAGAATTAGATGTGGTTCCATTGTAAAAAAGAATTTGTATGTTGGTAGTAAGGAGAGGAAAAACAAAATAAATAAATAAATAGTTTAGAAAAATCTTCTTGATACCAATAAGTGAATGAAGGTTAAGGGCAATAAACCAAAAGAAAAAAAGGGAGTTTAAAGGGAAACATGAACATAAGTTGAAGTTGAGGTGATATAAGGAAAAGAGTGAAAACGTTTAAAGTGAGTGTCTTAAAGTGCATAGGGAAAGTAGTCACTATTGGCCAAAGTGTTCCTACCCGTCCCTTAATCGATATTACAACCTGTAAAATAAGTCCTTTTGATCCTACAATGTTGATGCTTTGTCAATAGAGTATTACACTAAGGGCAAGCCTATGGTATATCTTGTATGCATGAAAGAGTATTACACTAAGGGCAAGCCTATGGTATATCTTGTATGCATGAAACTTTCTTTGAGAGAGTTAGCGAATTTCTTATCTATGTGCCCCAATTTGAATTTGTATGTATGATGTGAGTTGAGCAATGGTCATATCTCTTAAATGTGAGGGCATAAAATGGTGAAAACTTGGTGTACTAATGATGTCTATATTCACACATGATCATGTTGGCCTTATTTTTCATGAAGAGTCAGTTTTAGAGGTTGTGTGTTTTCAAGGAAGGGTCTGTGAAAAAAATGATTGATGTATGCCTGATGAGTAGATTATGGGTCATGAATAAACTGTCTAGTTAACTTGGGTGTGAGTAGACCTGTTCAATTGATGTCTTAAGATGTGAAATGTTGTTGGGTGTGTAGTGATTTGTTCGAGGACGAACAAAGGTTTAAGTGTGGGGTGGTGATCTTGGGCGTATTTATACGCCCAATTGCCTCATTTACCCATGTTTTAGCCTTGTTTTGAGGGAAAAAGTGATGTATATCCTTATGATTATTTGCATTTTTATGGTGGTGAGCTAATATATGTGATTAGATGCTTTGCAGGGAGAATATAGAGATAAATAACCCATGAGAGCTAAAACGGAAAACATAAAAGCTTTGGAAAATAGTTAGCAACGTTCCGGGAGAAAAAGAGAGCAAAAGAAGAAAATTTGGGCTGTGGCTCATTGGTGGCGCGTTGCCCTAGCCCCCAAACTACTGAGGGGTGCGACTGGCGCATCGGTGGTGCGTCGCCCCAGCCCTAGCTGGCGCATCGGTGGGGCGTCGCCCCAGCCCCAAACCCGGAAATTTTCCAGCTTTTTTCTACTCCAAATCCAAGTAGGAAAAGGGGTTATTTTCCTGATACTCTATAAATA
The DNA here is from genome assembly GCA_003996215.1 of Jaltomata sinuosa. Taxonomy (NCBI): domain Eukaryota; kingdom Viridiplantae; phylum Streptophyta; class Magnoliopsida; order Solanales; family Solanaceae; genus Jaltomata; species Jaltomata sinuosa. The sequence goes on from QJPP01004100.1 coordinate 119,216, forward strand.
CATCCCCAATCACGATTTTTACACAACTTTTAACCTACGAAGATCTAGGAGCCGCCGTGGAGGCCAGAGAATATTGGTTTCATCTTTTCTTCTCTTTTATTATTTATTTTACATTTTTCTTTGGATGAATTGTTGTAATTTCTCCATGTCTATGTAGAGTTAAACTTCTCGTTCTACGTGTATGGTAGCTAACTACATGATTGTTTAGTCGACAATTGATTCGATTATTTGCTTATCATATTAGTTGTTCTTATATTCTTGTGCTTACTATTTTAATGCTTAGATACCATTAAAATAAATCTATAATCTCTTTGTGAACTCGAGAGAAGAATCATTGGGATAGAACGAAGAATATAGGGAGCAAGACCTCTCTTTTGTAATGTAAATGGTAGGTTAGCGACTATGATAGGAATATACCTAGAACGCCTTGTTTGGTTTACCCGAAAAGATATATAAAAGTGTTCGGAATAAGATGTCACATCCCCGCTCAATGATGTAGTTGTGATGCTATTTTGAATAGGCAACTAGAGGCTCGAGAGACCATAGTTGTAAAATCAACCCCGAAATCAACAACTAGATAAACAAACAAGTTGATCAAATTTCTTATTCAACAAGATTGTTAGCAAATCCATAGTCCTAGATCGATTTCATCACATTGGTTACGTGAAAATCCGCTCTTTGTTTGGTTAATTGTTCATTAGTTAACTTCTTCTTTTTATTTCTAGATTAGTTAAGAATAAATTCACCTTTGGATTTTACGCTTAAATAAATAATTAGAACTAGTTTAATTTAGTGAATAGTTTATCGACAAGTCCCTGTGGGTATGATATCTAGACTTACAATCCTATATTACTTGTATGACCGCGTATATTTGCGTGTGCGTTAGGACACAACACCATGCCCGTGGGACTGGAGACATCCAACAGGAAATTTTCTAAGTGTCAAAAATTAGTGGTCTGCCTCAGTCCCACGTCCCACATGACGGTCCATCGCGGCTCCGACGGGCGTGGGAATGGGCGTGAAGCCCCTCAAGAAGAAAAGAAAATTTTCTAAGTGTGGAAAATGGAGTGCCTGCCTTATTCCTACGACCTACATAACGGGGTATCGAGTCCCCAATGGGCGTGGAAAGGGGTGTGACACCACATGCAATAGAAGCCGGCGGATGTCCAGGTAAGTGAGTCTCGACGAGCTGTCGCACGTCTGACGGGCATCGCGTGGCCCATTGTCTGGGTCGGTCAAAGGAAAGGTCAACCATTTTAAATCTTTTTTTCATGTAATTATGCCCTCTATAAAAGAGGATGCATTGGTCGTAATAGGGCTATCCATAATCCTACTTTGTCTTTATCATAGTGAGATGCCGGAAGAAGGTTAACCCTATGCCCGACCCAGAACCCTTTCCCCTTACTCCCCCGCCTCTTATGGGTTTGACCTCATTCAATTGAGGTCAAAACCGACTAATATTTCTCTCTCTCTTACATGACCACTCTCCCTCTCCCCACCATATCACATCCCAAAATCTCTCACACAAGATTCACTACCAGCGATTCCTATACAATCTCCACCAAGTCTCAAGCTACCCATTCATCAAGTTGTTTCAAGAAGCTTTTGGACCAACAAAGTAAGTTCTTCTTCTTGTAGTTGGTCAACAAATAACTAAATAGGGGTTTTGTTTGTGTTGTGATTTGGCTATCATGCTTGAATCACAACCCTAGTAGTTAAAAATGTGGCTTGATGTTTGAGTAATACCATTAAGTTGGGGATTAGGGTTGGGTAGTGAGTTATTATGAATGCAATGCATTTTTGGTGATTGTTTGAGTATGGGTAATGAAAAAATCGTGCTATGTGTGAAAGAATAAGGGAGAGAAAGAGATTGCTGCACTGATTGGATCCCACGGTCCAGCAGACGGGACGTCTGAGGCACGACAGGCCTTGGTCAGGGCGTGGGGATGGCCCAAAACTTGAAAAAGTTTCTGGCCGGATCCTACGCTTAACCATGATGGGATATCGGACCTCCCACGCCCATGGCAGGAGCCCGTGGGAGGACAGCTGTCCTTAAAAATCCCACTGCCCCCACCCCGACGCCCAATCCTATAGGACGTCAGACTTCCTACGCCCGTGGCACAGGGTCGTGGGAAGGAAGGATTCACTATGAAAAGCCACTGGTCCAGTATGACGCCCGGGGCCACGGGACGTCGGTGATCCCACGCCCGTGGAAGGGTGCTTCTTCTATAAAATTTTTCTAAGCGTAGAATTTTTTTTTGGGTTTGTAATTTTGGTCCCGATTTCTAACGTTGGTTTCCTGCAGGTACTAAATGGCTCCAAAAACACCATTAAGATGAGGGGGCCCCCGAAATCTAAAGATGCCTCCAGACAATCGTGGCTAAAGGATCAGCCCACTGATTCTGAAGCTGAGGGGAGCGACTCAGACAACACCCCCCTCGTCCGAAATACTAGAAGGAAGCTGGTTATGTCCTCCTCTCACTCTGAAGAGGAGGGAGCCAACCCACCTGTAGACAAACAAGGATCATCCTCTGTTTCATCTGAATTTGGTGACGAGAGTGATCAGGCCCCTACTGGGAAAGAACTGGCAACCCAGGTTTCAAGTGGCATAGGATACGAATTGGGGGATGAGGAAGGTTCACCCTTGGAGCATAGTTCGGCCAAAGACAAAAGGGTAGATGCTGACTCCGACAGAGAAACTACCATACCGGAAAAGGGCACTCCTTCACCTACTCCATCTGGCCCTGGTGCTGTATTGGGACAAAATCGAGAGACCCTCAGATGGGGGGTTGAAGGGTCAAAGGCTGTATTTGATTACGGCCTCGAGGTGACAGGAAGGGGACATCTGAGGAGGCCTATTGCTGAGGAATGGAAGATAGATCCATTCAAACTGACAAAGTTCCCAAAATTGGATGCTTATTTCTGGCACTACAGGTTGGGCTAGACTAGAAATCCCCTTCCAGGTTTCTAGGCGACTCTCGTGAGAAAGTTTTATGCAAACTATCAAGCCATCCAAGAGGGGTTATGTAAAAAGTGGCAGAAAATCAATGAATTGCACGCTCTTGAGAGCGTCCCGGTAAGGGGTTTCCAAATTAATATCTCGACTGAAACCATCAACAGATTTCTATTTGGTCCAGGGTATAAGGCACCCACATACAACTATGATTATGGCTTCCGGATGAAGAATGAGGTGAAGAGGACAAAGTGGTTGGCCAAGCGCTTGACTACAATCGGGCACCGAATTAGCTAGACCAAGACAGGCCTGTGATTCATAAGGCCTCGTTATCTTTTGAGGTAAATTTTTGGTGGGCACTGGTGAAATTCCGACTGATGCCGATGGGTACAGAAAATCAGCTGACTCTGGACAGAGCCATTCTAGTGGCCGCTCAAATATCCAAGTACAATCTCAACTTCGGGCAAATTATCGTAGAGGAGATTCAGGAAAGGGTAACTAAGATCAAATCTTCATATCCATTCCCTTGCTTAATTACTAAATTATGTGAAGAGGCCCAAGTCCCAAAGTATGCGGGGGTAGATCGTATTGTCAGAGCTGCAAGGACCCACCATCTAGAGAGGTCTAAAGATAAGACGCGTGTGCTAGGTCCGAGTGGTACTTCTGAGCCCTTGGCTCTTACACTTGAGGCACATGCCCCAACACCGGAGGTGATAACATCCCCTACAAAGGTGATAACATCCCCTACAACTAGGCCCACCCCATAAGGTAGTCAGTCTGAGCATAATGTTGCTGGTCCATCCACCTCGGCAGCTGACCCATGCTTCTCCGCAGCACCTTCAGAGGATAACTCTGAGTCCATCTATGCCTTCCATCCGGCAAACATCACAGACACCATCCAGCGGACTCTTGAGCTGAGGAGACAGATGAATGCGTTCACTGAACAATTTTAGTCAATTGTGAATGCTTCCATCCAAAGGGCCATAGCACCATTTCTAACTGTCAATGCCCGAATTGGTGCATTAGAGGACAGGGTGGACGAGTTACTAAGGGATATGGGTGCGGTCGAGCTGATAGACCTGAAAAAGAAGATTATGGAGCTTAAGGTCGAGGTCGACCGGTTGAAGAATCCTCCTCCTACCCAAGCCAGAGCCCCAATAGTCCTTCCACGGATCACACAAGAGCCCACGCTCAACCTATGGGATTTTGTAGATCCCGACCTTCATATGGCACACTTAGATTTGGCAGAAAAAAAGGAGCCCAAAAAAGATGATGAACTACTTCCTGAGCCTGATGCACATCAAAGAAAAAGGAAGAGAAGAGACAACCAGGTTCAAGGTGATGATGCTCCTCTTAGCCCAAAGTCTCAACAGAAGAAAGCAGAGAGAGCTGAGAAGAGGGCAAGAAGAGAGCTGGAGAAAGTGACAAGAGCGTCCTTGGTAGAACACCAGATTGAGGTAGATGGTATTGGCAGAGGCGGTTCAGTGAGTGGTGTTGCTGGACAAGTTGAAGGACCTTCTTTAGACCCCATTGTGGGAGAGGATGTTGTTGGAGCTGCTCGGGCAACTATTACTATTGATGAGAGAACTGCAGAGGCAGCTTCGGTTGATGAGAGGACTGCAGAGGCATCCTCGGTTGATGAAAGCACTATGGGCACCACTCTTGAGAGCCTGAAGGATGTGACTCCCGATACTGGCGCTTAGGCGCCACAGGTATGTTCCTGCCCTTTTTTGTTTTTTTTTTCATGCATTGAGGGCAATGCCAATTTCGTTTTGGTGGGGTGGGGCAGTATTGGGTGAGTATGTTTTTGATGGGCATCTTGGCAATGTCTGAGTAGCTAAGAGACCCGGTTCGTGCCGCGATAGTAAATCAGGCGCTGCATGGGAGGCAACCCATGAGGGTACTCACAAGGTACCCGAGTCCGTGGGGTTTTCTTGCCTCTGTTCTTTCCCTAAGGATTTTAATTTCTGTTGAACCGGCACGTTTAGTATTGGTTGTATGTAGTAAAAGAAGAAAAGGAAGGTAGTGCAGTCTATGATATGATTTTGAATTAAATTTCTGATTGAAAAATGCAGACCCCTCCAAAATTTTGTGTGACATAATAGTATCTGTTTTTGATAGACTAACCATTATGAATATCTCCATGACATTGTGTTGATCGATCTGATGAAAGGCTTAAGCTAGAGTGCGAACCTAATAGGTAGCATGTGATTGTCTGACTCTGTGCCATATGTGTGTGAGCTTAATTTGCTGTGTTTTTGCTTTGTATGCCAATCTAGAACTTGCCCGGTTAGTCTTGCCTAGGTTGTAGGATGGTTGGTTAGGAAAGGATCATAAGTCGTTTTTGAAATAGCCCACTTTATCCCAAATGACCGACCAAATGATGTGAATACCCTTTGATCCCTGATTTGAGCCTACATTGACCCTTTTTGTTGTTTAGCCTAATCACCTTCCCTATTTTTTTTTACGAACCTCTAGTTTAGCCCTGGTCCCTCCTTGACATTGTGTACCTCAACTCAGGCAAATTGCCTAAGTTGAGGGTGGCTACTGTAGAGGTAAGTGATAAGTGTAGGTATGAATAGAAGAGGTTAGAGATAAAAAAGTATAATTAACGGGTGCGATGGCTATGTTAAAAAAAAAGAAAAAAAAGGAAAACAAAGAAAAAGAAAAGATAGAAAAAGAAAATGTGAAATAGTTGAGTTTGAAACAAAAGCCGCACCCGTCACTTGAAAAAGAGGAAATTTAAAGGGAGAAAAAGGGAGGAAGAGAATAGAGTTGGTCTAATAAGTGGAAGCAAGATAGCGTAGTGTCAAGGAGGGCTTAGTCACTATTCCCATATCTACCATACCCATCCCCGAGCCTATGTTACAAGCCGAGTAAAGTCCTATAGTGATCCTAATCCAATTGCTCAAAAACTGAGGCATAGAAAATAAGGGCAAGCCTATGGTATTGTGCACACATTGCTTGAATATCTTTGTGAGTGTGAGTGTTTAGTGTAGTCACAGAAATTTAACTGTGTTATTATGCGAATGGGACTTCTTTGTGGGGAGGGTACTAGAGCAACTTTGACTGCTGACTGTTAGTGTGAGTCTCATATGTGTATGCTAGGTCATCTGTTGATAACATAATGTCGTCCATGGATCCCTTTTGTGTTATCTTGATAAATGGAACATATGCACTAGTTTTGTATTGAAAAAGAAGGGGGATACTTGTTGTGTATTGAATTGCTAAATCATATGACTGCCGTAGTTCCTGGTCTTTTTTTGCTTAAGCGTCGTTTAGTTTTGTTTGGTTTGTTGCTTGAGGACAAGCAAAGATTCTAAGTTGAGGGTGTTGATGTGCCGGGATTTGAAGGCACTTTCGATGCTTAAAACAAAGGATTTTTGGGAGTTCTTGAGTACATTTTGTTTGATTTAATGTCGCTTGTTAGTTGTGCAGGGACAAAGTATGAAATAGGTAAAAGTGCCAAAAAGTTGCAGTTTATGGGCAAAAGATAGGCCACCACGACCGTCACACCCATGATGGCCCATGGGGTAGGCCATTGGATTGAGACATCAGGAATTGCCAAGGCATTGGGGGCCCGATGGGCTGGCATGACGCCCGTGAAAGCCACGATAGGACATTACCGTGCCTGTCGAAATGCTCCAGGGAGACATGCTAAGAGCCAAGAATGGGAAACGGGCACTACGAAGCCTGTGATAATCCCTACAGCCCATCGCTGATGCCCGTGGAAACCAGGCAGGAGAGCTAGAGAAGAGCCAAGGCAAGCGACATGAGGACCGCGATGGGCGTCACAGCCACGATTTCCCATTGCCTCAGCCTGTGAGAATATAAAAGGGAGATGACTTGAAGAATTGAAGATGACTGACGGGCACCTACGACGCCCATCGCACCAGCGACGGCCCGTGAGGCATCTCGTTGGATCTGCCGCGTCCAGCTTCTCCTAGTTTTATTAGGATTTGGTCTCTTTGTCTATAAATACTTTCCCTTAGGTTTTATTTATGGTTGTTACACATTATTTACAGAATGCTTTCGGATAGTTGTTACGTTGTTATTTTGGTGTTAACTTTAAACACAAATTCTTGGTCAACTGAAGTGTTCTTGATATTGTTCTTCAAGATTTTGGATTTTTTATTCTCAATTGTAAGTATCTATTTATGACTGCTGAAACAAACATTAATTGTGTACTTATGAACATGAGTAGCTAAATCCATAACTAGGGTTGTGGGAACCATAAAGGATTAACAAAGTAGGCAAAGTACTTAGGTAATCTAGGGCGGTGTTTATGCATGTATTGTTCTTCCCTTTTCTTTGATTATTTTTTAACGGTGCGCAACGTTAGAACTCTCCTTATCCTTACTTGCTGGACCAAGGGGGTAACGGATGGGAAAAGGGTTGTTTAATAATGGAGATTTGAGGCTACCAACCCTCATCTAATAGCTTGACCTTGTCCGGGAATAACTAATCTGGGATCCAGGGTAAGGGTTAGTAAAGCACACACACACGGCCGGACCAAGACGTGTGGTGAAATTCACCTAGTTGCCGAACCAAGGAATTAGGTGAACCTAACTTACCGATTCTGCATGCTAAGCACCAAACTAGTTTACTAAGTACAAAGCCCTACTAAGTTATGATCTCATGGGGAACACTACCCTAGTCATCTCACCCATTGATTACAACTCTTAAAATTATCATGTGTTACTTGTTTACATTCTAAGTTCAATTACTACTTGTTACTTTAAACCTCCCCTTTCGAGGGAAATAAACGACTAAGAGCATGAGTAAACATTAATCGACCATAGTCCTACCATATTCCCTATGGGATCGTCTCCAACCTTCATTGGGTTCTATATTTGATCAGCGACCGCTTACGCTTCTAAAATGAGGTGTAATTTTGGCATATCATTTAGCAGCACCTCCAGTCAGCTCGACGAGTCCTCATTATTTGGGGACTTGGAGTTTAGTTTTATTTTAGTTATTTCAGTACTTTTATTTCAGACATTCTAGAGTTAGCTGGGGTCTTGTCCCATCAACTCCTCTTTTCTAGTATTAGAGGCTTTCAGACATAGTTAGACTTTTAGTTGTTGATCTTACTCAGATTTAACTATATCTTCAGAAGTTTCAGTTATACCTGATTAGTTTATCCCACTATTCATGTTTTAAGCTTCCACTCAGTATTAACATGCTTCTTTTAGTATTATGCCAGTGCCAAGGGTTAGCTTGGGATCACTTGTGGTTCCAAGTACCGTGTTACATCTAAGGTGTAGACTCGAGTTGTGATAAACCTGTTATCATAGCCCTAGGATCAAGAGTCTTAGGATGTCTAAAAAAACGCCTTTAGTAGAGTCTTTTTCATGGGTGTGAAGGCATCTCACTTATGAGGAAGAGGTTATGAGATATTTTTAGGAAACTTCTCTTCTTTCAAGCTCTTTATTGTGTGATAGAGTTTAACTCTATTTCTTCTTCTAATTCATTCTTTATGCATTTCAGATAATTTTCCTACAAAAAACAACATGAGGAATGCTAATCATCCAGTTCCAGATCACGAGGTTATGTATGCCAAATTTTGCAATGCCATTTAGATGTTGGCACAGGCTCAGGGTCGTCTCAACAAGATTGGTGGTCTAAATCCAAACTTCATAAAGAGGCCTTAATGTTTTTTCTAGTTGACATATATATATATCGAATAACAATAACATACTAAGTATAATTCTACAAATGAGATCTAGGCTGTGTAGGATATACATAGACCTTATGCAGTAAGAATGTAATCAATCCAAATTTTTAATGAAAAAGTATAATGTAAACTTTAAACAGTAAACATGATTTAAGAATTTGATAAGTTGATATAATGATATCGAAATAGTGTTGCGTTGCTTCAATATAATGATAACTTGTTGCAAATATTTGAAATTTAAAGAAGACACCAAAAATCAAATTTGATCTTTTTGTAAATAGAAAATAATAGATTTTTCATAATCCAAAAGGTTTGACCATTTGGGAGACTTCACAATATTCAATAATAAGAGAATACAAATAGTGAAAAGGGCAACGAAAAAGGTAAATATAAGAATAATAATGCGGGTTCATGTTAGTCGTCAGTATATAAATGAGGCAACAAAATAGGTAGCCACGTAAAAAAGGATACTATAATTACCTAAAAACTATTCTATTTCTCAATTATCACAATGATCCCTACATTAAATAAGGTAAAAAAATATTATATTTTCTATCCAAAAATTTCTTTTCAAATTTTTATATATATAGTACATTGATTTAGTTGCCTTATGATCAAGACGGCCCTGCACAGGCTATGACTGCACAAGAAAATCAGCAGGCAACAGTCCCTGCTAACCCAAATAATGGGTCAGTTGTTGCCCAGGTCAGAGACTTCATTCGCATGAACCCACCAGAGTTCTTCGGGTTAAAGGTCAAGGAAGATCCACAAAATTTCATTGATAGGGTAAAGAAGATTCTTCAAGTAATTTTGAGTACAGTTAGCAGAGGACTGGTGGTGAGAGCCGAATTTCTTTCCAGCAGAGGTTATTAGGACTAGCGCCATCATCATCTAGTTCTCCATCCCCATCACCCAAATTTAGACAGGATCAGAGAGGTAGGGCATCATGCTCTCGTTCTCACAGAAGTGTTACAAATGGGCCTTCCTGCCCTGCTTGTAATAAATATGGTAGAAATCACTTAGGGGAGTGTCTTTATGGCAAGGACGGGTGTTTTGGATGTGGTCAGATTGGACATAGGTTGAGAGAGTGCCTCTCTACCAAGAAGGGCCATGGAGGTGGTCGAGCCCAATCTACTTATTTAGTGGCTTCAACTAGTCGCATAGACTAACAAGGTACCATTTCTGGTACTGGTGGTGGTTAACACGAAAATCGTCTCTATGCCATATCATCTTGCTAGGATAAAGAGAGCTCCTCTGATGTTGTCATCGGTATGTTGCAAGTTTTTTCTTATGATGTATATGCTTTGTTAGACCTTGGGGCTTCACTATCTTTTGTGACCCAATATTTTGCTTGCAAGTTTGGAGTCAGTCCAAACAACTCCAAGAACCCTTTTTTGTTCCCACTCCAGTCGGTAAGTAAGTCATAGCACAAAGGGTGTACAAAAATTGCCCAGTCTCAGTTCTCCATAGAGTTACCTCAGCTGATCTAGTTGAGTTAGATATGACTGATTTTGACATTATTCTTGGTATGGATTGGCTACATGTATGTTATGCCTCAGTCGACTACAGAATTAGAGTCGTAATATTTCAATTTTTGAATGAGCCTATCTTAGAGTGGCATGGTAGTCCTTCAATGCCTATAGGTCATTTCATATCTTACCTTAAGGCTAAGAAGATATAACGACCTATTCAGTCATTATTAAAAAGGAACCTCATTGCGGGTTACGGGAGCTATTAAAATACTCTATCAATTTAATTTAGGGTGGCACAACAAAGGATTTCAGAATTTGAAATTTTGGTCGGGCTGACATCATCCCTCTATAGCGCCATCGCTGTCATGGCCGACAGGCCGATATAGTAGGTTGAAAGAACCAGTAATCAGAACACAAATTTTATATTTGGACTTCTCTTCTTAAGTTGCCAAAAGATGAATGTTGTTCCAAAAACCCTCCTAGGATGCTCTAAAGCTTTGGAGCAATGGAGAGGAAGGATTTACGCTTAGATGGGGTAAAACCCATGGATTCTAGGCCTACTTACCATCAGGATTCACCTCTATGGAGCCAAAAGTTCGTGTTTAGAATCTTGAAGCAGTTGCTTGGCGTCCAGGTAGGCTAGGTTTAACTGTGTAGTTTAGACCTATTTTCTGAATGCATAATATGTTGTAGATTGATGGGAGATTTCATGCTTAGACCTTCGAGCATGGAGTTTGGAAGGCTAAAACATATTGATTATTGCTATTTAGGATGGGAAATTACTATGGTAGGTAATGTTGATCCTATGACTAACGATGGATGTTATATTATGGCTGTTAATCTTTGGGTAATAATATTTTAAGGTAGGTTCATGGCACCAATAATGATTAAGTATAAAGGAATTGCTCGGTCATAGCAAATTCCCGGGATTGATATAAATGGGGGGAATGAGATGAATAGGGAAGGTACAAAATTCTTGGTATTAGGGAGTGAGTTCCCGGTGGATGCTTGGGTATTCCTATATGAGTCTAGAATTCGAGGTAGACTAATTAATGCGCTTAATTGAATAAGCCGGAGGTCAGTCTTCAGACCCGTTATCAAGGTTAGAATACAAGATTATACCCTAGGTGGTAGGTGATGGTTGAATTGTTTCCCAAATTTTGTTATATGTGCAAGTTAACTATTTTATTAGTATTGCTTGTATAATACATGTTTAAGGAATAAGGGAATGAATGTGAAATGATATCTTGTTGTCAATCTCATGCAATGAACTTGTCTTAAATACTTGTTGGCTTTACAAGTGTGGTTTGTGTTTCATTGTGATTGTGATTATGTGATATCTGTGATTTTTGGTTAGATCGGGTACCACGCTTAGTACAGAATATTGGTTGGCTTGGGTACCACACCTAGTAGAGGATATCTATCGGTTGGCTCGGGTACCAAGCCTGGTATGGGATATCTATCGGTTGGCTCGGGTACCACGATTCTATTATAGTTGGCTCGAGTACCACGCCAAGTACATGTTTGATGTTCTTCTGTGTGTTTGTTCCATGAGTCAATTGGGCTTATTTTTGTGATGTATTTATTACATGTTGGTCCATGATTGGCCAAATTGGTGTGTTTAGATGCTGGGATGGTTCTTATATAGACCGGGATTGCCTGTTAAACACCACAGACTATGTCCTAGGGATCCTTGGGTAGTACGTGTTACTTGCAAGTCGTGACATAGTTATAGGTGGTCTGTTTACTTGTGTAGTTGGACGTAATTTGTTATTGTAGGGCCATAGTAGTTGACTTGGTTAATGATTGGTAGTCAGGTTCTTGACTTGTTTTGTCAGGTTGATGACTGGAAGTCTTGCTCATATTCACTGACTTGGACTGTACGTGTTTATCAATATGGTTTGGGACATGTCTGGTAGGGTGGTTGAGTCAGGATGGTAAATAAGAGTTTTGCAGGTTGTCCATTAAAATGGACTAAGGGTCAAGGGCCAGAGTTTTTGACATAGGATCTTAAGTGATAAATGACGGACTGGCTAATAGGGATAGTTGGCAACTTTGATTTTGGGATTGGAACCAGTAGGGTAATTGTAGTGTTTGGTAAGATGGGTAGGCTTGGAAAGTCTTAGTGTTATAGAGGGTCAGGTTATGATCGGGATAGAAGGGTGGAATGGCTTCTAATGGTGGAGTTGGCAGCAGAATAAGGTAGGGAGGCTTGGGATAGACTGTTTAAGTTCATGGGCATTATACTTGGGTAGTAAGCGTTGTTTCTAAAGGACTAGGACTATATAACTTCAAGTTGTATGTTTCTTCTGAATATTTATATGATATTATATAGTGGATTTGGGTTGACCGATGATGCCTACTAGTACATGTTGTTTGTACCGATACTACTCTTGCTATGTCTTTTGGGCATAGTATGGTTGCAGGATCGGTGATGTTTCCTAAGTGAGTACGATGGTGATCTCCAACATCTTCCACTCCTCTCTTCCTATGGTGGGAGCTATGTCTTGTTTTTTTTGTACTATTCTTAGAAGCTCTTGTACCTGTTTAGACTAGTTCCTAGGGGGTTTTTTTTGTTGTATTTTGTAAAGGATTTCATTCTACTCAAGTTTGTAATTGTTTTTAAATATTAAAGATTATTTTCATGTTTCTTATTTACTTCCGCATTGCTTGTTTTAAATCAGGTGGTAAGGGTTCTCCTATCTAGGTGATTTAGAGTAGGTACCCATACGATCCGATAGTTGGGCCGTGATAGAAAATAATCTCTAAAGGGTGCATTTATCACATAATTTGGGTTCAGGATGCTGAGCCTATGACCCTATCCCTCCAGTCAGTTTTGGTAGTTAATGAGTTTCCTGAGGATCCCCTGGAGTCCCTCTTGAGCAGGAGATTGACTTTGGGATAGACCTTCTTCTAGATATGCAACCTTTATCTATTTCTCCTTACAGAATGACTCCAATAGAGCTTAAGGAATTGAAAGATCAGTTAAAAGACCTTTTAGATAAAGGCTTCATCAGACCTAATATTTCCCCATGGGGTGCTCCAGTCCTTTTCATGCGAAAGAAAGATGATTCTCTCAGAATATGTCTCGACTACCATCAGTTAAACAAGGTCACAATCAAGAATAAGTATCTTATCCCCAGGATTGATGACCTATTTGACCAACTTCAGGGTGCTAATAGTTTTTTAAGATTGATCTTAGGTTTGGTTATCATTAGCTCAAAGTTCGAGCGTGTAACATTCCAAAAATAGCCTTCAAAACTCGGTATGGTCACTACAATTTTGTGGTTATGTATTTTGGACTAACGAATGCTCCTATAGCTTTTATGGACTTGATGAACATGGTATTTAAGCCATACTTTGATATGTTCATCATTGTCTCTATAGATGACATTCTTATCTATTCTCAGAGTAAGTAAAAGCACGCAAACCATTTGAGGGTTGTCTTGTAGACTCTCGAGGACCGTCAGTTATGTGCTAAGTTCAGCAAGTGTGAACTTTGGTTAAAGTCAGTTGCATTTCTGGGTCATGTTGTGTCCAGTGAGGATATTCGGGTAGATTCATTGAAAATAGTGGCAATGAAGAACTGTCCTAGACCCACTTCTCCGTCTGAAATTAGGAGCATTTTGGGTTTGGTTATATACTACATGAGGTTTATTGAGGGGTTCTCATCTATTGCTACCTTGTGACCAGGTTGACTCAAAAGAAGGTTAAGTTCTAGTGGTACGACGATTATGAAAAGAATTTCCAGGAATTAAAGAATAGATTGACTATAGCTCCAGTTTTGACTTTGGCAGAGGGCCCAAACGACTTTGTAGTCTATTGTGATGCATCTAGAGTTGGACTTGGTTGTGTTTTGATGCAGCATGTCAAGGTCATTGCCTACACTTCTAGAAAGCTCAAGCTTCATGAGATGAACCATCCAAATCATGATCTTGAGTTAGTAGTGATAGTTCTTGCCTTGAAAATTTGGAGACACTACTTGTATGGTGTCCACATGGATGTGTTGACAGATCATAAGAACCTGCAGTACATGTTTACCTAGAAGGAGTTGAATGTTTGGTAGAAGAGATAGCTTGAGCTTCTTAAGGATTATGACATGAGTTTGCTTTACCATCCGGGTAAGGCCAATGTAGTGGCTGATGCTCTTAGTAGGTTGTGAATGGGTAGTGTGGCACATGTTGAAGAAGAAAAGAAGGAATTATCTAAGGATGTCCATAGGCTTGCTCGTCTAGGGGTTCGCCTTACAGATTCAACTGATGGTGGTATCATAGTTTATAATGGGTCAAAATCTTTATTGGTAGTTTAGGTGAAGGAGAAGTAGGATAGTGATCCTATTTTATGTCAGTTGAAAGATGTTGTCCATCAGTAGAGAGTAGAGGTTTTCTCCCACGGGGGAGATTGTGTGCTTTGTTATCAGGCTTGACTACGTATTTTAGATATAGATGGGTTGAGGTAGCAGATTTTGATAGAGGCTTACAACTCTCGATACTCTAACCATCCAGGTGCTACCAAAATGTACCATGATCTATGGAAAGTTTATTGGTGGAATGGCATAAAGAGATACATTGTAGATTTTGTGACTAAGTGTCCAAACTGTCAGTAGGTGAAGGTATAATATCAGAGACTGCAAGGTATGACTCAAGAGATCAACATTCCTACTTGGAAGTGGGAAGTGATTAATATGGACTTAATCACAGTTTTACCTCGCACACAATGTCAACACGATTCTATTTGGGTGATAGTCAACAAGCTGACTAAGTCTGACCACTTTTGCCTCTCAAGACTACATATATAATAGAGGACTACGCTAGACTGTACATCTGTGAACTGGTTAGATTGCATGGAGTTCCCTTGTAGATCATTTCATATAGGGGTACTCAGTTTACATCTTTGTTCTGGAAGTCTTTCTGTAAGGTCTTGGTACCCGAGTAGATCTCAGCACAACATTTTATCAGCAGATGGATGGCCAGGCGGAGTGTATTATCCAGACCTTAGAGGACATGTTAAGGGCATGCGTGATCGACTTCTAAGGTAATTGGGATGATGAATCATTTGCCTCTTATATAATTCACTTATAACAATAGTTTCCATTCTAGCATTTAAATGGCTCCGTATGAGGTGCTCTATGGGCAGAGGTGTAGATCTCCTATCGGCTGGTTTGAGGTAGGTGAAGCTACATTAATAGGGCTAGATTTGATTCATGAAACTATGGAGAAAGTTCAAATGACTGCTCAGAGTCATCATAAATTGTACGCAGATGTGAGGAAGAAGGATCTTGAGTTTGCAGTTAATGATTGGGTGTTTTTGAATTCACCCATCAAAGGGGTGATGAGATTTGGTAAGAAGGGGAGGCTTAGTCCCTAGTTTGTTGGTCCCTATAGAATTCTAAAATGGATTGGTAGTGTGCCTTATGAGTTAGAGCTGCCTGAAGAGTTGGCAGCAGTGCATTCTGTCTTTCATGTGTCCTTGCTGAAGAAATGCATTGGTGACCCATCACTTGTTGTTACTTTAGAGACTGTTAGTGTGAAGGATTGCCAATCTTTTGAGGAGGTACTAGTTGAGATACTCGATAGGCAGGTTCGTAAGTTGAGGAATAAAGAGGTCGCATCTGTAAATGTTTTGTGGCATAATCAGTTGGTTGAGGGAGCTACTTGGGAAGCAGAAGCAGATATGATGACCAAGTACCCTCACTGTTCCCTCCTAGCACGGTAGCATTTTGAGGTAATTGTATTCCTTATATAGTTATCTTTTTAGTTTCATGTTCCTTTCAGTTACATGCGAGTTCTAAGTATGCATTCGTGCTCTATAAGTCTCAGTTGAGTCCCTACTCTTAATTCTGACCAGTTATCATGTTAGTTGTTCAGTTTTACTAATCAGTCATGCAGTATTAGCAGTTCTTCTTCTTTTAGTCTAGCCTCAGTCTTCATTCGAGGATGAATGATCCCAAGGGGAAGATGTTATAATACCTCAGATTTTGAACCAACATCTAGACCAACACTTAGAGTTGTTTCTGATGTTTCTAGGCTTCATGGTCAAGGTCATGGATCGTGGAAGGGATCACATCCCATGAACCTAACTGTGGGAGTCATACAATGAGGCTTTATGATTTCATCAACTCTATGAGTTGGTCTACGAGCCGTGGTGGAGCCCACGAGCTGTGGGGCCAATCGTGAGTTTGATCTAAAGAACCCTCTAGCTTACCCTAACTCCACGACTTAGGCCACGATCCCTGGGAGGTCTTATAGTCTATGAACCCATTCATGGTATAGGACTAGAGACCTTGATGTCTCTGGATCAAAATGACGAGCCATCCCATAACTCGTGGGCCACTTTACGGACTATGAGGCGAGCCATCCAATGGGATTTTCTGCAATTTTCTATTATTTAAGTTAGGGGTAGTTTGGTCCTTTCCTTACTGTAGAGCCTTCTCCCGTGATGTTTTAACTCTTATTAGGTGAGATTAAAGGGAAATTAGTTGACTTATTCCCTCATTCTCACAATTAGAAACTCTTGAGTCAGAAAAGAAAAGAAGAAGTGTGTTCTCTCAAACTGCAAGCCTCGGGTTCTCCTCCCAAGCCTCAATCTCCAAGTTTTAGGTCAAAATTCTTCAGTATTCAGCTATATGGGTATTCAGTAAGGTTCATTTTTCCCTTATGCCCAAAACCCCAGAGTTTTATTATGGTTTTTCATAAATCTATGATTTAGGGTTCATATCCAATTATGCTCATGATATTTTGACTATGGTTCTTATTAAAAACTGATTATGCATGATTTCCCATGGTTTTTAATATAGTTATTTTAGTATGAAAGAACAATGCATGATTTAGCAAACTTCGACCTAATTTCAATATGATTTAGTAGCTATGGTTTTATGACCTCAGTATTAAGGAAAATTTAACATGGCTAGCTTAGTATTTCACAACCAGTAATTTAAACTAGTTCATGCTTTTATTCAAACAAACTGTTTTATCTAGTATGAGCAAATAACATAGAATTTTGGTAGTAGTATTTAGTATCGAGCGGACACGGGTTCTAGATAATCCATGTCCAGAACTATGTGCCACCATAGGATAAAGGGGACCTCGCCAGTTTAGAGTGTCACCCTTAGCCCTTTGGGCTCAGTTTAGTGGATCCACCTTAGTTAGATTCTATAATAATGGCAAGGTATAGAACAACCCATCCTAATGTGGGCTAGAAATTGGACTCCATATTTGCTCACATGGTTTAGGTCATTGTCACGACCCAGATAGCCGTGAGTGGCATTCACCCACCCCCTGGTGAGAAAACCATCACTTTCCTAAACTTAACCGTTCTAACAGCTCAAAACAATTGTGCAAAAAGTAAACTAGCAATCAATATCAATAAACAACTCGATTATAATAACCCTGTGGAAAAATTCCCCTAGAATCTGAAAGTCAACGTACCAAAACACTACCATAACTAGAGTATGGGGATGCAACCCCAACAAAAGAAATAGTCTAAGCTCGAAACAAGTGGGCTACAACTTTAAAAAAGATATAAATCAAGGCAGCTCGACCGAAACAGCTCACCCTTGATGTCTGAAAGCACTGGGATTACAAGTAAGGTCGCGTGTCAACCACTGGAAGATCGCCTGTACTCACAAAAGAAAAATAAGTGTAGTATTAGTACACAACCACCGTGTACTGGTAGAATTATCAACCAGTTCCAAAAATATAGTGTATGAGCAGTACAACAATCAAGTAAGAGTACAAGAACACATGTAACAAGTCAACATGCATCCCTAGACTACAAATCTCTACCTAGATTATTCCAACATGTAATCCACTTCTATCACCATGATCAACAATCAAGTATAACAATTAAACAACCCTCTTTATATAGCCCGAAACCACCCTGTGATCCCCTCTAAACAACACCTAAGTGTTAAACATGCAACCCGGTCTACACCAAGACCAACTCAAAATCAGATATAATAATAACCCGGCCTCTCAAGGACCATAAACAATTATCACATTTTAATAACACAACTCGGTCCACTCAGGGGACCCATATTCAATGCACAATGCAATAAAGTAAACTCGTACTAGGCGTGGTACCCGAGCCAACCGTTAGTATTTCCCGTACCAGGCGTGGTACCCGAGCCAACCGTTAGTATATCCCATACCAGGCATGGTACCCGAGCCAACCATTAGTATACCCATACCAGGCGTGGTGTCCGAGCCAACCGAATGTCAACCAATCCACAGTCGCAAATAATGAACAATCAACTTGTAAACCAATCAAGCAAAATACACAGTTCAATTCACCATACTGTTAAACAGGACCATTAGACATTATTAAATCATTCCCCGAGTAATGCAAACATCATACAATTACTTAGATAAGAATACACAAACATACAAAGTATACAGGAACCAATAACCATCACCTACCTCAAAATAATCTAAAGCTCTACTCAACCAGAACTTTCTCGTTCTCCGAAATTCTTGCTTGTTCTTGGTCTAAAACAATACACAAGTACTAAATTAATAAACATGGCCTATACATTACCCGGATTACGCCAAATTCCAAACCCCAGACCAACCATGATCATCCCACCCCTTTTCTCGAGCTTTTCCACCATTAATTTTCCTAGTTCTTTTTCATGGATATAATTAGAGAATTAAAGTCACATGATCATAATACAGTACTTTTAACCATACCCAAGGACTTCCATACCTAGAATCCCTCTCCTTCCCCGGATTCTACCATCCCTAAGTCATTCCCAACCTTTCCCCAAGTCTACCCCTAGCAATTTTATAGTGTAGGGAAAGTAGTACGGAGCTTGGGGAGTAGAAACCTTACCTTAGGGAAGAAAAACAATGCAAAACAGAGGAAAATTGTCTAGAATTGCCCTAGCCCTTCTCCCAAACGTGTTTGTGAAAACTGAATATTTTGGGTAATGTTTCTGCATTAAATACCATCGAGCCCGCTATAGCGGTCCGCTCTGCTATGGCAGTACCGCCGTAGTGGAGTCTTCTGCTATGGCAGAGGCTGACCGTCATTGACTTTCGCTGTAGCGGTATTTTCTCTACTACAACAGAGGTTTCTATGGTGAAGTTTCAACCACTGTGGCAGTTGACACGGAATATAATATCGTAAAGTCCCCAAAATTGGTCCATTTTACAACACACTTATTCTCCTGACTTCCCGAAACAACCCCTTCGCATCAACCTCGATTCTGGGAGTTCTACTTACCCGAATTTGATTCCTAAAAGTCCCCCGGACTCCTTTATGTCTTGGCTAAATGGAAAACTAGCTCAAGTCAAGAATCTCTTCCCAATCCTTACCCGTATTTTCTAGACCATGCCTCGCTCCTAAATCGGTCGAGACTAGCCTAGCCTTGAATTTTCAACTTCTAAACCCGGAAGTTTTCTAACTCGAAACTTGTCACGAAATGTTTACCCGTAACGCTGAACCTGGTCATTACAACAGATACCAATTTACCCATTGTTCGTCCTCGAACGATCAAACCCAAAAATATGGAAAGGAAAGAGCGAAAAGAGTAGTACCTGTATCCTCAAACAAGTGAGGGTACTTGTACCCCATGTCTCTCTTGGTTTCCTAAGTGGCTTTCTCAACCAAATGATTCTTCCATTGAACCTTTACCATGCTAATCACCTTTGTCCTTAATTTTCAGACATCCCGATCAAGAATCAAAACGATTCCTCTTTATAGAGAAGATCCTTATAAAAAAGAAACTCATCTCACTTGATGATGTAGTCCCCATCCCCATGGTATCGCTTCAGCATGGATACATGGAATACCGGATGGACTCCCGACAAACTAGGCAGCAGTGCTAACTTGTAGGCCACTGGCCCCACGATCTCAGGAACTTCAAACGGTCTATGAACCGAGGGTTAAGCTTGACCTTCTTGACAAAATGCATAACTCTCTTCATTGATAACACTTTCAACAATACCTGTTCACCAACCTAAAATTCCATGTCCCGGACCTTGCGATCCGCATATTCCTTCTGCCTGCTTTGGGCAGCTAGTAACTTGGTCTGAATGCCCCTTACCTTGCACCTCCCTTACCAAGTCTACGCCCAACGGCTTTACATCGCCTTCCTCAAACCACCCAATTGGTGATCTGCAACCTCTCCCATACAATGCCTCGAATGGTGCCATGTCAATACTGGAGTGGTAGCTATTATTTTACAAGAATTCACACAATGGTAGGAACTGGTCTGAATGACCCCCAAAGTCAATCACACATACTCTCAAAATGTCCTCCAACACCTGGATCATCCTCTCTGACTGACCATCAGTCTGAGGATGGAAGGCTGTACTAAAAGTGAGTTGTGTACCCAACTCTTCATACAACTTACCCCAGAACTTAGAGGTGAACTGTGTACCCCTGTCTGAAATGATGGATAGTGGTACTCCATGCAATCTCACAATCTCCTTCACGTAGATCTTAGCCAATTCCTGCGAATTGTAATCTACCCTGACCAGAATAAAATGAGCTGACTTGGTCAGCCTGTCAACAATGACCCAAATTGAGTCATACTTTCCCAAGGTCTTGGGAAGACCCACCACGAAATTCATGGCTATTCTCTCCCACTTCCATTCTGGAATGGGCATTCTCTGAAGTAGTCCTGCAGGTCTCTGGTGCTCATACTTTACCTGCTGGAAATTCTGACACTTGGACACAAAATCAGCTACGTCCCTCTTCATTCCGAGCTACCAGTAAAGCTGTCTCAAATTTCTGTACATTTTAGTCACACCCGGATGAATTGGGTACCGCGAACCATGAGCTTCTGCCAAAATATTCGGTATCATATCATCAACTCGAGGAACACAAATACTCCTTCTGAAATTTAGTACCCCGCCTATGTCCAACGTGGCATCCCTGGACTCCCCAGATATTACCTTACCTCGTAGCTTATTCAGTTGCGGATCTTAAAACTTCTTGGCCTTTATATCCCCTATGAAAATGGCTTTAACCTCAACACACCAATGCCTGAATTTCCTTTGCTAGTGGTCATTTGGACACCCCCAAACAAGCCAAACTGCCCATGCTAACTGTCTTACAGCTCAATGCATCTGCCACCACATTAGTCTTACCCGGATGGTACTAAATAGTCACATCATAGTCCTTCAACAACTCCATCCAGCTTCTCTGCCTCAGATTCAAGTCCTTCTGAGTGAAAACATGCTACAGACTGCGATGATCAGTGAATACCTCACACTTGACACCATAGATATAGTGTCTCCAAATGTTGAGTACAAACACTACCGTTGCCAACTCTAAATTGTGAGTCGGATAGTTCCTCTCGTGAGCCTTCAACTGCCTAGAAGC
Source organism: Jaltomata sinuosa (assembly GCA_003996215.1). Taxonomy (NCBI): domain Eukaryota; kingdom Viridiplantae; phylum Streptophyta; class Magnoliopsida; order Solanales; family Solanaceae; genus Jaltomata; species Jaltomata sinuosa. Next base: position 140,646 of record QJPP01004100.1, read on the forward strand.
ATATGCTATCACATTCCTATCCTACATTAACACAACACCAAAACCTGAATGTGAAGCATCACAGTAGATAATAAAGTCTTTACCTTCAACCGACAAGGACAAAATAGGAGCCGTGGTCAGAAGTGTCTTGAGCTTTTGAAAGATCTCCTCACACTTGTCGGACTACACAAACGGTACCTATTTCTGAGTTAGCCTTGTCAAGTGAGTAACAATAGATGCAAAATCCTTGACAAACCTCTGGTAGCAACCAGTGAGCCCAACAAAACTCCTCACCTCTGTCACAGAGCTAGGCCGGACCCAACTCTTGACTGCCTCAATTTTCTGGGGATCTACCATTACCCCATTTTCTGACACTATATGCCCCAAGAACGCAACTGAAGTCAACCAAAATTCACACTTGGAGAACTTTGCATAAAGCTTTTGATGTCTCAATATATCTAACACAACTCGGAGATGTTCAGCATGCTCCTCTCTACTCTAGCCTATCCTTACCCGAAATCTCTAGAGCCACAGTCTTGGTGTTACAATTTAACACAACATGATAAGGGGATAGCCAAGTCATTCCTAAAATGACATCAAAGTCAACCATGTCCAGAATTACCAAATCTACCCAAGTATGCAACCCCATAAACACAACAGAGCAATCACGATACACGTGAGTCACAATCACAGACTCCCCAACTGGGGAGAAACATGGATAGGGGAATCAAGGTTATCATATATTAAGTCCAGACCCGAAGCAAACTTCACAGACACAAAAGAATAAGTAGAACCTGGGTCAAAAAGCATAGAAGCCATCCTATCACAGACTAGAATTGTACCTGTGGTCACCGCGTCTGATGCCTCAGCCTCTGACCTCCCTGGAATGTGTAACACTGAGCCCAATCATCAATTCGAGCTACTTCCCTTGATAGCTATACCCCGCCCCTGCCTGTGCCACCATTCCCCCTGTCTCCCCGGCCTTCCTGAAAGTTACCTCGCCCACCCTGTGGACGACCCCTAGCATTACCACCTCTACCTGCCGGGACTATAGTTCTAGACTGCTGCTGAACCTGATTACTAGTCTGCCTGAGTGGGCACTCTCTCTTAAAGTGGCTTAGATCACCATAATGGAAGAAACCATGGTCAAGTGTAGGCCTGCTGGTAGATGTGTAAGAAGCTCCATGGCCTCTAGGAGCTGGAAACTGCTGATTAGCTCTCTGGCGACTACCCATAGTAGCTGGAAGAGCTGACTGAATAGGATGGGCTTAGTATACCTGCTAATTCTTGCCCATGGAGTATGAACCACCATAATTTCCCTCATTCTGGGGCTTCTTGGCTAATGCCTTAGCCTGCCCCGCTTGCTTGACCCCTTCTAATTTCTTAACATAATCCATCACTGCATTAAAGCCCTTACCTGAAAAAGTCATGTGCATGGACAGTACCTATTATTTAGTGTTCAGGCCCTTCACAAATAATCGGACCCTCTCCTCCTCTGAACCTAACAACTGAGTAGCGTAGCAAGACAAAGCATGGAACTTAGCCTCATAAGAAGAGAGTGATATGCTTCCCTATTCCAGATGCAAGAACTCATCCTTCTTCCTATCTCTCAAAGTACGAGGTACATATTTCTTTAAGAAGAGAGCATGGAACTCCTCCCAAGTCAAGAAAGGCAATGTCGATGGTCTGCACTTTACCTGAGACCTCCACTATTGCTTAGCGTCACCCTGTAGCTGAAATATGACGAACTCAACCCCATGATAACGTATGATACCCAAATTGTGCAACCTTTCATAGAAATCCAAGATGAACTCATAAGCATCTTCCCTATCATTACCCTGAAACGTGGGAGGTTTCAGCTTGAGGAACTTGGTCAGCATCTCATGTTCACTTCCTGTCATTACCTGGCATAGTATTGGCCTGAAGAAATCACCTGTTCCTGAAGTTGCATCTATTCTAGGAGCCATAGTGACTGCTGGCTGAGTGCCCAGAGCCTGATTTGCAACACCCATGGGGATGGATCCGGCACAAACCAAACCACTCAAGAAGTTCTAAGCCTGCTAAAATGCTTCGGGCGTCATAGAGGGAAGGCCTGCACCTCCAGCCGATGCTGCCTCCGCTTGCACCCCATCATCCCCCACAACAACCTCCACATCGTCGACAACCTGTTCCTGAGGTGGGGGAGGGGTTTCTTCTTGCGCTCCTACAACAACTTGAGCTCCACCCCTGGAGGGTGTGGCTCTACCTCATCCTCTGCCCCTTCCCCTGCCTCTACCAAGGACATCCAGGCCCGCTGTTGGGACCACTTCTCTAGCTCTATTGCTTCTAGTATTAACCATCAATGGACAAAAGAGTGAAAGAGTCAGATACCAATTTGTATCACCAGATACCAATTGGAATCAAGTTATAGCACGAAGGAAGAAAGAAGAGCATTTTTCCTAAAGTCCTACAGCCTCTCGAGGACTAGTATAGACGTCTCCGTACCATTCTGCAAGACTCTACTAGACCCATTTTTGTACAATGAGATCAACCAACCTAGGGCTCTGATACCATTTTTGTCATGACCCAAACCACCATGAGTGGCACTCACCCACCCCCGGGTGAACAAAACATCACTTCCCCAAACTTAACCGTTCTAACAACTCAAAACTAATGTGCAAAAAGTAAACTAGCAATCAATATCAATAAACAACTCTATTATAATAACCCTGCAGAAAAAACACCTCTAGAATCTGAAAGTCAATGTACCATAACACTATCAAAACTAGAGTACAGGGATGCAACCCCAACAAAAGAAATAGTCTAAGCCCAAAAAAAGTGGACTACAACTTCAAAAAAAAGATAGAAATCAAGGCAGCTCGACGAAGCAGCTCATCCTTGACGTCTGAAAGCACTGGGACTACAAGTGAGGTCACATGTCAACCGCTGGAAGATCGCCTGTACTCATAAAAGAAAAATAAGTGCAGTATCAGTACACAACCACCGTGTACTGGTAGGATCATCAGCCAGTTCTAAATAAACAGTGTATGAGCAGTACAATAATCAAGTAAGAGTACATGAACACATGTAACAATTCAACATGCATTCCTAGACTACAAGTCTCTACCTAACTTGTTCCCACATGTAATCCATTTTTATCACCATGATCAACAATCAAGTATAACAACTAAACAACCCTCTTTATATAGCCCGGACCCACCCTGGGATCCCTTCTAAACAACACCTAAGTGTTAAACATGCAACTCGGTCTACACCAAGACCAACTCAAAATCAGATATAACAATAACCCGGCCTCTCAAGGACCATAAACAATTATCACATTTCAATAACACAACCCGGTCCACTCAGGGGACCGATAATTCAATGCACAATGCAATAAAGTAAACTCGTACCAGGCGTGGTACCCGAGCCAACCGTTAGTATTTCCCATACCATGCATGGTACCCGAGCTAACCGTTAGTATATATCATACCAGGCATGGTACTCGAGCCAACCATTAGTATACCCATACCAGACATGGTACCCGAGCCAACCGAATGTCAACCAATCCACAGTCACAAATAATGAACAATCAACTTGTAAACCAATCAAGCAAAATACACAGTTCAATTCACCAGACTGTTAAACAGGACCATTAGACATTATTAAATCATTCCCCGAGCAATGTAAACATCATACAATTACTTCGATAAGTGTACACAAACATACAAAGTATACATGAACCAATAACCATCATCTACCTCGAAATGATCCAAAGCTCTACTCAACCCGAGCTTTCTTGTTCTCCAAAATTCTTGCTTGTTCTTGGTCTAAAAAAATATACAAGTACTAAATTAATAAACATGGCCTATGCATTACCCAAATTACACCAAATCCCAAACCCCAGGATAACCATGATCATCCCACCCTTTTTCTCGGGCTTTTCCACCATTAATTCTCCTAGTTGTACCATTTTTCATGGATATAATTAGATAATTAAAGTCATATGATCATAATACAGTACTTTTAACCATATCCAAGGACTTTCACACCTAGAATCCCTCTCCTTCCCTGGATTTTACAATCCTTAAGTCATTCCCAACCTTTCCCCAAGTCTACCCCTAGCAATTCTATAGCATAGGGAAAGTAGTACGGAGCTTGGGGAGTAGAAACCTTACCTTAGGGAAGAAAAATAATGCAAAATTGAGGAAAATCTCCTGGAATCGCTCTAGCCCTTCTCCCAAACGTGTTTGTGAAAACTGAATATTTTGGGGAATGTTTATGCATTAAATCCCATTGAGCTTGCTATAGCGGTCCACTCTGCTTTATCAGTACCAACGTAGTGGAGTCGTCCACTATGGTGGAGGCTGACCGTCATTGACTTTCACTGTAGCGATATTTTCGCTGCTACAACAGAGGTTGCTATGGCGGAGTGTCAACTGCCATGGTAGTTGAAACAAAACAGAACATTGTAAAGTCCCCAAAATTGGTCTATTTTACAACAACTTATTCTCCTAACATCCTAGAACAACCCCTTCGCGTCAACCTCAATTCTGGGAGTTCTAGTTACCCGAATTCGATTCTGAAAAGTCCCCTGGACTCCTTTATGTCTTGGATAAATAGAAAACTAGCTCAAGTCAAGACTTCCTTCCTAATCCTTACCCAGATTTCCCTAGACCATACCTCACTCCTACACCGACCGAGACTAGCCTAGCCTAAAACTTTCAACTCCCAAACCCAGAAGTTTTCTAACCCAAAACTTGGCATGAAATGTTTACCTCTAATGATGAACCCGATCATTACAGTTGTTTATATGAAACTCCCCTCAATATTGATTTTTTTTACATGACTATATACATGATTCACAGTTTTCAGTTCAGTTTAACTATATTATGACTTACAAACATAATTCACATTTTTAGTTTATGAACCCCCAATCAATAGTTTTACTTATGTTTTGATATCATGATTTCTAACAGTTTAAAGTTCAGATATGTTTTCTACTCTCTTCAGTAAAAGAGCTTATGTATACAGTTTTGACCTACGCATTCTCTGATGTTTATACTTAAGCCAGTTTTCAGCTATGCTTTCATTATGTATATATTTCTCATAATTTAAATCTAGTGCATTATCTCACATACTTAGTACATTCTATAGTACTGATCGCATACTTTCTTGTGCTGCATACTTTCATGATGTAGATTCAGGAGCTCGTTCTCAGACTCGTGACTTGTAGTTCAGTAGTACCTTCAGTCAGCTTAGTGAGTCCTCATTATTCAGGGACTTTGAGTTTAGCTTTATTTTAGTTATTTTAGTACTTTTATTTTAAATATTTTAGTGTTAGCTGGGGTCTTGTCTCAACAACTTTTCTTTTCTATTAGTAGAGGCTTTTAGACATAGTCAGAAATTTCAATTATACCCGATCAACTATTTTTTCTATTTTACTGCATCCAGTACTTGTAAGAACACAAGTAATTGCATTCACTCTTGGACTTCACCTTGCTTATGTTTAATCTTCCGCTCGTTATTAGCATGCTTGGTTTAGTATTATGCCAGTTCCAAGGGTTAGCTTAGGATCACTTGTAATTCCAAGTACCATGTTATATCCAAGGTATATACTCAGTTCGTGACATAATGTGGGACTAGTTGATGGTTAATTGACCCTTGGAGAATTGTAAGGACCTCAAGTAAGGGTAGAGTAAGTGGATTGATTTCCCAAGGCCTAAAATGAAAGAGTAAATAATTACTTACTCTCTATTATTTGTCTATTTAGACTTTGTATGTTCTGAAGCATTGAGGAAGGGAAAGGCTATTTCAAGGTAACTTGTGAATTGAAATTCTTATGTTGAGGTAGGTTATGGTTTAAGTGGAGTTGAGACTTAGTTTAGTACTTGTATGCTTTGATTTAAATAAATTTTTGATTGGTCTTTGGACATACTTGAAGTTGATATTGTAATCTTGTTAATCCTTGAATGAATAAGCTAGTGTCTATTAAACTTGATTAAAGAACATTCTGATGATAAGGTATACTTGTGATTTAATGGACCATGTTATGTCCTGAGAGATAGAAATTTGAAACCATGAGATGATATTGGTTTAGAGTTCAGGTACCACGCTGGTACAAATATTGATATTGATTTTACTGTTATAGATCGGGTACCATGCCGGTATGGTACATGAGCCCTGGTGCGTTCCATACAGGTCGTGACTAGTTTGGCAGAAATAAGTCTCTTTAGCATGTGTGTACAACTTAGTGTTTTGATGTATGAGTTAGTATGGCAGATTGTGATAATAATTAAAGTAAAGAAAACCCAAATGTGAGGGTGAGGCCGGAATAGACCCATGTTGTGATATTGCTAATTGAGATTGTAAGTTTTTGAAAGTTAATAACTTCTGGTGACTTTTATGATTTGGTTGCAGATACTATTTTGGCTTGTCTTTTAAATGATTCTTTGTTGAGTAAACTATTTGCTAGGTATCGATGTCCTATTTACCCGTGGTTCAATTTATTTGTACTTGTTTGAAATTAGGTTGACTTATGATGCCTTCCAGTACATAATGGTTTATACTGATACTATCTGGTACTTTTCTTTTATTGAGTGCAGACCGTGTTCTAGAGGTCAAATACAACCTCATCTCTAGCGGTGACAGCTGATTCGATCCAAGGATGAGTACCACATCTTCATGCTGCTATGAATCTTCGTATTAGTTCTTGCCCCTCTTTTGGGCAATGAAACTTTTCCTTATTTTTATTTGATTTTAGATATCTTAGACATGGTGGTTGGATTTAGAGTTCTTGTGCAATGACTTTTGGGTCTTGGGGAATGTAATAGATAGTTGAATATTTTCGCGCTTATATTTTGTTAGTTTTTGACTATTTTTGTTATTAAAATTATTTTATTATTATATCATCTTAAAGTGGCTAATTAACTGGGTTAAGATTTAGATTAGATGGTTCTCCCAGTTAGTGTGAATATCACTCGTGGCCATTTAGGTCATGACATATATACAGATCTTCGAGAAGACAACCGATATCTAGCTGATCATATAGGCTCATGTATTATCACATCGGCCTAAGTGTGTGTTGCTATATCATTATAAGTTTCACAATATTTTTTCATATAAATGGTACATCTCTTTAACTCAATTAACTTAAGTGAAAGAATTTTCTTCCACTACAAATCACAACATAGAAGATACTTGATAACTCTAGGGAAACTATTGATATTATGCTTCTTTATATCAACTTCATCTAAATAGGGAGGACCAAAAATAATCTGATGTTTACAAGTTGATATTTTGATTCTTTATATGATTGTTTGTCTTTTCCTCTTATGCATCTATCTTGATCTTCTTATCTTGGCTCTCTCTGTTTTGGGATGATTCACTTCTGTAAGGCGATATTTTTGATGAACTATTTTTAATTTATATGTGCACTCTTTTTTCTAATATATAGAAGTGGCTAGGAAAGCAGGTCCCGATCATCATGCTTGCTTTTTGTAGGGGCATTTAAGTCTCTTCACTTACTCTTTATGTTCTGAAATACTATTACAATGAGCTTTTGTACAACTATCGTATGCCCTAAATTTTGCTGAGTAACCTCGTTATCATTAAGAATGCTTACGTTAATAGTGACTTGCAGACACTTCTCATTGTTTACATCAATTTTTCTCAAGTCTACTCCATCTCTTTCCATGTATGTATGTACCTCTCTATTTTCCCTTTCATCTTCTAGATTTTTCTGCTTGGATGCTCCTTCAATCAATAAATACTTTTTTTATTTTCTCAGCGTTTGCTGAAAATATGTGCTGAAAATTATTATGGAAACTATTTCTTTTAGTTCTTAGATATGATAGTGAAAGCTACTTCTTTTGGTTGTCAAATAGGCGTAGTTTATGAATAATGGTACAGTTTCCTCCTTGATTTTATTTTACGTATTCTATAAGGGTTCAACAACATTTTTCTTCTAAGCAGCATGATTTCATCACAAATATACTTAGTAATTGATTGCTTCAAGGTGTTAAATTAGTGACAACTGAATTAATTATCATAGTGATTTATGATTAATCATAATTCAAATAGATTCCTCTTAGAAATAGATTTATGTTGGATAGTCTCAGTGCAATTCATGCTATTGGATTTTGTATGCTGGCATTTATCTTTGCCTTTCACCACCTTTGTTTTGCCAGTTGTGTTTAATGTTTAACTTGTGCAAACTCTTCACTTTAGATGTCACATCTGTGTTGAATTCTCAAAAAATACACTTCTGTTGAAGAATTCGGCACACACCTGTTGATATTTTTGTAGAGTCTGAGCAACATAGCCCAATACTACATCAATACTGCATGAGTTTTATTTATATATTTTAATAGGATTGGTAAATATCTTCCTGCAGCCTAACTCATGAAGTTTAACTCGATAATTATAAAAATTTCAGAATAGAAATGCTTACACATAAAAAGGTTATAGGTCTAGACATGTATTACTTGATAAAAGAGATGTGCTTTTACTGCAATGACGGACAAACTGCTTGAATTGAAGAGCCAAATTTTCTTCTAACAATAATGAAGAACCTTATCCTTTAAAGTTATTTTTCAATATTTTTGGTAAATAAATAATTTCATTACCAAAAGTGAACTTTAAGAGGACAAGCTATTGAATATCTCATCCCCACAGTTGTCCTAGACTTAGTGTCTAACATAAAAAATACCTGTCTAAATAGAATAAATACAACTATCATGCTGGATAGAAATTATGATTTTCCAATCACTTAGCAAGTCTAACATTCTTAACAGCTTTAGCATGGATCTCTTGAACAATTAACTTGATCATAGCATGTGTATTTTGTCTTATGTTTTGAAAGACTCAATAATTCCTCTCCCTCCTAATATAGCAAGTTGTTATTGAATTACCTGAACAAAAAACTATTACTATAAAATATTGCAAAAGTTGTTGCTCCCTAGCTTGCTATTTTAGGAAATCTTATTCAATTAATTCTACAACTATAAATATATATTGGAAGTTCATGAACAAGAAGTTATACATTTTAACAAGATGTTGTGATCGCTTAAGCTTGATTTATTTTGTCATTAAAAAGTTAGTTTCGTGGGTTTACATCCAACGTCATACGTTGTTAGAGGTAATTGACTTTGGATAGACCTTTTTCTATAATTATTTCTTTGCGTTGCATTTTTCTAAAATTGTACCTTGCTGAAACAGAGGAGAAGAAATCTTGGATGTCAGTTGAAGAGTTTGGAAGAAAGCTGCTAGTTGGATTAAATCCTGTGTGCATTCTGAGCTCATTTTTATTTAAGCATTAACAAATCTGAAATTTAATTTGACATATAAGTGAGGAGGCTCAAATTGTTTCCTTTTATCAAGTTTGAGATCTATTGATTTTATGTCAATAAATGTATGGTCTAATACCACAAGTCCAAGATATAGTACACATTATTTGGAGTTGGACTGTATGTTGATCAAGGAGTCGATGAAATAATTATAGTCTAGATTCAAACCAATATATTGCTCTATGACTGAAGATACGATATTTTTGTAACAGATCACCATTTAACAAAATACAATTAGTTTTATTTTGCCTCTTGCAAATTACTATCATTGGGCCCTTAGCTGGAACGAGCTACACTCATCTAGTACAACTAGATAGACAACTTTCTGAATTAAGTATATTATTAATCTATTAGATTTTTTATTTACGGAACAACTGAAGCTTGGAGTGAGGAAGGCTTGCTATTATAGGCTCTCTCACTTCAACAATTGACAATGATTTCTTTTATAGGATCATTTGATTTAACAAAATTTTAATTACTAGATTTATTCATTCCTGATTGTGCAGTTCTATACACATTTACTCACTAAGTTAGTATTTGGAAGCTAATGTTAATTTGCTATTCAAGTGTTGCAGGTAGGTAATTCTATGTTCGTACAACCCTTCGTTATTTATATATATAATAGTAATTAAGGATTATAGTATTTTAACGTAAGTTTTGAAGTAGGTTATTTAGAATTCAAACAATTTTTTTGGAGGTTTTAGAATTCAGTTGATCTCCAAATGCTGATAGTGTTATTTAGAGTTCAAGGGGAACAAATAGGCGAAGACTATAATAAAGTTGCTTGTAAGGTTGATCTTTTACTTTCTGAAAGCTATAAATTTTTTTATGATAGCTTTTATCTTTCTTATTGATGGTCATGATATTTCATTTATTAGGATATCAATTTTTGCTTTCAAATTCTCCTCTTTTTCTCTATGTTGACTGCTGTAAGATAACCTTTTTTTTGAAAAATAAATGGTGTATCTCTACTTCTTCCTTTCTTTAGTCTTTTTTTTTTATATTTTTAATTTAACACAACTGTGACACCGAGCTCCGTTCTGTTAACTATTGAAAATATTGGTCCATTTGATATACCTCGATGGTTTTCTTTGGTTTCTACAGGTTTAATAACTTGATGAGCAACAAATTTCCTTAAGTTGTTAGTGCGTGTACATTTCCTTCTCCATTAAGGTAATTCTCCCTAATTTTATTTCATTGACTCGTTGTGGGATGATCTTGATGAATTGTTGTGAGCTTAAGCCTCCTCTTTCGTTCCCCTTTCTCTATGACTGTGGTTCTTCTAGGTTCTTTTATTTTTAGGCTTATGTTGGTTCTCTTCTTTTTTAAGCATGGGTACATCAGTAAACTTCCCATATTCATTGGCCATGGCTTCAATACTATTAGATAAGCATTTGAATTGATTCAACATGTGTGATGATGATAAGGAGGAGTAGACAAGATGTGTATTTGGTGTTTTCCCCCTAAAAATGTTAATTAAATTTCTTTATTCATGTGCAATGTCTTTCTTAATGTCTAGCGGAAAACTGTGCAATAATATTTGTCGATCTATCAAAATGATATTTGGCTTTAGGGTGCATAATAATTTGTTTTTTCATAGGATAAAAGAAAAAGTTTTGATATTATTTATAGGTCTATCTATCAAAATAATATTTGGCTTTAGAGTGCATGTTAGTTTAATTTTTTTTCATTGAATGAAAGAAAACATTACTGTATATACAAATCTAAAATGATTACTATTTAAAAAATATATAAGATAGTTGAGTTGCCAAATGATGAAGGTAAAATATATTACTCTGATTTATTTGACATAATTATAGTGTAAAAGAAAACATTGTCAAAGGACAATGAATGTTACTATAATGAGTACAAAGAAAAATCTTATAATATGCACCTAATGTATTGATTTTCTTCTATTCAAACGTTGTTAGAAAGTAGAAATTCCAGAAAGTGTTTTAACAGTTACATGTAGTTAATTCCTTTTCTTCAACTGAAAAATTTATGTTTCAAACTGAATTTTGTACTTTTACTTGGTCTTCCATATTTTTGAGAATCTGAGCTATTTTATATTTGCAGGTTGCATGTCATAGGAGAAGAAGTTCAACTTTTTATCCTCAAAGGCTTCCAATTACATGCGTTTGAGATTTTCAAATAGAGGATGATTTAAAATGGATCAAAATGTACTTCGCATAACTTTAGAAGGTGTATGATATAGTTTTTAAACTACCAAATTTGTGTAATTATAGTTGAAGTGATGATACATGAAATACCTTTTGTATATATTTCGATAAAATATTTTCAAATCTTAAGCTAAAATAAATAACTTCATTAATCATGTCGGGCTTGTGCATCACACGGACTTGCCTTGCTAGTACATAAACAAAGTATTGCTGGAAATTATTTAGCTATGTAAGCCACTGTAGGAAATAGATACATCCATTGATAGGTTGACTAGTAACTTGCTTCATTCATGAAGTAAGTTACAACTCTACTAAATAACTTCCTATATTAAAAGAGGCAGAGTTATGTGGTTCATGAATGGAGCAAGATGTAACTTCATAGTAATTCCCTAGTTAATAGAAGAAGATTTATGAAACTCTTCAATAAAGGTGGGAGTTAAAGATTACTTTATTCTACTATTATAATGATCCTCGTGGTTATTTTCTTATTTTTATGTATTTTTGCTGTTTTGACCCTTGCCATAACTTCTACATCATTTATTTGACTTGCTAGGATAGGTGACACACTTCCCGAGGTGTTCTATTGGGATTTTAGAAGAGTTTCCTTATTTTAGAACTCTTAAAGTTTGAAATATTTGACTATAGTTAATATTCGAAGTAAACTAACTCGGATGAGAATTTCATCAGCTCCATTAGCTCTGAAACATCGATTTTGGTCTAGTGAGACCTTTGGTTCGAGTCTCAAAGCTTTCAGACTCGTTTGGGGTACTTGGGTGAGTTTTAGGTAAAAATGGCAAAGTGTTGACTTCGGTAAATATTTCATCAAGATGACCTCCGTTGGTTATTTCGATGATCCCATTGAGTCTGGAATGCCATCTTCAGTTGGGTAGCATATTTGATTTGTGTTCATGAGATTCTGAATAAATCCTGAGGGTCTATTTGGAGACTTTTAACCTTGGTGTTGCAGCTAGTTTTTCAAGCTGCTGGTGCAGCTACAGGTCCTTCATCATATTCACGATGAATACCTCGCATTCACGAAGGTCAATATATTTGACCATCGCGGTCACGAGTTAGCCTTCATGTTTGTGATGAAGAACCTATAGGGACCCAGTCTGGAGTCCTTCGTCGCGTTCATAATGGGTCTCCAGCTAGTGTGGTCTCGCGATCGCGAGGGTTCCCCCACATCCACGATGAAGGGACCCTTGGCAGTTAAATATTGCTCCAGTTTGTTATTTTTACCATTTCAAATGAATTTTCGATATTGTTGGAGACCTAGAGTTTTTTGAAGAGTCCTTTACCAATTTCTGTTCGGGGTAAGTTCTTGTGTTCCCTCACTTATTCTCTGCTAGTTTACGCGTTTATCGTTCTCTATTTTTCTTAAATTCATATTTTAAATCCTTAAATTTCCCTTGATCATAGTAGATTTTTGGGCCCTAAAACATATCTCGCTGGTCCCTAAATTTTGAGCATGGGTTTTATGACCCTATTGAGGATGTAATTGCAGTTTTTGTTTCTAATTTCATTAGTAGGCCTCGAGGATTGATTTTTGATCCAATTTCTGGCTCAAATTCTAGATATTGATATGGATGTCATTATTCCCGTCTTGACTTGTAGAATGTGTTTGTGATAGCATGGCAACAATCTGAGGCACTTTGGAAGGAAAAGGCTCCCAAGTGATGGTTTGTGCTTGCAGTTCGGCCCCGAGGTAGGTTATGGATTACCTCCCTTAGACTTAGGTGGCTAGATTTTATATTTTATAAGTTGTATGAATGTTAGAACTAGGTTGTAGGGTAGAATTAGACTTTAATCCCTTTTCTAATTATCTGGCCATTTTCGGGATCGTAGAGTAGTGATTTCATGTTTATCATTAGTTTAGGTTGCCTTATCCTTGATGTGGTTTGGTTAGAATCCTTAGTATAAAATTAGAAGAGGATTTCATGGTAGAGTAGGCTTTTACCTGTTGATTTTTGTAATGACCCTCGTGGTCATTTTCTTATATTAGTGCCTTTAACTATTTTGACCCTTCCCATAGCTTTCTCATAGTTAGTTTGTCTTTCTGGGATAGATGGCATGCTTCCCGAGATGTTCGATCGAGTTTTTGAAGAGTTTCTTTATTTTGGAACTCGTAAAGCTAAAAGGTTTAACTTTGGTCAAATTTCATAGTAAAGGGGCTCGGATGAAAATTCCATCAGTGTTGTTAGCTCTCAAGCATAACTGTCGGATAATGGGACCTTTGATTTTTTCCCCGAGGCTTCCAGACTCATATTGGGCATTCAAATAGCTTTTAGGCAAAATTAGCAAAGTGTTGACTTCAGTCAATATTTTATAAAGACGACCTCCGTTGGTTATTTCGATAATTTCATTGAGTTTGGAATGTTGTTTTTTAGTTGGGTAGCATGTTAGGTTTGTGTTCATGGTGTTCAGAATGAATCTCGAGGGTCCAACTGGTGAATTATTAGCCTTGGTGTTTTGTTGCTGCTAGTGCAGCTCCAAGTTGTTTATCGCAATCACAATGTGGCCATCACGTTCGCAATGGTTTGAATTTTTGACCATCACATTCGTGAGTGGTTCATCACCTTCATGATGAAAGGCAACTGGGACCCAATCCAGGTTGTTCTTTGCATTTACAAAGAAGACCATCGCAATTGTCCTTTTTTGCATTCGCGATGAAGGACCCTGGCAGCTACAAATACTTCCTCCTTCATTTTTCACAAATTTCTCTATTGTTGAACTTGTGTACTTCATTTTCTTGAGCTTTTTTGATCATAACATCTTTCGGCTAAGTTGCTAGCTCATCCCTTCATAAATTCTTGTATATTTTGTGTATATCTATCCTGAATTTATCGAATTCTATGCTTTGATCCTTGAATTTAATTCCTTTGATCAAGTGAGCTTCGAGAATGTTTTGATCCCCAAAATATGTCCCGTTTGTGCCTAAATTTTGGGCATGGGTTGTGATGACCCTTCCTGTCATTTTTGTGTTTATAATTTCCTTGTACTATTAGAGCTTTCTTGTAGCGACCGCAAGTCATTTATGGCTTGCTAGGACTGTTGGTTTGGTGACCTGGCCATTCGTTTGGTCTTTATGACCGTTTTCCTGTTTTAGAGCTTTAACTTAGGATATCATTGACTTTAGTCAACATTCTTAGCTAAGTGCTCAGACTCGCATTCTGACAGTTCTGTTGGCTCTGGAATATTGAGTTTAGTCTAGTTAGACCTTTAGATGAGGCCTGAGAACTTCCGATGCGGGTGCTATGTTGTTTTTTCTGTTTTCAGGCCATTTAGAGTTGAAAGTGTAACTTTGGTCAGCTTTCGATGATCGGAGCGTCAGATTCGAAATCCGACGATTCCATCAGCTTCAGAATGATGAGTTTGGGTTAAGCTGGTGGTTGGTTCAGGTCCTGAGTTAGCCGAGCTCATTTTGGCTAGTTGGTTGGTTTTAGCTAGTGTTGACTTGGGTCAACATTTCTCTGGAACGACCTCGTATGGAAGTTTTGTTGATTCCGTTGAGTCCGGAACATTATTTCCACTATATTAGAATAGTTTGTTTTTGAGTATCGGGTTCCGATTATGCCAGAAATGCCCCGTATAAGTTTTAGAAATTGCAGATTTTCTGTTGTAGGCCAGCCTTCAACGCAATCACGCCAAGGCCAGCGCAATAGCGCCTCAGTGCCTGCAGCCTACCTGTGTGATGGTGCCGTCCCTGCGTAATAGTGCGCGCGCACATCCTAGACGGCCTGCTTGATAGCGCCCTTCTGGTGCGATGGCGCCTGGCCTCCTTCCGCACGATGGTGCTGTTTTAGCGCCAATGGCGCTGACCAGTGTGCCAACAATATATATTCTTGGTCCTTCGATTTTCCAGCATTATTTCTTGCTTTTTTCCAAGTCCAAATTGAAAATTCTCTCCACCAAAGTGTTCGATTATGTTCCTAGCTTGGGGAATCCATTGAATTGTGGGAAAATCTTGCTTCCTTGTTGATTGGTAGGTTCTTCTTCCCTAAAGTTGCCTTTTTCCTCCATTGTTGTAACCTCCATTGTTGATGGTTCCTAAAGTTTGAGATTTTTTTTGTAGAAGTTGTCCTCTTACAATTGCATGTTCGTGGGTCCATTGAATTCACTTCCTTGGCGTATTTCTCTCGTTGTGGTAAGTTATTCTTGCTTAATTTCTGGTTTATTCTTAAAATTCCATCTTTAAACTCCTACTTGAGCGGGTTTTTTTGTGCCTTTCCCTTGGCAAAAATTGCTCAATTTTAGAGCATGTATTCTTAGTATTGTTGTGGTCATCGTGCTTCTTTCCATTTTTGATTTTGAGTTGTGGGCCTCGCGGCCCCACTTTTAACCCAAATTTCGACCCGACTATAATGATAACAATATCGGTATCATTGGTCTTGTTTTAATGCCTAGTTTATGATTATGATAGTTTGATTACTGTTCGGAGCTTCTCGAAGTGGTTTAGGCTTGGACATCGTCGTTCCAGCAGCTTGTCGTCGGACGACAGGTAGGTTATAATTTAACTCTTTAGACTTCACATATATAGGGTAAAATTGTACTAATTGGCATCATTGGGTTGGGTTTACTAGCTTGGTACCACAGACCTTGACCGCTTCTTCATGTCTGACTCATTTTCTTCCTCCAATGTTTGTAGTATTTGTTATAGATGATATTATCACCCTTGTGGTCCTGCGTGACCTTGTATTGGTATTGACTTTGGACCATAGATGGTGGATTATTTGGGAATGCCCATGAGTCCCGGTTATTGATATCACGATTTTAGGCTGGTCATCTGTGCTGTAGAGGGATGGGAGCCTGTGTAGGGCCGATAAGTTGATTGTGAGTTGTTGGATTGTTGTTTGTGATTGAGCATGTCATTTTCATGCATATAAAGGGAGTTTTCATATGTTTTACCACTGTTTTGGCTTCGGGCCCACTATTATTGGTTTTCTAAACTTTGCATGGCCTTGGGGGCCTGTTTTTGGCTGAATGGTTTTAAATGGTTTGAAATTGACTTTCGTGGATCTTCTTGGGGTAAGAAAGTTAAAAATGTTTTTTATCACTGTTTTCAGATTACTACTAGACTCGGTGAGGCCAAAGTGCTAGACATGTTTTATTGTTGATTAGAGTTGATACTAGACTCGGCAGGCCCGAGCACTGGACTTGTTTTACTATTATTTTAGACCCAATTATGCCGGGGCACCCCTGTAGGGGCTTTTGAGACTTATTTCACCGATTTAGACCCGGATGGGTTCTGGGCATGCATTTCGAGGTTGGGTTACTACTTTGGATCCGAATTCACCTCAGACTGTTACTTTGAGGTTACGAGAGTTAGTATGTGGTCAAGGAACTCCATGGACCTTGAGGATCCGGTCCAGGGGCTACATGTCGAGTGTACTGGAGGAGGGGTATACAGTATAGTTGAGGTATACGGGCTGTGTCCTTCCATGGATCCTACCTACTGGGCCTTTAGGCGCTGGAGAAGGTATATACAAGGTTACTGTTCTACCCATGTTATATCATGCATCATACCATTCATCTGTGTGAGATTCCACCCTTGTTTGTTATTTGCTGAGTGTATGCTCCGGTAGTATGGGATGCCAGAGGGTTTGTCTTCACTTGTTTGTGTTTCTCGGGTGTATGAGCGCCCGTTGGGTCTTTAGGTAGACTTATTATTGCTTTATCGAGATATGGGTCCTTATATTGATTTCTTATTATAATTGGATAATGAGAATAGTATTATGTAGCTTGACTTGGTTATTATTCTGGTGTTCGAACATGCTATCGTTGTTTTGCTCTCCTCCTTCCCTTTTTACTTGAGGTTACCGGTATACCTCCTATTTTCTAAAAATTATATATATATTATTATTACGAGGATCCCAAGTGCGTTATTTCTTTCTTTCACTTGTGCCTGTGATATATATATTCTAGTAGCTAGCCATGTATGTCATTTTTTACTTGTATTCCTTCTGTGCTAGCTTTTGTGTACTTATTCATTATTTTCTGTGACTACTTGCTTTTATTCTGCTTATTACTGCTCTTTTATCTTATATGTGCCTAGTCGGCCTATGATACCTACCGGGTACCCGTTGCTTAGCAATTGGTGCTCATACTATACTCTGCATCTTCTGGTGCAAATCATAGTGTGGGCCATCTCTGTTAGCTCGTGGAGACTCGTGCAAGGAGATTTTGGACCATCCTAGACTTAGGGTGAGCTCTTGGTGACCGGAGCTTAGCTTTTAGTTTATCTTTTGTATTATGTACTCTCTTACTACTCGGAGACATTTATATATATTAGTTTGGATCCTTTTGTACTCTGTTGATGTAGTTTCATCTCTTATACTATGATACCAGGTTTTGGGATAGTTTTAGCTTCCATATATATTCCTATTTTCCCTTTTCCTTATTGTATATCCCTTGGTTCCGCTTATATTATGCTATCTTCTGCCTGCTTGTTAGATACTAGCCCATTACTAACCGTTCTAGGCTATGGGGATTGATTTGCCTACTGGAGGGTTGTAGGTGCCATCATGACCGAGAAATTGGATCGTGACATGGGTTTAAAAACCCGTTGCGAATGTAATTATGAATTTTTTTCTAATTCCATAAGCAGGCCCTGAGGGTCAATTTCCAACCCGATTTTCGGCCCAAAATTATAATTATCAATATGGATATTATTATTCTCGCCTTGACACCTTGATTATATTTATTATAGAGTGGTAACATTTTGAGGAACTTTCAGAGGGAAAGGCTCCCGAGTGATGGATTGCGATTGTAGTTTGGCATTGAGGTAGGTTATAATTTACCTCTTTTAGACTTAGCTCGGCTAGATTTTATATTTTATAAGTTACTTGAACATTAGGGTAAGTTTTATGTTAGATTAGGCTTTAATCTTATTCTGTATATTTGGCCATTCGGGGACCGTAGAATAGAATTATCATGCTTATCCTTAGCCTAGGGTGTGTAGCCTTGTTATGTTAGACCAGCATTCTTAGTATAGGCTTGAGGTGATTTTCGTAGTAGAGTAGGCGTTTTATGGTTATTTTCACTTTATAGTTCCATTTTTCATATTTATTGTCCATACTGTGTAACTGTGGGTCCGAGGCCATAGCTTTGGATTGGACGGAGTTCCAGGTCAGTTGTATTGCTTGGGAGGGTGCTTTTACCCTATTTTTTTTATACATACACATGTATTCTCTTGTGATGGCACACGTATGCTCATACATGCATTTACATGGCTAGTGGTACGGTTTTGAAAGAAAATATGAGATTTTTGGTTTAAGCATGGGATTTTCTACTTTTACTATGGTTCACAGATTTAAGAACAATACTTCATGTTTTATCACTGTTTTGGAAAGGAAAGGATAATACCACTTTTTATTCTCGGTCCGAGCGATGCTTTCAGACCTTTTCTCTATTTACTTTCTGTTAATGAGTCCGAGGGACGATTCAGGGCAGCCCGAGGAGAACATATCTGGGTTTTCATTTTATTTCATATGTTGATAAGCCCTAGGGCAGCTTGCAAGATGATTCAGGGAGCCTACAAGGTGGCCTACGAATCGCGTTTTGAGGATCTTACTTTACTGCATTGGCCATATTTTGCACCATACCAACCCATGATGCATTGCATTCTCTTGTATGCACTTTGAGTGGTTTTATTGCTTTTATTTTTATTATCTTCACCGTTAGTCCGAGTTATTTCTTTCTTTCAGTTTCCTGCGATTACTATATTTAGGTGGATCCCAATAGATAGTTTACTTTCATGTCTCTTATATTATATATTATCTTCTGAGCTCGATCGGCCTACGGTGCCTACTAAGTAGCCTATATTTTGATACTCATACTATACTTCTACATCTTTTTCTGATGCAACACCTAGTACGAGCCACCCTCATTGACCCTTGATGTGCTGGGATTTCACTGCATTTTTGACGCGTAAACTAAGGATTTTGTGAGTTCTTAAGTGTGTTTTGTTGGATTTGATGTCGTTTGTTACATGTATAGGAAAAAGTATCAAAAAGATAAAATATCAAAAAGTTGCTGATTTCTGGGTGAAAAGACATGCCCCATGGGCGTGGGATCAACCATGGCCCGTAGGAGAAGGCATCGGATTGGACCAGTGGAACTATGAAGCTAAGGCAAGACTTGAAGAGCTTCCACAACACTCGTGAGAGACACGATGGGACATCGCAGAGCCTGTCAAATTGAGCCAGAGGAGATTAGAGATAAAAACTGTTAGCTGACGAGCTGGCCACGATGGGCGTGGCAACCACGACACACCATCGCATTTGCCTATAGAAATAAGGTAGAAGGCTGGAGACGCAATGTGAATGAAGTCTGACGGGCACACACGATCCCCGTCGCACCCGTAACAGCCCGTGGGATTGCCCGTCGAAAGTGCTGCGTCAAGATTTTCTAGTTTAGTTAGGATTTGGTCCTATTTTTTATCTATAAATACCTTCCCTTAGGTTTTATTTCGGTGGTTATTCAATTGTTACGTATTGCTACTCTAAAGTTCAGCATTATTTATGTTTTGTGAGACATCATAACACAGTTTTGAGGATTCAAAGATTGTTCTTGATTTATTTGAAGTGTTCTTGAGGTTTCAAGATTTTCGATTTTCTTTACTTGTTCTTGTAAGTGATAATCATGATCTATTTATCTAAATCTGGTTATCTTCTTACAACCATGAGTAGCTAAATCCCTAACTAGGATTGTGGGAACCATGAAGGATTAACAAAGTAGACAAAGTACTTGGTAATTCTAGGGTGGTGTTTATGCATGTATTGTTCTTCCCTTCGCTTTGATTGCTTTTTAACGATTGAAAATGTTAAAACTAGCCTTATTCTTACTTACCGGACCAAGGAGGTAACGAATGGGAAAAAGGTTGTTTACAATGGAGATTTGAGGCTATCAACCCTCATCTAATAGCTTGACCTTGTCCAGGAATAACTAATATGGGAACAAGGATAAGGGTTAGTAAAGCATACACCCGCGACCGAACCAAGGCGCATAGTGAAATTCATCTATCTAGGGGACCAACCACTTAGGTGAACTTAACTTACCGATCTTGCATGCTAAGCACCAAGCTAGTTTACTAAGTACAATGCCTTACTAAGTTATGATCTAATGGGTAACACTACCCTAGTCGCTTCTCTCATTGATTACAACTCTTAAAACTGTTACTTGTTACTTGTTCGAATTTGAATTACAATTACTACTTGTTACTGTTATCCCCCTTCATAGGGAAATAAACGGCTAAGAGTGCGATTAAATATAATTGACCCTTGTCCTACCATATTCTCTGTGGGATTGACCCCAACCTTCGGTGGGTTCTATATTTGAACATCGACCGCTTTATGCTTCTATAAGTAGGTGTAATTTGGGCGTATCAAATTTTGGCGCCATTGCTGGGGATTTAGTGTTGAGGATGTTGCTCGGGCAATTGATTCTGTTGAGAGGACTGTGGAGGCAACCTTAGTTGATGAAAATATTGTGGTCACTGATCCATCAGGCCCGACTACTTCACTCGATGATCGCGCTGAGGCGCCACAGGTATGGCTTGTATCCCTTGTTCAGTTGCTTTGGTGCATTGGGGGCAATGCAAAGATTTTTAGATGGGGTGGGGGTAGCTATTGTCATTTGGTTTTTTGTAGAGTGTTTTAGTGAAGTCTGAGTAACCAAAACACTCGCATCGTGCCGTGACGTTAAATTAAGTGCTGCATAGGAGGCAACCCTATGAGGGTATCTACAAGGTGCCCGCATCCTTAGGGTTTTCTTGCCTGTGTTCTTTCCCTAAGGACTTTAATTTTTGTTGAACCGGCAGGTTTAGAATAGGATGTGTGTTTGTAGAAGAAAAGTAGGAACTTAATGCAGCTATGGTCGTATTTTGAGAAAATTTTGTGAAAAATGGAGACCCTTCAAAAATTTTGTGCAATAAAGTTGTCATGACTGACCTTGATGGATCTATAAATGACAACATGTATATAATTGTGATAAGTAGCTTAAGCTAAAGCATGAACTGATTGTTAGCTAATCTATAGTCTAAACTCTGTGCCATATGTGAGTGAGCTGCTTAGTATCTGTTCTTGTTGTACAGTATCAATCTAGAACTTGCTTGGTTAGTATTGCGGTGGTTTTAGGATAGTTTGGTTAGGAAATGATCATAGGCCATTTTTGAATAAGTCCACTTAAGACAAATGACCTACCAAATGAAATTATGATTCCCTTTGATCCCCGAATTTGATCCTGAATTGAATCCTTTTTGTTGGTAGCCTTTTCACCTTCCCTATTTCTAGTAAACCTTTGTTTTGGCCCTGGTCCCTCCTTGGACATTGTGCACCTCAACTCAGGCCAAACGCCTAAGTTGAGGGTGGCTACTGTAAGGGTAGATAGGAAGTTTGGGGTATGAAAAGATCGGGTTAGTGTTAAAAAGGAAGATTGCGGGTGTGGGTTGTGCGCTACAAAAGAAAAAAAAGAAAAAAAAGAAAGAAAAAATAAATGAAAAGATGAAAAAAGAGTGCAAAAGTGCAATAAAAGCCACACCTGAAGCTTGAGGAAAGTGAAAAGATAAAAAAAAAGGAGAATAAGGGAGGAAAACTTTGAGGTCTGAAAAGTGGAAAATAAAGAAGTAATTGTAGTGTCAAGGAGCGCGTAGTCACTGTTTACCCAAATATACCATTCCCATCCCTAATACTACATTACAAGCCTAACAAAGTCCTATAGTGATTTTAACTGAACTGCTTGAACGCCAAGGCATAGAAAATAAGGGCAAGCCTATGTTATTATGCATGTAACACTTGAATTTCTTAGCGAGAGTGAGCGTATTCCCAGTCCTATTTGTTGAATGCATTTCTATGTGAGCGGGACTTCTTTGTTGTGAGGGTACTAGAGTAGACTATGATTGCTAATTTATTGGTATAAATGTCTGCTGTGTATACTAACTTGCACTTGAATATCATGTTGTCATCCATGGATCCGTCTTGTGTTGATTTTGATAACTTGAATATATGCACTGGTTTTTGAACTAATATGGAGTGGGTACTGACTCTGTGGTTTGAAAGGATGTTTGAAACGTGTTGCTGCTGTAGTTCCTAGTTTCCTTTTACTTAAACATCATTTTAGTTTTTGTTTTCGTTGGTTTCTTGAGGACAAGTAAACATTCTAAGTTGAGGGTGTTGATGTTCCAGGATTTCACGATATTTTTAATGCTTAATACTAAGGATTTTGGGAGTTCTTAAGTGTGTTTTGTTAGATTTGATGTCGTTTGTTACATGTACAGGGAAAAGTATTGAAAAGACAAAAAGATCAAAAAGTTGTAGATTTTTGGGTGAAAAAACATGCCCCACGGGCGTGGGATCCACCACGGCCCATCGGACAAGGTGTCAAATTAGATCAGTGGAACTGTGGAGCAAAGGCAAGACTTGACGAGCTACCACGTCTCCCGTGAGAGACACGACAGCACATCGCAGAGCCCGTTGGATTGAGGCAGAGGAGATTAGAGATAAAAGCTGTTAGCTGAAACATCTGACAAACTGGCCACAATGGGCATGGCAACCATGATGCCCCAGTGTATTTTCCCATGGATAAGGCAGAATCCTGGAGACACAATGTGAAGGAAGTCCGACAGGAACCCACGACTCCTGTCACACCCACGATGGCCCATGGGGTTTCCCGTCGGAAGTGCCGCGTCCAGATTTCCTAGTTTAGTTCGGATTTGGTCCTTTTTTTTGTCTATAAATACCTTCCATTAGGTATTGTTTCAGTGGTTACTCAATTGTTACGTATTGTTACTATAAAGTTAAGCATTATTTACGTTTAGTGAGACATCATAACACAGTTTTGAGGATTCAAAGATTGTTCTTGATTTATTGAAGTATTCTTTAGGTTTCAAGATTTCCAATTTTCTTTACTTGTTCTTGTAAGTTATAATCATGATCTCTTCATCTAAATCTAGTTATCTTCTTACAACCATGAGTAGCTAAATCCATAACTAGGGTTGTGAAAACTATGAATGATTAAGAAAGTAGGCAAAGTACTTGGTAATTCTAGGGCGGTGTTTATGCATGTATTGTTCTTCCCTTCACTTTGATTGCTTTTTAATAGTTGCAAACGTTAGAACCCACCTTATTCTTACTTACCAGACCAAGGAGGTAACGAATGAGAAAAGGGTTGTTTACAATGGAGATTTGAGGCTATCAACCCTCATCTAATAGCTTGACCTTGTCCGGGAATAGCTAACCTGGGATCAAGGGTAAGGGTTAGTAAATCATACACCCGCGACGAAACCAAGGCGCGTAGTGGAATTCATCTATCTAGGGGACCAACCATTTAGGTGACCTTATCTTACCAATCTTGCATGCTAAGCACCAAGCTAGTTTACTAAGTACAATGCCTTACTAAGTTATGATCTCATAGGGAACACTACCCTAGTCGCTTCTCTCATTGATTACAACTCTTAAAACTGTTACTTGTTCGAATTTGAATTACAATTACTACTTGTTACTATAAACCCCCCTTGGTAGGGAAATAAATGGCTAAGAGAGCGAGTAAATATAATTGACCCTAGTCCTACCATATTCTCTATGGAATCGACCCCAACCTTCATTGGGTTCTACATTTGAACATCGACCGCTTTATACTTCTATAAGAAGGTGTAATTTGGGCGTATCAACCCTCCACTCATTTGAGGCAAACTAGTATTTCGATCGTGGTGAGCTCCTCGATTAGAGGTGTTGCCTATTCCATTGGTTGCTTCTCCAATTCTAGTTAGGCCGGCTATATCTTCTAATGAGTA
Organism: Jaltomata sinuosa; assembly: GCA_003996215.1. Lineage (NCBI taxonomy): Eukaryota > Viridiplantae > Streptophyta > Magnoliopsida > Solanales > Solanaceae > Jaltomata > Jaltomata sinuosa. The sequence goes on from QJPP01004100.1 coordinate 164,918, forward strand.
GAAAATGCTAGGTAGGTTCTTCGACTGGGTCATTTGAGGTTTTCTAGTTCTCATAGTTTTTGATCATGCCCTCACCATTGAGGATATTTATCGTGAGGCCTATGGAGACAGCGACAAGAGGCAGTGACAAGAGGCCTTGCCACCAAGTTGGATTCAGTGGTTCACAGCGTAGAGGCAGAGGGTTCTCCATAAGGGTCATCTGCAATATTTTTATCCTACCTGGCCTGCTCAGGCAGCACTATAGAATACAAAGGGTCAGAGTGGTATGAGTAGCCAGACATGAGATGCTCAATTCGAGTATTCCAGCTATGGTGGCCATTTTGGTTTAGTCGAGCATAGGGCAGCTTGTCGAGGTTGTTATAAGTGTGGTGTACTGGGTTTCTATGCTAGGGATTGTCCCTCTGTTCAACATTTTTTGTGATAGGGTCATCAGAGTTAGCCGGATCAGCAGGTTCAGGCCCTCAGGGCTTCGATGCCACCGACCAAAGCTGGTGCGCAATATAGTAGGGGTGGTCCCCAGGGTGGCTGTGGTGGTCGGAGCACATGTATGCTGAGGCTTCAGATGATGTTATCACATGTATGATCTCCATTTGTCATCAATCAACTTTTACATTGTTTGATCTGGGGTCTACATTCTCTTATGTATCTGCTAATTATGCTACTCGTCTGGAGTCTACTTATGAGTTATTGCCTGTGCCTATGTGTGTAGCTACCCCAGTAGGAGATTTCTTAGTAGTGGATCAGGTATATCAATCTTGTGTGGTGACTATTCTGGGGTATGACATATGGGTAGACCTGGTGGTGTTAGATGTGGTTGATTTTGACGTGATTCTAGGCATGGATTGGTTGTCTCCTTATCGTGCACTCTTGGATTGATTCACTAAGACTGTTACTCAATGGATGCCTGGTGTCTCTCTTATTGTAGGAGAGGGTGCTGACAGACACATGCCGAAGGGAGTTATATCTTTCCTAAGAGCCCAGCGGTTGGTTGGGAAGGGGTGCTTAGCTTATCTTGCTTATGTCCATGATACTAGTGCCACCACACCTTCTATTAAGTCAGTTCCAATGGTTTACGAATATTTGGATGTGTTCCTTACTGATCTATTGGGTCTCCTGATTGTGATATCAACTTTGATATTGATATTGAGTCAGGCACTCAGACTATTCCTATTTCTCCATATGGGATGGCACCAACCAAGTTGAGAGAGCTTAAGGAAAAACTCCAGGATCTTTTGAGTAAGGAGTTTATTAGGCCTAGTGTGTCTCCATGGGGTGCTCCTGTTCTGTTCGTGAAGCAGAAGGAGGAACTTGCATATGTGTATTGACTACAGGCAGCTGAATAAGGTGACTGTTAAGAATAGGTATTCGATGCCCCATATTAATGATCTATTTGACCAGCTACAGGGTGCAGTGGTGTTCTCTAAGATTGATTTGAGATCGGGTTATCTTCAGTCTAAGATCAAGGTTGTGTACATCCCAAAAACTGTATTTAGGACTCGATACAACCATTATGAGTTCCTAGTCATGTCTTTTGGTTTGACCAAAAATGCCCCAACAACGTTTATGGAGTCAATGAACCGTGTGTTCAAGGCCTACCTGGATTCCTTTTTTATTGTATTCATCGATGACATTCTTGTTTACTCAAGGATTAGGGAAGAGAATGAGCAATATTTGAGAATTATGCTTCATACCTTGCGAGATCAGCAATTTTATGCCAAATTCACTAAGTGTGAGTTTTGGCTTAAGTCAGTGGTATTTTTGGCGCATGTGGTGTCCAAGGATGTGATGATGGTGGATTTAGCAAAGATTGCGACAGTTCAAGATTAGGATAGGCCTACTTCTTCTATCGAGGTTCGCAGTTTATCAGGTTAGCAGGTCACTACAGATGATTTATGAAGGTATTTTCTTCTATAGTAGCTCTGTTGACTAAATTACCTCATAAAAATGTCCCTTTATAGTGGTCTGATGAGTGTGAGGTGAGCTTCTGAAGCTCAAGGCCTTATTGACTTCAACTCTGATTCTAACTCTTCCAGTCGAGGGCCAGGGGTTTACTATTTATTGTGATGCTTCTGGAGTTGGTTGAGTTGTGTATTGATGCAGCAGGGCCGAGTGATTGCTTATGCTTCCAGATAGCTGAAGGTTCATGAAACGAACTACCCCACCCACAACTTTGAGTTAGTGGTGGTAGTCTTTGCATTGAAGATTTGGAGGCACTATTTGTATGGCGTGCATTGTGAGATCTTCACTGACCATCATAGTCTTTAGTACATCTTCAGCTAGAAGGATCTAAATTTGAGGCAACGCAGGTGGTTGGAGTTACTAAAGGACTATGATATATCTATTCTCTATAACCCAGACAAGGTAAATATGGTAGCTGATACCTTGAGCCAAAAGGCAGTGAGTATGGGTAGCTTGGCATTCTTGGCAATGGAGGAGCAGCCTTTAGCTTCACACATCCAGTCCCTGGCTAACAGGTTGGTTAGACTATACATTTCTGAGCCAGGATGCATTCTTGCTTTTGTTGAGGCTAGATCTTCATTGTTAGAGCAGATTCGAGCACATCAGTTTGATGATGCAAGGTTGAGGATCATTCATTATAAGGTTTCGAGTGGCGAGGCTAGGAAGGTGACCTTTGATTTGGAGGGTATTCTGAGGATTATGGGTCATTTCTATGTTCCAAAAGTTGGAGATTTGGTCAGGCTGATCTTAGAGGAGGCCCATTGTTCTAGATATTCCATTCATCTAGGGTATCTAAGATGTATTGTGACTTGAGACAGCACTACTGGTGGTGTGAGATGAAGTGGGATATCTCAAATTTCATGTCTAGCTACTTGAACTATTAGTAGGTGAAGTACGAGCACCATAAATAAGGTGGTTTGACCCAGAGTCTATCGATTCCTAAGTGGAAATAGGAGAAAATAGCTATAGACTTTGTGGTAGGCTTGCCACGTACTTTGTGGAGATTCGATGTTATTTGGGTGATTGTGGATAGATTGACGAAGTCTGCTCACTTTCTGTCAGTTCAGACATCATACAGTTCAAAGAGGTTGGCTCAGATTTACATCCGTGACATTGTTCGTATGCATGAGGTGCCTGTCTCTATCATTTGTGACCGTGGTACTCAGTTCACTTTGTGTTTTTGAAGATCTATTTAGAGAAAGTTGGGTACTTGAGTTGAGCTCAACACTGCTTTTCACTCGTAGACTGTTGGTCAGTTGGAGCATACTATTCAGGTTCTGGAAGACATGTTGCGGGCCTATGCTATTGATTTTGGAGGTTAGTAGGACACGTTCTTAGCCTTCGCAGAGTTCACATAAAATAATAGCTACCACTCCAACATTCAGATGGCTTTGTTTGAGGCATTGTATGGTAGGCGGTGTAGGTTTTAGTAGGTTGGTTTGGTACTTTCAAAGTTAGGCCATGGGGTACCGACTTGCTGTGTGATTCTATGGATTGAGTTTAGGTTATTTAGGATAGACTTTGTACACCCTAGAGTAGGCAGAAAAGCTATGCTGACTAGAGGGTTCGAGCCTTAACATTTATTCTGGGTGACAGAGTTTTCCTTTGTGTGTTGCCCATGAAGGGCGTGATGAGGTTTGGGAGGAAGTAAAAGCTTAGACCTAGGTTCATTGGGCCATTTGAGATCCTTCATCGCATTGGGGAGATAACATATGACTTAGCCTTGCCTCCTACTCTGTCTGGTGTTTACCCCATTTTTCATGTTTTGATGTTGAGGCGGTATGTTCTGGATGAGTCTCATGTGCTTCAGTGGGAGTCAGTTCAGTTGGATGAGTCTTTGACTTTTGAGGTGGATCCTATTGTCATTTTGGACAGGCAGGTTATACAGTTGAGATCCAAGGAGATTCCATAAGTTAAGGTTTAAAAGCGGTATCGTCTTGTTGAGGAGGCTACTTGGGAGTCTGAGATCAACATGCAGACCTGATATCCTCACCTTTTTGAGCCTTCAGGTACCTTCCATTCTTTAATTTTTGAGGACGAATGTTCTTTTAGTAGTTGATGTTGTAATGAACCTCGTGGTCATTTTCTTATTTTTATATGTTTTTACCATTTTGACCCTTCCCATAACTTCTACATGGTTAGTTTGACTTGCTGGGATAGGTGGCATGCTTCCCAAATCGAGTTTTAGAAGAGTTTCCCTATTTTGGAACTCTTAAAGTTGAAAAGGTTGACTTTGGTCAATAAATTAGAGTAAACGGGCTCGGATGAAAATTTCATCTGCGCTGTTAGCTCCAAAATGTTGACTTTGGGCTAGTGGGATTTTGGTTTGGGTCCCGAGGCTTTCAACTCTTTTTGGGCACTTGGGTGACTTTTAGGTAAAATCAGCAAAGTGTTGACTTTGGTCAATATTTTATCATGACGACCTCTGTTGGTCATTTTGATGATTCCATTGAGTCCAGAATGCCATTTTCAGTTGGGTAGCATATTTGGTTTGTGATCATGAGATTCCATATGAATCCCGAGGGTTCATTTGAGACTTTTTAGCCTTCTTATTATTGCTCGTGAGCTATTGCTGGTGTAGTTAGAAGGCTTTCATTGCGTTCGCAGTGGGGCCTTGCGATTTCAAAGGTTAGGAAGTTTGACCATCATATTTGTGAGCTGGACGTCACGTTCGCGATAAAGGGGCTAGTGGATTCGGGTCGGGTCCCTTCTTTGCATTTGAAAAGAGGTCCATCGCAATCGCGATGGGTTACCTTTTGAGGCTAGGTCTTCATTGTTAGAGAAGATTCGAGCACAATAATTTGATGATGCAAGATTGAGGATCATTCATGATAAGGTATTGAGTGGCGAGACTAGGAAGGCAACCTTAGATTCGGAGGGTGTTCTTAGATTGAGGGTCATATCTGTGTTCTTAGAGTTAGTGATTTGGTCAGGATGATCTTGGAAGAGGCTCATTATTCTAGGTACTACATTCATCCCGGGGTAGCTAAGATGTATCGTGACTTGAGATAGCACTACTGGTGGTGTAGGATGAAGTGGGATATCTCAGATTTTATGTCTAGGTGCTTGAACTGTCAGCAGGTGAAGTAGGAGCACCAGAGAACAGGTGGTTTGATTTAGCGGCTACCCATTCCTGAGTGATAATGAGAGCGGATAGCTATGTTGTTTGTGGAAGGATTGCCACATACTTTGCGGAGATTTAATGCTATTTGGGTTATCGTGGATAGGTTGATGAAGTCTTCTCACTTTCTGCCAGTTCAGACTTCTATAGTTCAGAGAGGTTGGCTTAGATTTACATTCGTGAGATTTTCTGTTTACATGGGATGCCTATTTCTATCATTTTTTACCATGATACTCAGTTTACTTTGTGTTTTTAGAGGTCTATTTAGAGAGAGTTGGGTACCCAGTTGAGCTTAGCACTGCTTTTCACCCGCAGACTAATGGTTAGTCGGAGTGTACTATTCAGGTTGTGGAGGATATATTACAGACTTGTGTTATTAATTTCGGAGGTTAATGGGTCCAGTCCTTAGCCTTGGCAGAGTTCGCATATAATAATAGTTACCACTCCAGCATTCAGGTGGCTTCATTTAAGGCATTGTATGGTAGACAATGTAGGTCTCCGGTGGGTTGGTTTGATGCTTTAAAGGTTAGACCGTGGGATACTGACTTGCTATGTGATTCTATGGATAGAGTTTTGGTCATCTAGGAGAGACTTCATATCGCCTAGAGTAGGCAGAAAAGCTATGGCGACTGGAGAGTTCGAGAGTTAGAGTTTATGGTTGGTGATCGAGTATTCCTTTGGGTTACCAGTGAAGGGCATGATGAGGTTTGGGAGAAAGGGTATTCCCTAGGTTCATTGGGCCATTTGAGATCCTTCATCGCGTTGGGGAGGTAGCATATGAGTTAGCCTTGCCTCCTGCTCTTTCAGGTTTTCACCCCATTTTCCAGCTGAGACAGTATGTTCCGGATGAGTCGCACTTGCTTTAGTAGGATTCAGTTCAGTTGGATGAGTCTTTAGCTTTTGAGGAGGAGCCTATTGCTATTTTGGACATGCAGGTTAGACAGTTGTGGTTCAAGGAGATTTTTTTAGTCAAGGTTCAGTGGCAACATCGTCCTATCAGGGAGGCTACTTAGGAGACCGAGACTGACATATGGACCTATTATCCTCACCTTTTTGAGCTTTCAGGTACCTTCTTTTCCCTAACATTCGAGGACAAAAGTCCTTTTAGTAGTGGATGTTGTAATAACCCTCGTGGTCATTTCCTTATTGTTAGGCGATTTCTCACTCACACGCAAGTGTACGTGGTCGTCCAAGTAATAGAGACTGGTTAGTCCAGATATCGTACCCAAGAGACTTATGACTTAGCAAATGTTCCATTTCGTTCGTATACAGCTAAAATAAACAAGTATGAAAGTAACTAAAATATGATTTTGTAGTAATTGACGAATTAAAGTAAATTGACAGAATGAATTGCAAATAAGTAATGATTTTGTTGGTTCCAAGTTTTGAGAGAATTCCAGGGTTACAGCTTTATTACGCAATCCTAAGTAGTAATCACTTGAATCGACTTGTTCATTCACCTAGTTGTTGATTCCGGGGTTGATATTACAACTATGGTCTCTCGAGCCTCTAGTTGCCTAGTCAAAATAGCATCACAACTACATCGTTGAGCGGAGATGTGACATCTTATTTTAAAAGCATTTATAGTTCTTCCCGTATGAACCAAGCAAGGCGTTCTAGGTATATCTCTATCCTAGTCGCTAACCTACCCCGTACGTTATAAAAGAGAGGTCTTGCTCCTTATATTCCTCAATCTACCTTGTTGGTTCTTCTCTCGAGTTCACAATAAGGTTATAAATTTATCTTAATGGCGGCCAAGCATCAAAATACTAAACATAGGAATATAAGAACAACTAATAATGGCAAACGAACAATCAATCCAACTTTATACTAAATATTCATGGTTTGTAGACGTAACCCCAGAACAAGGGTTCTTAGCCACTCATACTATTAAAAAAAAACAAAGATAATATTGTTTTCATCCAAAGTTATGACTAAGAAAAGGAAGAGGAAAAGAAACCTAATGGTGAAATCTATTCTTGCCTCTTTCTCTACAAAAATATGACCGCCACTTCAAAAAATGCACAAGGTTCTATTTATAAGGTTTGGGAAATAACCCTTTTCCTTCTTGAAATTAGACTAGAGAAAAGATGAAATTTCTATTGGGATAGCGCCTGGCGCGCCGCGCCTCTGATGCGCCAGCATGGGTTCCCAATTATTTGGGTCTTGGCGCGCTGCTCCACTACTGAACCAAGATGGCCCTGCGGTAGTTTGGGCATTGGCGCACTGCGCCACTGATGCGCCTGAATTGGGCTTCGGTAGTTTTCCTGCTGGAGTGGTGCGCTAAGAAGGCTCCAGGTATGCGCTGCGGTTGTTGGGTCCTGGGGAGCCGCACCAGGTGTGTGCCTGGCTTCCCTCAGCCTATTTTCACTTCCTTGTTTGCTCCCGAGCATTCCTCTACGTCACTTTCATTCTTTACCCTTCCATTTCATCTTTCCATGGTTATTTTCTGCGTCATTTCACCTGCAGGTATCTAATCATGTGTTTTAGTGCAACATATAGCAATTCAACTCAAAACACACAATATATAGTAAGTAATGTTCTTAAAACATAAGGTAAACATGGGTAAAATATGATAAACGGGCATATAAATATGCCCAAGATCACCACCCACACTTAAACCATTGTTCGTCCTCGAACAACTCACTATCATCCATCCAAATATTCACCATAAATACCTAAGGAACTTTCCTACCTCACTTGTGAGCGGCCAAACAATTTTAATCATGCCTTAGTAGTTCATTTAGCGAGCAACCTTCAAAAATCATTTTTTAGTCCTAAGACCTTTCACTTGCAACAACACACCCTCTATAACCGACTCGTTATCACAATACCGGGCCAACATATATATATATATGTGAACAACCCAAGTAATAACACTACCAAATACATGTCACGTGTGCCCTCACAATTTAGTATTGCCCCTGTTTTTAATCACACACTTTCCTTTCAATGGTGGGGTGATTTTGAATCATTCAAGCTCTCACTCTCTCAAAAGATGTTTTAAACATATCACAACATGCCTTAGGCTTTCCCTTAGTGTATAGTAAATTCAACAAAGCAATCACATTTATGGAATCAAAAGGACTTTCATTTGGTTGTAATGTCGGCTTCGGGACGGGTAGGATGCTTTTAGGTACCAAGTGACTCTTTCCCCTATTGCACATGACACTACATTTTCACTCTTTTCTTCACCCTTCTTTTTAAGTTTCTCCTATGTTCACTCTATCTTGTACTACCACTTTTTCTATCTCTTATTCGCCCTTGATATGACGCGTACTTGTTTCTAGCATAACCCTCCTTCCTTTTTATTTTCTCTTTTGCCATTTCTTTTTTTCTCTCGAATTCTTTGGGTACCTAACAATAAGAAAGTTACAAGCTTTGACCGGGATCTACATCTTTGATAGTTACTACACTCACCTTCACTTTCATCTACCCTTCTCCTTTTGTTTCACACCATTTTAGAGGTCATAGTGCATTAGGGAGTATCATTAGGATCAAATTCATGGGGTATCAACAAAGTGGATAGGCTCATCATGCGGATTAACAAATAAATAGGCTTCAAGGCTCAAAAGGGCTTCACTAATGGTAATGTCAAGGTGGCACAAACAATCATCAAAAAAACAAATAAAATGGTTTTTTCAAAAAAATGCCTTAATCATATTCCATAAAATTCATGCTTGTACAATTTACACACACACGGGGTAAGATCTAGATGCTATTCTATGCAAGAAACCAATCAAAAACTCACACAGACATGACACCATGATACATGTATAGGACTATCATACTTGCATGCTCATACACAAACACATTGAGTGCCTTTACACAATTAAGCCCATTTTCTCCATCTTTTGAGTCTAGTTAAAGAGCCTATGTGTCTTTTGTGAAGTTCTCACTCACTTGCTTGGATTTAGATGAACTACTCATGACGTCTAGCTAAGGATCCAAGTGGGATTTCTATGTTCCAAAGGAAAGGCTTCTAATCCAACTTCCTCAGACTAATTTTCCCTTTAGACGGTCGTCATCCTTCTATCATTAGGACAAGTCATTACTACTATGACAAAGAGTGAGAGAAGGAACTCCCTGGTATCTAAGCATCGTCATCATCATCATCAGGAATGAATTCCTGATCCTGCTCAGTTGTTTCATCATCTACCGCCATCAGTGCGGTACCAACATCATCTTCCTCATTGTCCTCATCATCATGAGTGTCGTGTACAGTCAGCTTGTCATCATCCAAGGGCTCCTGAAAAGATGGACCCGTCTTGCACATGTACATTGCACTCTCATTCATACTTAATGATAACATCTCCTCCTCGGTCGCAGGCCGACCACCAATTCTCAGCTGCAGATCTACCATACCATACATCCTTCCCATCCAACTCTCATCACGAGCTTTTCAGTCAGCATTGAAAAGTACCGGCCCATGTGTAGCATCTTGGGGCTTTGTCTTCATCACATCAACCAGTTGGCTCACAAGGTACGGGACTTGGGGAGGGAACGCATCATGAATTTCTTCCTCATTATCCTGCTGCCTTAGGAAACGGGCCACCAATCCTCCGTAACAAAAGCGCCATCTCTTATTGTTGCGGAATTTCATCATATTGTGCCTTAGTATTGAAGCCACATTGATTGGAATGACCTTCATGAGCATGTACACCAGCACTACCATGTATTTGGTCACTTCAGTGGTGTGCTTGCATGGTAGGAGAGTGCTACACACAATTTTCAACCAAAATCTGGCCTCCTGGATGAAATAGGCATAATGTAGGGTGGCATGTCTCCCCGAATCTGTGCTTCTTGCTCAACGAGCTATTGAATTTACCCCACAAAGTGTGTGGCGTATGTCTCTATATAGAGGCTCTTCTCTCATATCTAGGTAAGGTGCTCCATCAATATGTAGTGTCCCCAAGAACTCATTTTGGACCCGTGTGGTAAACCAAACGTTCTTTCCTCGAACAATTACCTTCTGGCTTTCCCTTTCACCTGTCTGCCAGTTGGCGTAGAATTCCCTCACCATAGTGAGGTTGCACTCTCCTTGATCCTGGAAGATATATTTCCTTAGTATCTATATGCGCGCTGGTGAGAATTTTAGTTGCAAATGGTAAGTATGCTATTCAGGGAAGTTAGTGTAGTTAAAAATGTGTTCTTAAGCTTAAAAGCTATCAGCTGTGTTGTTTAGGTGGGAATAGTCTTGTTCTTACTCCCTTCCCAGGGTGTCATATAATATCAGTTCAGACATGCCGATAATCATTCCTAAGGCCAACAGACCCTACATTCATCTAAGTCCATGGTAGTAATTTCAGCTTAGCAGAGAATAGTTTTCTCGTATAGCTACTCCTCTCAGTTTGATGTTTCATTCAGTTGAATAGATCCCTAAGAATGTGTTCATTCTCTTTGAGTTTCAGATGAGTCCCTACTCTTAATCCAGACCAATTATCATGTTAGATATTCAGCTTCGTGTCCCATCAGTTATGCTTATGCTCTCAGTATGCCTACATATTACGTGATTCCATCTAAGTTTATATTTCAGTCAGAAATCTATTACCATGAAATACTTCAGCTATTGGAACTCCGTTGATATTATTGCAAACCTTTTCTCCTCTAATCTCAACTTAGTAGTCTTCATTCAAGGACGAATGATCCCAAGGGGGAGATATTGTAACACCCCAGAAATTCTAAACGAAGATCAGATCCGTTCTTCATTTGTTGATAGACCTGAACTAGATGATTTTTTTATGAATCTAAGTATTAAGATCAATTCCTAAGTTTTGAAGGAGTATTCGATGTGAATTGAAGTCATAAAGGACCCCTAGCTCAAAGTTAAGTTAAAAGCCTTTCAACCGATTTAGTTCTCATGTAAGTTCTTACTAGGGTCCAATTCAAACGATCATAACTCCTAGAATATAAAGAGTTAGGTGTCCTAGTATCCACCAAATTAAAGGTATTTGAATCTTCTTTCCAACTCCACTAATGGATCATTAATCCGAGTTTAGAGTAAAAGATTATGATCATTTTAGAGAAGCACTATCAGCTGTCAAAAATCTGATAGGCGGGCCAACGGGCGTGGGAATTTCCAACGGCTATCCCCGACGCCCATGGTGACCACGAAAGCCCATGGTGGAAGGGCGTGGGAACCATCCAGAAAGCTTATTTAGACCCCGTGAGGCCGATGATTGGGTCCGATGGCCCGTGGAAGCCACGACAACCCATGGGAAACATCGTCCGGCGAGTTTTTTGTATTTTTTATGCAGTTAAGTTAAGGGTATTTTGGTTCTTTCCTACTCTAAAATCATAAACCTTATTGTTTTAAGCCCATGGGAGGGGTTTCATTTGCACTGAGCCTAGTTCTCTTCCATCCTCTCAATTCAAGTTCCCAAAAGTAAGAAAGGATCCTCCTCTCAAGCTCCAAGGCTTAGGGTTTCTTCTCCCATCCTCCATCCTTAAGTCTCAAGCTAGGAAAGCTTCAAGTTCAGGTATGTGGGTATTCAATAAGGCATTCCCTTCACCCTTGTTCCCGAAACCCCGATCTTTTTCTTTGATTTATCAATTTATAAAATTAGGGTTCTTATCCAAATTGGGGGAAATTTATGTATTCTGTTTTAGAGCATAAATTATTGGTTTCTCATCTCTTACCCATGATTTATTTGAGATTCCTTAAGTGTTTTCAATAGGCCATGCATTGAGAATGAATTCTAGCATGATTTCATCAATTTGCATATTTTCATGTAAAATTTGCATGTTTAGATAACATGGCTTCAAGTACTATGAAATTGCATGCCTAATTTTTCAAACTATGAATTTAGAAAGAAAAGTATATTTTGAATTATGGCTATGCTAAGCTTTAAGACTTATGATTTGAGATTTGCATGACATTAGTTATGTCCTTATGCTTAGCAAACAGTTTTGACATTAGATATATCACAAGTATTATATGGGCTATATGTATGATTTTGGAGTAGTATTTAGCACCGAGTGATGAGGGTTCTAGGCAACCAAAGTTCAAAACTACATTGCCAACGTAGGTTAAGAGGGTCCTCATTAGTTGAGAGTGTCTCCTCATGAAAGAGGGTCCTTGTTAGTTGAGAGTGTGTCCTCATGAAAGAGGGTCCTCGTTAGTTGAGAGTGTCTCCTCATGAAAAAAGGTCCTCGTTAGTTGAGAGTGTCTCCTTATGAAAGTGGTTCCACGCTATGACATGTATGGTTCCCCGTGCCTTGGCAAGGTTCGGGACAGCTTTGCCAACTAGGGTTATATAGTTGGATTCCATGTTGCTCACATGGTCTACTGTCGGTTATATGAAACTCTCGTATGAATTTTTTCAAGTTTTGTAAGTCTTATGATATCTTATTTTGAGGTTTGACTTCTATCTCATGCTTTATTCTTCAATTTTAGATATTCACTTATGATTTAATCTATTTATGAATGAACTCAGTTTTAAGCATGCTTTCAAGTATATTTTATCATGCAATATGCATATCTCTCATACTCAGTACATTCCATAGTACTGACCGCATACCTATTTGTGTTGCATCCTATTATGATGTAGATTCTATAGTCTATTCCCAGATCCAACTATATAACCCTAGTTGAGAGTGTCTCCTTATGAAAGTGGTTCTATGCTATGACATGTATGGTGCCTCGTGCCTTGGCAAGGTTCGGGACAAGTTTGCCAACTAGGGTTATATAGTTGGATTCCAAGTTGCTCACATGGTCTATTGTCGGTTATAAGAAACTCCCGTATGAATGTTTTCAAGTTTTGTAAGTCTTATGATATCTTATTTTGAGGTTTCACTTCTATCTCATGCTTTATTCTTCAATTTTGGATATTTACTTATGATTTAAGCTATTTATGCATGAACTCAGTTTTAAGCATGCTTTCAAGTATATTTTATCATGACATATGTATATCTCTCATACTCAGTACATTCCATAGTACTGACCGCATACCTCTTTGTGCTGCATCCTATTATGATGTAGATTCTATAGTCCGTTCCCAAATTCGAGGCTAGTAGATCAGCAGCACATCTAGCCAGCTTGGTGAGTCCTCCTCATTCAAGGACTTGGAGTTTAGCTTCATTCTAGACTATTAGTTCTTTCATTCAGTTTTCAATATTTAGAGTTAGCTGGGGGCTTGTCCCAGCAACTCGTTAGTAGAAGAGGCTTTCTGACATATAGTCAGATATTCAGCTTAATTCAGATTGTCATTTTTTTAGAATTATATTTTTATAATAGATTAAGTTGCTCATTACTTCAGTTAAGCTTCTGTTCTAATGTTTTGTTCAGTTTTTAAGTCATGCTAATGCCAGAGGATTATCTTGAGATCACTTGTGATCTTGGGTCTCGTGTTACGTCCAGGGGGTAGGCTAGGGGCGTGACAGCAAACCAAATGAAACCCTTACTTAGTATACGCTGAACCTTACAAACTTTTTCTGAAATAAAACCTGGGGCTATTCCCTTAGCTCCCACATCTTTACAAGCGGCACTCGAGAAGGCAGGAAAAGAATAGGACGAATGCTCAATTTACCCATAATTCTATGATTACCACTCAACCACGATGCGGCATTCAACACTTAGCCCAAAATGCTGCCATTAGAACTCGACCACCATGCCACAATTAAAACCTCAACTGGGGTACCACGATCGAAACTCATACCAACTGGAAATAGGGAAACAAGAAGACAACCCAACCATACTTGAAATAGAAGAAAACAAGGAAATCAACCTATACCTGCTAACCTCCTAAACCAACCAAACAGAGAGGGTCTACTTAATCACCCGAGAAAACAGAACCAACCAATGGGTACTAGCATAACCAACACTATTCAACTTAAAACACAAACTCGAATCTCCAGCACAAACCACCGGTATCACACCGAAACAATACAAGGACCTCTAGCCACACTAGATTATGGCCTAGGAAACAACCATCTAGAACTGCTTAGAAGAGGAAAAACCCAACCCAAGTCTAGAACCACAATGAAACTAGAAATAAAACTAACCAGAAAAGAGGCTAACTAGACCTACCCACGAGCTACAACCTCGGGAAAACACCTCTCAAGGACAACTCACCCCATCCACTACTAAAAAGAGTCAATCTACCAAAAAATACATGAATAGAACTACAAACTCAAACATTAAAACAACAAACAATTGCAACAAGAAGGCACTCAAGCAAACATATAGAAAAGGGAGAATCGTAACGCGAACAATCCTATCACTAACCGAAGGTAAACAAAGTCGTACCTGGAGCAACAACATTGGGAACCTCTACTTCTGGCCTACCAAGAGGGGAATCGGACAGACGGTACCTACCACTAGACTAAGTAGTCAATGTTGAAGGCCCAACCATCCCTTGCCGGGGACAATCTCTAGAATAATGACCAATCACCCCACAATCATAACCACCATGTCGACTAGGACGCGCAATCATGGGACAATCCTTAACACAGTAGCCACGCTCACCGCACTGAAAACAATTCCTACTGAATGAAGTTCGACGGAAAGGTCTCACTGAACCTGACCGGCCACCATAGCCTACATACCTTGAATGCAAACCTCAAAAAACCTAACCCATAACCTATCCACCCTGCTCAACATGCCCTACACAACCACCCTCTAAGACCTATGGAGCAACTGAAACTGGTCTGCTAGATAAAAAGTAATGGAACTGAGCTCTTGTGAAGGATTCCCTACCTCGAGTCTGAGAACCTCAAAAACTATCCTGACAATGAATCTTCTTACTACAACCTCTATATGCCTCACGACATAAACACTCAATAGCCCAATCATGATCAACTACCTTAAGGAAGGTCGTCCCGTCTATACTAGGTGCTCGATCGCCAAATAGAGCGGTGAAATCAAACCCCCAATAAAGCTCTGAACCTTATCAAACTCTGTAGGCACAGCCCTAGCAGTATGCCTAACCATCTCATGAACCTCGCCTCATACTCCAATACCAACATACAACCCTACTGAATAACTGGAGGCTCAACCCTTATTGAAGCACTGCTCGAAGAACTGGATACTTCCCCATCCTGAGGTACTGAAATACCCACCAGAGGACACAGAGTCCTAGCCCTGGTGTCCTGAAGAACTGGGGTAGTATGAAACCCTACCGGAGGCTAGGCTGGCCCTACACCCCTTATTTGATGCGGCAAACTCTGACCCTGAAATCCTAGCACTGACGGAAGCACTAAAGCAACATGCACAGAAGCCTCGACATCATCCGTTGTCGCACTTATCTTAGGCATCTGAGAAGGAATGAAACAATCGAAGTTTAGAAGTTAATAGAGCCAGGAACGCACGATAAGGAGACAAGATGATGGAACTTTTCCTAATAATTCCCTATAGTCTCTCGTAGATATGATACATATGTCATCATATTGATCAGCGAGACTCTACTTAGACATTTTCTTTTGTACCACGACATCAGTGAACCTATAGCTTTGATACCAAGCTGTCATGACCTGATTTCACACGTCATGATGGCACCTATAATCCCCCAGTAGGAGAACCAATTCCCATAGCCTGGAATGGTTAGTAATGGGCTACTACCTAACCAATACGCATGATAAGTAGAAATAAGCGAAAGCAAAATATAAATATAGACAACGCAGAAGAAAAAACCCGAATATATATACATGAACAAGGAAACTACACCATCCCCAAGACTTAGTATCGATAGTACAAAAGCTTCTAAAATAATACAAGTGTTAGAAGTAACAAAATAGAATATAGAACTATCTCTGAAAGTAAAAGAGTAACAGTTCCAACAGATGAGATGTGGTCAAGCCCCGGTTGTTAGGCTCTCACCCTAGTCTCGAATATCCAAAAGTTGCACGAGTCTCCACGCGATCAACAGCGAAAGCTCACACTAATCTGCACAAAAAAGATGCAGAAGTGAAGTATAAGCACTAATTGCTAAGCAACAGGTACCTAGTATGCATCATCAGCCGACTGAGCACATATAAGTTTTAAGCACATTAATATAGTAGAAAACAAGGAGGCAGTCACAAAAACAAAGAGGAAGCAGAATGAAACTAGCATGTAGAACTAAACAAGAATACAAACAAACTATGCTAGCCACAGAAGATATACATACACAGAAACACAGGTGAAAGAAAGAAAGAATGCACCTTGGATCCTTGCAACAACAATATATATTAGGGAGAGTTAAAGGAGAAGGGTGGTATACCGGAAACCTCAAGTAAAAGAGAAAGAAGGGAAGCAAGCCAACAATCAAACTAGAAGACATACACTAACAAATGCATGCTAAAGACAACAATTTCAAGATAAGAATAGACGAAAAACAATCTCTCAAGTATAACCCTAGGATGGAATAACTAAGCCACCAAGTACCAAATCCACAATCAAGAACCATGAGAAGAATAGAATCTGATAGCCCACAGCCGCTCAGAAGGCCACATAAATAGTGCCTCAAAAATAAAGGACCCACTAGCCCCTCAATAATCAAAGTCCAAAAGTCGGAACCCGTAGGCCCAGTAGAAGGACCTATGGTGGGATGTACCCGCTATACCTCTACTACACTGTAAAGCCCTCCTCCGGCACACGCAGCCCAAAGCTCCTGGTCCTGGATCGACAGGGCCCATGGAGGTCCTTGATCACATACAGTAACAACCACAAAATCTCAAAAATCACTAACTCATAGTATGTTCCCAAAATCGAATCGGGTCTAAATCAGTAGTAGTAATCTCAAAGACCCTCTCAAAGGGTGCCCGAAGTATATTCGAGTCTAAATCAGTAATAAAAGTCTCAATAACCTTTTCAAAGGGAGCCCAGAGCGTATCCGGGTCTAAATGCATAGTAAAAGGATGTTTAGCACTCTGACACAGCTGAGTCTAGTGTCAGTAAGAAAACCAGTGAGAGAATCAACAAAGTACCACTTTTATTTCAAGAAAATCCACCAGTCAGTTCCAAATCTCACTTTATCATCATTCCTACTGAAAACAGGCCCTCGAGGCCATGCAAAGTTTAGAAAACTGGTGATAGTAGGCCTGAAGACAAAATAGTAGTAAAACATGCAAAAAATCCTTTACATGAATGATATGCTCGCAAACAACTGATTATCCCAAAATGGCTAACAAACAATCCTATCAGCCTTGCACAGGCACAAGCATCTCTACAGCAAAGATAACTAGCCTAAAGTAAGTTCACGATGTCCGAGACTCACAAACATTCCCAAATATCCCACCGTGTATGGTCCAGAGGCATATACAAGGGTCACACAAAGCTACAAGGGTAATATAGCAATACTACACGAATACTACAATCAACGTATTAAATAAACAAACAGAAAAGGCGAACAAGGTCTGAGGGTACCAACCTAGAAAACCAACCCAAGGATGCTAATTATTGCAGTTATAGCCTATATACGCGAGTCTAGGTAGGGAAAACCATAACCTACCTGTCGTCCAATGACTAGCTACAGGGACGACATTGTCTAAGCTCAAATTGCTCCCAAAATCTCCAAATCACAAAAATACTATCAACACATTAATCTAGACGTCAAAATGGTACCAACAACACCCATAATGCTATAAACACAACCGAGTCAAAATTTGGGTCGCAAACAGGCCCATGGGACCTGAAACCCGAAGCTGGAAATGAAAATACAACAGTGTTCCCCACAATCCTGGGAGCACATGATCAAAAGTTAAGCGTAAATGGACCACGAATGGAGGCTAAAATAGCCCATAAAATACAAGAATAAAGGAGGGAAGATTATGGGGGTTTTAATGGAAAGTAACATGAAAACATACCAAATCTAGAAGCCAAGAACGCTCACGGATCAGCAACATAAATTCCCCCAAGGAATGGGTGTGAGCAGGTGAAGAAATGGAGTAATTTGGAGTGAAATGGTGGAATTATTGAAGTTGGAAGAAGGGAATAAAGGTTGGAAATGCTGAGGCCAATAGATATTTAAAAGCTGGCCCGCCTATGCCACACCTACGCAGCCATGGCGCTGCCTACGTAGGCTTGCCTATGCGTGAGGCCCATGCGTACGTGTAGGCCAGGCGCTGGCCCAGCGTGCATGCGGCTAGGCCACCGCGCATGCGGTAGCGTAAACGCAACCAAGAGCCGCCTAGGCGAAGGCAAGGATTTTGGGGTGCCTGGCATGCTGCTTTGTGTACACAACCATGCCCATGCATAGGCGTTGGCTTGCTGATGCCATGATAGCAACCAGTGGCCAACGGCCATGCCCACTAGAATTTTAACTCCGACGGACCCTCGAAAATGCATCCAGGGTCCCACGAACACAAATGACCTGAGCAATTCAACTAGTAATGGCATTCCGAATCCAACAGAGTCAATGAAAATCCCATCTGAAGTTGATTTAATGATGAGTGGGCCTCATGCCCAAAATCAACCTTTAGGATAATAATTCCAAAACGAAACCTAAGGGCCAAAAACAAGTCCAGAAGCCTCGAGTAATGAACCAACTATTCGTCTAGCCTAAACTCAACATTCCAGAGCTAACAGCACTGAAGGAATTTTCATCCAAGGCCGTCTTCTCCGAATGTTGACCAAAGTCAACCAAACAAGCCCAACTGGCCTGAAACCACAGAACGAGAGAGAATTCCAAGCTGAAAAGCTCCCGAATCATGACCAAAGGTCCAACTAGACCAAAGTCCATGCTTCGAAGGTAACGAAACTATCGAAATTCAATTTCAAGCATGATTAGCAAGAATATTGGCTTAAGTCAACGATTCGCAAAGTTGAAGCTCTAAAACAAGGAAACGGCCATAAAGACCAAATAGATGGCTCGGGCACTAGACTACTGATCCCACTAAGCCATAAATGACTTGAGGCCGCTATAGGCAAGCTCTAACAGTACAAGAAAGGCGATAACACGATAATGAGGGTCATTATATTATCCCTAAGTATTTTCAAATAATTCGCATGATCTTCATGACTATATGAGTATACCAAAATATCATCATTGAAAACAATAATAAAATGATCAAGGAAAGTCTTGAAAATATGATTCATCAGATCCATGAACATCGCTGGTGTATTGGTCTAACCAAAGGACATTAAAAATAGCCATATATGGTACGAAAAGTTGTCTTTATATTATCGTGCACCTTAATCTTCAGTTGATGGTACCCAACCATAAATCAATCTTCGAAAATAAGGTAGCTTCATAGAGTAGAACAAACAGTTTATCGATCCTAAGCAATTGACATTTATTCTTAATGGTCACTTTATTAAGTTGGCAATAGTTGATACATACTATGAGTGACCCATCCTTATTTCAGACAAATAAGATTGAAGGACCTAGAGTGAGGTACTCGGTCAAATAAATCCTTTATCTGGCAGGTCTTTCAATTTCTCCTTCAATTCTTGTAGCTTGGCTAGAGCCGTACAATAAGGTGGAATAGAGATTGGTTGAGTGTCCAGATTAACATCAATCCTGAAATTAAAAACTCTATTTGGTGGGATACTTGGGAGTTCATTTGGAAACACTTTGAGAAATTCATTGACTACATGCACAAAATCAAACTCTGGTACTTTGGCCTAAGTGACATGCACAGTAACTAGGTGGTATACACACCCCCTGGAGATCATCTTGTGAGCCTTAACATAAGATATGAACCTACTCGAGGAATGGTAATATCCCCCTTCTATTCAATAATGTGTTCATTGGGGAATTTTAAACATGACCATTTCAGATTGGTAATTCACGGTTGCATAACACATAGAAAGCTAGTCCATTCCTATGATCACATTGAAATCTACCATTTCTAGTTTCATTAAGTTTGCGGTGGTCTCTCACCCTTTGACCACGACTACATAATTTCTATAAACCCTAGATGCAATAACAGGAACACCAATAAGAGTAGCCACAGAAAAGGTTCTAACAGTTGGTCGGGATCTACTCCAAAGTCAAGAGCAAACTATGGTGTTACATACGAATTGTTTAATCTAGGATCAAGTAAGGAATAAATAACATATGTGCAAACAATAAGAATACTTATGACCATAACATCTGAAGCCTTGACTATCTCTTTATAAGCCAAACTATAGAGTCAAGCTTGACCTTCATGCCCAACATTAGCAGATCAATTACTACCCTAGTGTTACGAGCATTCTGAATGGCATAAGTATTTCTAGTAGGCTAATTTTTCACAGCAGTAGGGGCCAGAGCATTTGTTCCTCTGAGCGGAAGAGTTAGCCAATTCTTTCTGTAACTTTCTACAAGCTCTCCTAATGTGCCCCCTAATGCCACAATGATGACAAACACGACTCTGCCACTCATATATGGTCCAATTACAACTCAAAGAAGTCTTGTTGAGATTGTTATAACTCTGACCCTGCTTGCCAATTAGGACACTTGCATTAGACTGGAAAATAGACTTCACAAGTGTAGAAGATCCACGTTGTTGTAATCTATTATATGTACCACTGTAAGTACCTATAGATCTAGCCATCTTGGTCTCTCTCTCTCCACTATGCCTTGTTTCTTTTAATTCTCCTTCCTTAGCAAAGCCTACAAATGATGCAAACGTGATAGTAGAAGACATCGTAGCTGCAATATATTCCTCTTTAACATGTGTCTCTAAGCCACACATAACTCTCTTCAAAAAAAATTTCTTAGTGGGAATCATATACATCACATATTTGGCTAAATGGGTAAATTGTAAACTGTACTTACAAACGGCCATAGAGCCCTGCTTTAATTGCTCAAACTTAGTAGCTAGAGGAAATCATACTTCTTCAGATAAAAATCTCTACATAATGACCTTTTCAAAATCAACCCAAATAATAGCTGGAGTAGAAGCACCTTGCTCACTTTTCCATATCTTGAACCAAGCATGTGCTACATCTTTCGGTTGATATACAACAAAGTCAACTGCTTCTAAGATGTAAGCACTCAAAACCTTGAGATCTTTTAAGCTCTTGATGTTGTGAGTATGTACACAACTTTTAGCCAAGCTTTTCATACCTTTTGACTTTGTTTTGAGGATAATTAAGCTAAATACTCATTATATTTACTCATTTACATGTTTTAGAACTTATATAAGGTGTTTTATGCAGTGTAGGTTAAAAGGCCAATAATTTGACTAAGTATGGAATGAAAAATAGAGGGAGCTCACATGGCCAAGCTAAAGGCAAAGCCTAGTGGTTTGTAGCACAAAGACCAAGGCAAAACGGGGTCAAATTTCACCCTTTTCTGAAGTTTTACACCCTGCACAAGGCAAACCAAGGAAAGGAAAAGAGCCTCGTGGTGCCAAGGCCAGGGCGAAGACACTGCCTCATACCATGAAGCAGGACAAACACGGGGAAAAGTTTCCCTTTCCTACTAAAATTTGGTAGGCCCTATTAGGTGTTTTAAATTGTTATAAATACCCATACTTAGTCGTTTTTTAGTCATAGATGAAAATTGTTGTGGCATAAAGCAAGAGCGGAGGCAAAATTCTCTTAGGGTTACTTCTTCATATTTTTACTTAGCATTATTTCTTGTTTGCTACATGCATTATAGCTTTTGTAATCAGATTATGAGTGGGTAAAAGCCATCTTTCTAGGGTTATGTTCATAGTATGAACATTATATTCTAAAATGTGTTGTTATTGTGATTTTCTACCATATGTTTTATTCTCTAAATCTTATGCTTGATTTGATACTAATAGGATAAATGGATAATCTCTAATGGAGCTCGATGGGGTAAGTTAGGTATAGAACGTGATTAAAGGGAGTAGGATGCGTTCTACGAAATAGATTTGCAGTTAGGATAGAAATATACCTTGTTTGCCCTACTTGAATCCCATATAAGAGATATAAATGCATTTGAGTTAGTTATGATTCTCATCACTTAATAATATAGGTATAAGGATAATCTGGGTAGATGGTTAGAGGATCCATGACTATAATATCAACCCCGTAAGTCAGCAAAAGGGTAGAAATTAGCATAGTAAATATATAGATATGACAAGTTTACACAAGTGCCTAGCCCTAGGATTTATCTTCTCTGTGAACAACCTCTACGATATCAATCTTCTTTACTTTTCTTGTTTTATTATAATAAGCATTATAAACAAACAAACCAAACTCTCTGAATTGGACAAAACTTGCTATAATAAATATAATAGAATAAATCACTTTCATGTCAACAATAAATCCTTGTGGAATTATTAATCATATTGCTTGTAATTACTTTATTACTTGCAAACCATATACACTTGCGTGTGTGATGTGCCAGGATTTCACGGCACTTTCAATGCTTTAAACTAAGGATTTTAGGAGTTCTTAAGTGTGTTCTTGTTAGATATGATGTTCGTTTGTTACATGTGCAGGGAAACTAATTTCGGCATGAAAGTTGTGAATTTTGGTGAAAAACAGTAACCCACAAGCCATGAAGTGCTTCACAAGCCATGAGGGCAGCCGTGTGAACCTTCCAGAGAAATGTGCAAGCATAATGCACCTGATGGATACCTTCGATGGACCATGGGACATACCACAAGCTATCAAGGCCCAGTCATAAGTTTACTCCAGAGTAATGTTTAACACTAATCTTAGACGATGAGTGTTTTTGATGAACTATGAGATGGTCCACGAACCATCAAGTCCATATCGTGAGATCAAGGCAGAGAATAGTAAAAGAGAATTTCAACCAATGGATGCCTCTGACGGTCCATGAAACATACCACGAGACTTTATTCTAGGCTATGAGATCGAGGAAGAACTTGATTAGAAAAGATGAAGAAGAAGTCCACAGTTCACCTTGATGAACCGTAGAGCATCCAATGGGCCGTGAGCAAAACCATGAAGTTTTTCATGAGCCGTAAGGGCAGTCGTGGGATCTTTCCAGAGAAAAGTGCAAGCATAATACACCCAACGAATGCCTTTGACAGACCGTAGGACATGCCATGATCTGTCAAGGCCTAGTCATGAGTTCTCCAGAGAAATGTATAACACCAATCTAAGCCAACAAGTTCTTCTGACAGAACATGAGATGGGCTACGAACTGTCGAGTCCAAATTATGATATCAAGGCAGAGAATTGCAAAAGAGGATTTCAACAACCGGATACCTCTGACGGTCTGTGAAATGTACCATGAGCCGATAGTCTAATCCATGAGATTGAGGTAGAACTTGATTAAAAAAGGTGAAGAAGAAGTCCACGGTTCACCTTGATGAACCGTAGAGAATCTGACGGGCTGTGAGGCAAACCATGAGATGTGCCATATTCAGCTTTCTCAGTTCATTTAGGATTTAATTTTTTATGCCTATACATACTTTCTTTAGGATTTTTTTACCCGTTACTCATCACATATGACTAGTATCGATATTGTTGACATTATTTTACTTTACTTTGAGGATTAATACGAAGTTCTTTCTTCGTTCTTGAGTTTTGAAGATTTTTTGGCTATTATTCTTGGATTTTCATGGTTAATACGAGTGATTCATTTCTTATGAATTATTCTATGATTCTCTCAAGCATGAGTAGCTAAACACCATAACAAGAGTTGTGGGAACCATGATAAATTAACAAACATAGACTAAACAATTAGTGATTCTTGAATGATGATCATGCATGTATTGCTAATCTCTTCACTTTAACTATTTTTTAACGGTGTACAATGTTAGAACCCGATATTAACCTTTACTTACCAGACCAAGGAGGTGATAGGTTAGTAAAAGAGATTAAACACATAGATTTGAGGCTAGAACCCTCATCTAATGATTTGAGATCGATCAGATATAATCAATCTGAGAGAATTAATGAAGTTTAGTAATTTGACACTTATGAGACCGACCGGAGATCAAGTAAAACTCTCCTAAATGGGTCGAATGGACATCAGTTTAACTATAACATATCATTAGTTTTGCAAGCATATCACCAAAATAGATCACCAGTTGCATATACCTACTAAGTAATAAAATCATGGGGAACACAGTCCTTCTCATAATCTTAATATAACCAGTCATTAACTTGCAAATGATTATTTACTTTTTCTGCAAACTCCCATTTGAAATAACGACTACTAAGTCAAAATTTTACTATTGACAACATTCTTCCATATTCTCTGTGGGATTTGACCCCAACTAACAATTGGATTCTATATTTGATAGTGACCACTTTATATCTCATTTAAGAGGTGTAATTTGAGCGTATCAGTGTGTTGTTGGGAGATAATAAGTTTTTGGTGCCATTATCGGGGACTTAGAGTGTTGACAAGTTTGAGATTTATTTCTATTATTTTTGTTTTTACAGGTGTTAATGGCTTTATGAAAAGCTCTGAAGACAAGGAAGATGCTACTAAAGCCGAAGGAAACCTAGATCTATTCCAATGGGAACCAAAAAGGTACCTTCATCAGAGGCTAAGGGAGCAAGCATTGTTACAAGCACAACATGACCAACTACCAGCAGTACTGGTAGCTCAACCAATAGCTCTAGTTGTAGTGCAGAATGTGGCAGTCTCACTCGCAGAAAACATAAACTCTAATATTGTAAAGCCTAACCTTACATAAAGATGCGAGCTAAAGCAGAACATGGTAAAACTCTTGCACACAAGCGGGAATTTTATGGGTTTACCATATAAGGACCTCCATGATTATGTTCAGAACTTCTTAGAGATTGCAAATACTTATATCACACAAAATGTCTCATCAGAGTATGTGAGACTGGCCTTGTTTCCATTCTCTTTGGTAGGGGAAGCCAAGAGGTTTCTTAAAGTTGAAACTTCCAATTCCATCACTTCATGGGCTAATTTGTCGAAGACGTTTCTTGAAAGGTTATTTCCATCTGGGAAGAGAACTAAACTGATGAGTGAGATCCTGGGTTTTAAGCAAAAGAAAGGTAAAGGCTTCTCCCAAACTGGGAGCAATTTAAAAAATATTATTGAGTTATTGATAAGTTGGTAATCTACCAACGTATTGAACTTTTATTCATGAATTATTGCTATATTTTGATGAGAATTAGAGGTACTTATTGCCTTTATTGACATAAATGTAGGTATTCTTGGTCGAATAAAGAAAGCCAAGCAATTGAACCCAAAGAGCTCAAAATGAAGTTAAAGTGTGAAGGTGATCAGAAAAGGGGAAGAAACTGCCAAGAGAGGTAAGATAACATGCGAGCCACAAAAAGGCACCTGCGTTTCACAGGTGCCATTGCACATGGAAGATTCAAAACTGCCTTAGCAGTTACCAAGATATGATCTGCATAATATGATGGGTGATCGCCCTCTCTTTCGCACCTAAATCGCACTAGCCACTGGACTTCACTTCTTAAAGAGGAGCGTATATGCAAGCCGCAAACCGCAGGGTGTGATTGCATGTGCCATCGCATGTCAATTGCACCAGCCTCAAAGAGCATTTTTGTCCAAGTAGATGTGAAATATTTGGGAAGTTTCTAAAATCCTTTTTGTGGTGTGCACCTGAATGACAATTCAGTTTTTACTTTCCCAAGGAAGATTATTGAGAGTACACTTTCTCTTTTCTTCTTCCTCATTGAATAACACCATTTGTAATGAGTTTGAGCTTGGAATTGGAATTTTCGCTTATAATATGAATGGAATTTTGTGAAACTCAATTGGTATATTCTCTTGTTCCCTTAATATGAGCATCTAAATCCTATTCTAGAGGTATGTGCATGATTGGTATTTCAATTTGGGTATGGGTATTGATTACTTGTGCTTATAATTGATTATTTAGTGTAGGTCTATTGAATTCTTCATGGTTTAATTATAAAATTGATGTTTGTAAATATTGATTAAGTTTACTAATTTTGTACTTGCTTGAAAGAGGAGTTCATAAATTGGGTAAGAATTCAATAGTGGGGATTTGGCATTTTCACCATAAATTAGGGCTATAAATAGCTTGACTGAAGGAAATTCACATCTAAGAATCAAAACTAGAAATAGTTTGATTCACCCAAGTATTAATTGGTTAGTTTAAGGTAAAGTTATGGTTCTTGAGCAAATACCATGGTACATATATTTGAAAGGTTGAAAGACTACCAAATATAGATCGAACCAAGCTACCCATACCTTTGATCGAAAGTTCGCATGATTAATCAATTCTCTAGCACATTGTAGAACCCCATCAGAAGCATACCCCTAGTCTTCCTTCTCTTGATCATCAAATAGTTTTTACATGTTCTAGTGTTGAAATTGTGATTCATTAATTACCAAACATTTCCCCCAAGTTTACTTTTGTTTGCTTGAACACTTACTCGCTCTAGTGATTGTTATTCGATAATTTATTAGCGAGTCATCATCCCATTCTCTGTGGATACGACCTCGACATCTATTGGGTTATTTATTGTTTTACACGATGATCATTACCACCTCCTTTGGAAGAGTGTTTTTGAATGTCATAAAAAATGGTGTCGTTGCCAGGAAATGGTTCTTGATTGGCCATTTTATTGTCGTTTAGTTCAATTTTTATTGAGTGTTTGTTCTCTTTTACTTTTTTGTTATTTGTGTTGTTTCAAATAGGTTACCCATGAGTCAAGCGTGTGATTAAGAGAGTGTTGACAAATTATGGATGTGGAAGATGGACCCGTGGTCCATGGTGCTATGGGTGCAATCCGCCTACCCCCAACTGTTGGAAATGTTTTGTTCCATATGACGAACATGATGCTTCATTTGATACAAATGAAAGGACTCTTTAGAGGGCTGGCTCACAAATATGTCAACCGATATATCCAAAACTTTGTCAAAATATGTTAGCCTTTAATCATCCACAATATATCCCAAGAGTCGATTTGACTCCAATATTTCCTTTTCTCCCTTACGAGGGAAGTAACAACATGAATTGGGGATCTTCTGAAGGGCTCTATTACAATATGGAATGGACTAGTGAAAGCCTTCTCGGTGAGATTTTCCCCACCTTCTCAGATGATGCAATTGAGGGATGATATCACCAATTTCCGATAACTACCGGATGAGCCATTGAATGAAGCATAGTTGAGATTCAAGAAGAAGCTATTGTTATGTAAAAACCATGGTTTGCCGGAAAATGTTCTCCGTCAGAGCTTCTATCAAGCTCTAGACTCTATGAACAAATAAGTAGTGAATAAAATTGCAGGTGGAAGACTTATGGACCAAAACTATCATCTCATTGTGGATCTCTTAGATCAAATGACAAAAACCAATAGGGTGTGGCATACTAGAGAAGTCGATGTCTGATCGGGTATTACTTCTTCCATTATGACTAGTAGATGAGGAGAAAGGAGGAGGAAAGAGATGAGACCATGGCCAATATTATGACTCAAATCGACCCATTGGCCAAACATATGATGGGAGCTGGGACTAAAAGTGTCAATGCCGTGGGTACTTATAGTTTGACAGATCATGATGGAATTGGTAATCATACATCAAGAGATAAGGAGATTTGTTTTCTAGTGGCGAGTTTTTGACCCAGATATCAAGGTACCAACCAAGGTCCTTGGCATCCGAGAGATGAGAATCAAGGTTGGAACCGAGACAAGGGCACTCAATGGAGGGATAGAGAGTGGGGTAAAGACCATAAAGGTCAATGGCGAGAATGTGAGAGATTCACTGATTGTTACAATCACTAAAGTGTTAATCCTTATGTGCCTCCACTAAAAGCCGATGAATCTCCTTATCAACCAGGTGTGAGTAACCTCGTACATTCCAAGTTTGAAGATATATTGTAACACTCTCAAATTCGATTCAGCTTCTAAACTTAGAAACTCCAAAAAAATTAAAACTTCCAAGGATCACAAGTCAAGTCCACGAGCAGTGGATAGAACCACGAGTCATGGAAGTGACCTGTGAAACCAGTCTTGTAGATCTTGCTCAGGTCTGAGAACCATGAGTCAAGTTCACGATCCGTAAATAGTTCCACGAGTCATGGAACCAATCCATGGAACTCAGACTGAGGGCAATCAATTCCCCAGAAACCACGAGAGGTTTCTACGACTCATGGAAGTTTCCACGAGTCATTCTATTAAATCATAGAATCTGATCCACAGCTTGAATTTTGGGCTCAAGAACCACGAGTCCAATCCACAAACCATGGTTACTTCTACAGTCCATGGAAAGGACCTGTGGAACCTGAAGCCGAGATTTTTAGCAGCTTTTCTCTAATTAAATCCCAGGGATATTTTTATAATTACCCATCCTTTTAACTCTTAAGTGAGGTTTTTTTGACCATTTTTAGTAGGGTTTTATTCCCTAATAGCCTAACCTCTTCTCATTCTAAGCAATTCTATTCCAAAAGAAGAAAGAACTCCTTTAAGATCCAAGTCTCAAGCTCCAAGTTCAAGCCTTCATTTCTTTTCATCTTAGATCAAGCAAGATCCAATAAGGTATGTGGGTATTCAATGAGGGATTCATTTCACCCTTATGCCCAAGACCCCATATTTTACTTGGATTTATAAAATTGTGAAATTAGGGTTCTTACCCGAATTAGGGGGAAAAGTTATGGGTTTTGTTTTAAAGTATCAATTCATGATTTTCCATTTATTACTCATGTGTTAATTAAGATTCCTTGAATAATTTCAAAAGCCCATATGTTGATGATGAATTTTAGCTTGATTACATTGACTTACATGTATTCGAGCAAAATTGGCATGTTTAGATAACATGACCACTATTATCATGAAATTACATGCTTAATTCTTCAAGTTATGAATTTAGAAAGAAAAGTATGTTTTGAATTATGGCTATGCTAAGCTTGAAGTATGAATTGCATGACATTAGATATGTCCCTATGTTTTTATGAAAGGTTTGGCATCTAAATATGTCTACCTAAGCTATGTGAATTGCATGGTATTAGATATACCCTATTATTTTCCAAATAGATTTAGCATTAGATATGTCATAAGTATATGTGAGCTATATGTATATATTTTAGGAGTAGTATTTAGCACTGAGTTGGACAGGGTGATATTACCCTTAGTCCCAGAATTACGTGCCACCGTAGGTTCCCTCTGTGGCTTATGACAGGATCTTTATTTGATAAGGTTTTAACTTTGGCCGATTAGGATAACCTTTTTCAGTGTGGGTGTATAACACTAGACTCCATGTAGCTCATCATGGTTTATGTCGATTAAGAGAAACTCCCGTATGAAGAATTAAGACTTATGCTTTCTTATTTTATGCTTTAAGCTTTAAACTATGAGATTTACTTATGATACCTCTTTTATGCATGAATTCAGTTTTAATTAAGTTTTAAGTATTTTTTACCATATTTATGCATGTCTCACATATTCAGTACATCCTATAGTACTAACGCATATTCTCGTGTTGCATCCTTTGATGATGCAGATACAGGCTCCTTCCCTCAGACTCGTGGGTAGACATCACTGGAGATCCAGTTTCTATTGGTGAGTTCTTATTATCTGAGGGCTAGTGTTAGACCTATCTCTTTCATGTTCCTTCTTTTGATTTTTGAGTTAGTTGGGGTATTGTCCCATCAACTCTTTATGATAGTTTAGAGGCTTTCAGACATAGATTGTATTCGGGTCTCTATTTTCGATTATGTTTCATCTTGACTTTATCTTTTATGGATTGGGTTCCCTAGCTTTCTATTTATGCTTCCGCTATGTTTTTCTATGAATATCTGAGGATGATATGACCAAGGGTTAACTTAGGGAACTTGTGGTCTCGAGTCCCATTTTACGCCTAGGGGGTAGCCTCGGGGCGTGACAAACTTGGTATCAAAGCCTCAAGTTCAAGAGTCCTAGGATATGTGAAAGCCACATCGAGTAGAGTCTCTTTCATATGTGTGAAGCGCGTCACACTTATGAGAGAGAATCTATGACGTGTCTTAGGAAAAACTTCACTTCTTTCATGATCAATATCGTGCAATAGAGTTTAACTTTATTACCCTCTAATCCATTCTCTATGCATTTCAAATTATGTCTCTCCGCCGTGCCATGCCTCGCCGAGCCACTTGAAATGTTGACCCTCTGATTCCAGACCCCAAGGTCACAAATGAGAAGTTCAGAAATGACATTCATATGCTAGCTCAGACTATGACTGCCCAGGCTTCTATCCCTGTCTACCCTCAAGGTTGAGTAGCAACCCGAGTATGAGACTTCATTCGCATGAACCTACCTGAGTTTTGGGGTTCGAAAGTTGGTGAGGATCCACAAAATTTCTTGAAGGAGGTAAAGAAGATCTTTGGTATGATGCAAGTGGGTGGTTTTGATGGTATTGAGCTAGCTTCCTATCAACTCAAGGACGTGACTCATATTTGGTTCACTTAATGGAAAGATGCTAGGGCTAGAGATGTGGTCCCTATGACTTGGGAATGCTTTGAGAGGGATTTTCTTGAACGTTTCTTTCTGAGGGAGTTGAGGCAAGCTAAGGTCGAAGAGTTCGTGAATTTGAGGCAAGGTTCCATGACGGTTCAGGAGTACGGATTGAAGTTCACCCAGCTTTCTAGGTGTGCTCCTTCCATGGTGGCTGACTCGTGGGATGAGATGAGTAAGTATGTTTATGGGGTGTCATATTTGGTAAAGAAGGAGTGTAGGTCCGCGATGCTTTTAGGTGATATGGATATTTCTTGACTTATGACTCATGTCCATCAGATTAAGGGAGACAAGTTGAGAGAAAGGGTAAGGGAGAACATGAGGGTTAGATCAGAGAGTTTGGGGTTTGGCTATCACAAGTCTAGAGGCGGACATCTCTCTTTGTTTCAGAAGAAATCATCAGGACCCATTCATTCTTCAGCTAGTGCTCCTACCCAGGCCCCAGGCCTCGTCATGATTAGACTGGTCGAGGATCTAGTTCCTATTAGTAGGGGAGTGTTGCAAAGTGGACTCCTTACCCTTCTTGCAACAAGTGTGGTAATAGTCATCCTAGTGAGTGTTTAGCTGGTTCAGGTGGATGCTTTGGGTGTGGTCAGGTTGGACACAAAATTAAGAATTGCCCTTCAGCTAAGAAGGGACAGGGAGGTAGCAGGACTCAGTTTTCCCCAGCAGCCCTAGGAGGTCGACCGGCCTAACAGAGTGTTGCTTCTAGTTCTAGTGGTCAGTGTCAGAACTGCCTTTATGCCATGTCCTCTCGCCAGGACCAAAAGTGTTCATCGGATGTGTTACTGGTATGTTGAAAGTATTCTTTGTTGATATGTATGCTTTATTGGACCTCGTTGCCTCTTTATATTTTGTGACCCCTTATGTTGCTTGCAAGTTTGAGATTAGTCTTGATCAGCTCTTAGAACCCTTTTGTATTTCCACTCTTGTTGGTGAGTCAGTCCTAGCCAAATAATCTACCAAAATTGCCCTATATCAGTCGTTCATAGAGTCACTTCAGCGGATCTAGTAGAGTTGGAGATGACTAATTTTGATATTGTTCTTGGTATGGATTGGTTGTATGCATGTTATTCCTTGGTTGACTGTTGTACTCAAGTCATCAGTTTCAAGTTCCCAAATGAACCTGTCTTAGAGTGGAAAGGTAGTTCTCCATCCTCGAAGGGTCATTTCATATCTTATCTTAAGGCTAGGAAGTTGATTTCTAAGGGTTATGTCTATCACATAGTTTGGGTTATGGACACAAAGTCCGAAGCCCTATCTCTTCAGTCTATTCCTATTGTGAATGAGTTTTCAAAAGTGTTTCCCAAAGATTTGCCCAGAGTCCCTCCCGAGTGGGAAATCAACTTTGGGATTGATCTTCTTCAAGATACGCATCCTATCTCTATTCCTCCCTATAGAATGGCTCCCGCGGAGCTTAAGGAATTGAAAGATCAGTTGAAAGACCTCCTTGATAAGGGTTCTATTCAACCCAGCATCTCTTTATGGAGTGCTCCTGTCTTATTCGGTGAAAAGAAAGATGGTTTCCTCAGAATGTGTATCGACTACCGTTAATTAAACTAGGTCACAATCAAGAAGAAGTATCCCATTACTAGGATTTATGACTTGTTTGATCATCTTCAGGGTGCCAGTTTCTTCTCCAAGATCGACCTTAGATCCGGTTATCATTAGTTTTATGTTAGAGAGTGTGATATTCCAAAGACAGCTTTCAGAACTCAGTATGGTCATTATGAATTTGTGGTTATGTCTTTTGGACTAACAAATGCTCCCACAGCTTTTATGGATTTGATGAACCGTATGTTCAAATAGTATTTGGATATGTTTGTAATTATTTTCATTGATGATATTCTTATCTATTGTCGGAGTGAGGAAGAACATGCGGACCATTTGAGAGTTGTGTTGCAAACTCTCAAGGATCGATAATTATTTGCTAAGTTCAGTAAATGTGAGTTTTGGATGCAGTCTGTTGCTTTTCTAGATCATATTGTGACTAAGGATTGTATTCGAGTTGATTCTCAAAAGATTGAGGCAGTGAAGAACTAGCCTAGACCCACTTCCCCGTCTGATATTAGGAGCTTTTTTGATTTGGTTGGTTACTACAGAAGATTTATGGAGGGGTTTTCATCCATCACTGCCCCATTGACTCGGTTGACTCAGAAGAAGGTTAAATTTCAATGGTCTGATCTTTGTGAGAAGAACTTTCAGAAATTAAAGACTAGACTGACCACAGCCCTATTGTTGGCTCTACCTGAGGGCCTAGATGACTTTGTTGTATATTGTGATACTTCTAGGATTAGTTTGGGTTGTGTGTTGATACAACGTGGTAAAGTGATTGCTTATGCTTTGAGACAACTCAAGATTCATGAGAAGAACTATATTACTCATGATCTTGAGCTAGTGGCCGTGGTTTTTGCTTAGAAGATTCGGAGACACTACTTGTATGGTGTTCATGTGGATGTGTTCATCGATCATAAGAGTCTTCAGTATGTGTTCACTCAAAATGAATTGAATCTTCGTCAAAGGATATGGCTTGAGCTTCTTAAGGATTATGATATGAGTGTGCTTTACCATCCAGGTAAGGCCAATTTCATAGCGGATGCACTTAGTAGGTTGTCCATGGATAGTGTATCTTCAGTTGAGGATGGAAAGAAAGAATTGGCTAAGGATGTTCATCGACTTGCTCAACTAGGAGTTTGCCTTATGGATTCGACAGAAGGTGGTGTTATTGTTCAGAATGGTTCCGAATTTTCTTTGGTAGTTAAAGTGAAATAAAAGCAAGACAGTGATCCTATTTTGCACTAGTTGAAGGGTGCAGTCCATCAGTAAAGGGTAGAGGTTTTCTCCCAAGGGGGAGATGGCGTTCTTCGATATCAGGATCGATTGTCTGTTCCCGACATAGATGGGTTGAGACAACGGATTTTGACAAAGGCTCATAGCTCTAGGTATTCTATTCACCCCGGTGCCACCAAGATGTACCATGACCTATGGGTAGTTTATTGGTGGAATGTCAAGAAGAGGGACATAGCAGGTCTTGTGGCTAAGTGTCCCAACTATCAACAAGTGAAAGTAGAGCATCAGCGACCGGGTGGTATGACTCAGGATATTGATCTTCCTACTTGGAAATGAGAAGCGATCAATATGGATTTCATTAATGGATTGCCTCGTACTCGAAGTCAATATGATTATATTTGGGTGATTGTCAACCGGATGACTAAGTTATCCCACTTCTGGGCTATTAAGACTATAGATTCAACAGAGGATTATGCCAGACTCTACATTCAGAAGATAGTTTGATTGCATGGTGTTCCATTGTCTATCATTTCAGATAGGGGTACTCAGTTTAGATCCCAATTTTGGAAGTCATTTCAAAGAGGTCTTGGTACTCAGGTTAAGCTTAGCAAAGCATTTCACCCACAAACGAATGGCCAGGCAGAGCATACTATTCAGACTTTAGAGGATATGTTGAGAGCTTGTGTAATTGATTTCAAAGGTAGTTGGTATGATCACGTACCTCTTATCGAGTTTTCCTACAACAACATCTTTCATTCTAGCATCCAGATGGCTCCGTGTGAGGCACTTTATGGGCAGAGCTGTAGATCTCCTATTGGTTGGTTTGAGGTAGGTAAGGCAGCTTTGATTGGTCTAGATTTGGTTCAAGAGACTATGGAGAAGGTTCAAATCATTAGGGAGAGTTTGAAGACCGCTCAGAGTCAACAGAAATCATATGCAGATGTGAGAAGAAGAGAGTTGGAGTTTGAGGTTAATGATTGGGTATTTCTGAAAGTGTCACCCATAAAGGGTGATGACATTTGGCAAGAAAGGGAAGCCTAGTCCCCGCTATGTAGGTCCTTATCAAAATCTGAGGAGGGTTGGTAGTGTTGCTTATGAGTTAGATTTGCCATCAGATTTAGAAGCAGTTCATACGGTTTTTCATGTTTCCTTGTTGAAGAAGTGTGTTAGTGACCCAACCTTGATTTTTCCTTTGGAAGATGTGGGTGTGTAGGACAGCCTTACTTATGAGGAAGTTCCCGTGGAGTTTCTTGATCATCAGACTCAGAGGTTGAGAAACAAATAAGTCACTTTGGTGAAGGTCCTTTGGAGAAATCAGCTTGTTGAAGGAGCTACTTAGGAAGCAGAAGAAGCCACGAAATCCAAGTACCCTCATCTCTTTCCTTCTGACTCAGTTTCAGCTTGAGGTATTATTTTCCTCCTTAGTACGTCTCTCCGATTCTATTCCATCAATTTTCCTCATGATCCTAGCATGCATTAATGTTTTTCGAAGTTAGTTCAATCATGTTCTAAGTTAAAAAGATCAGTTTTCATGTTTATTCTTAAGTTTTCCTATTTTGTTGCTTGGTTGAGCTGTTTTCTCTCCAGTTTTCCTTGATTAGTCTTCATTCAAGGACGAATGATCCCAAGTGGGAGATATTGTAACACCCCGGAATTTGATTCAGCTTCTAAACTTGGAAACTCTGAAATTTTTTAAACTTCTAGGGATCACGAGTCAAGTCCACGAGTCATGGAAGTGACCCGTAAAACCAGTCCTACAGATCCTCCTCGGGTCTGAGAACCACGAGTTAGGTTCATGATCTGTGGATGGTTCCACGAATCATGGAACCAACCCGTGGAACTCAGAATGAAGGAAGTCAAATCCCCAGAAACCATGAGAGATTTCTACAACTCATGGAAGTTTCCATGAGTCATCCTGTTAAATCGTAAAAAACTGATCCGTAGCTTGAATTTTGGGCTCACGAACCACGAGTCCAATCCACAAATCGTGGTTACTTTTACGATCTGTGAAAAGGACCCGTGGAACCTGAAGCCGAGATTTTTAGCAGCTTTTCTCTTATTAAATCCTAGGTATTTCTATAATTACCCATCCTTTTAACTCTTAAGTGAGATCGTTTTGACCATTTTTAGTAGGATTTTATTCCCTGATAGCCTAAAATATTCTCATTCTAAACAATTATATTCCAAAAGAAGAAAGAACTCCTTCAAGCTCCAAGTACAAGCCTCCATTTCTTTTCATCTTAGATCAAGCAAGCTCCCATAAGGTATGTGGATATTCAATGAGGGATTCCTTTCACCCTTATGCCTAACACCCCATGTTTTACTTTGATTTATGAAATTAGGGTTCTTACCCAAATTGGGGGGGAAATTTATGGGTTTTGTTTTAAAGTATCAATTCATGATTTATCATTCATTACTCATGATTTAATTAAGATTCCTTGCCAAATTTCAAAAGCTCATATGTTGATGATGAATTTTAGCATGATTCCATTGACTTACATGTTTTTGAGCAAAATTGGCATGTTTAGATAACATGGCCTCTTTTATCATGAAATTGCATGCCTAATTTTTCAAGTTATATTTTGAAATTGCATGCCTAATTTAGAAAGAAAAGTATATTTTGAATTATATCTATGCTAAGCTTTAAGGATTTTGAAGTATGAATTGCATGACATTAGATATGTCCCTATGTTTTTATGAAAGGTTTGCCATCTAGATATGTCTACCTAAGCTATGTGACTTACATGGTATTAGATATACCCTATTGCTTTTCAAACAGATTTGGCATTAGATATGTCATAAGTATATGTGAGCTATATGTATATGTTTTGGGAGTAGTATTTAGCACCGAGTTGGACAGGGTGAGATTACCCTTAGTCCCAGAACTACGTGCCACCATAGGTGCCCTCTGTGGCTTATGACATGATCTTGATTTGATAAGGTTCTAATTTTGGCCAGTTAGGACAACCCTTTTTGGTGTGGGTGTATGACAATGGACTCCATATATGGTTTATGTCGGTTAAGAGAAACTTCCTTATGAATAATTAAGACTTATGCTTTCCTATTTCATGCTTTAAGTTTTACAGTATGAAATTTACTTATAATACCTCTTTTATGCATGAATTTAGTTTCAATTACGTTTTAAGGATGTTTTTACCATATTTATATATATCTCACATATACAGTACATCCTATAGTACTGACGCATATTCTCGCGATGCATTCTTTGATGATGCAGATACAGGCTCCTTCCCTCAGACTCGTGGCTAGACATCATCGAAGATCAAGTTTCCATTGGTGAGTCCTCATTATCCGAGGGCTAGTGTTATTCCTATCTCTTTCATGTTCCTTCTTTGGATTTCTGAGTTAGTTGGGGTATTGACCCATCAACTCTTTATGATAGTTTAGAGGCTTTCAGACATAGATTGTATTCGGGTCTTTCTTTTGTATTATATTTTATCTTGACTTTATCTTTTATTGATTGGGTTGCCTAGCTTTCTATTTATTCTTTCTCTATGTTTTCCTATGAATATCGTAGTATGATATGACCAAGGGTTAACTTGGGGTACTTGTGGTCCCGGTTCCCGTGTTATTCCTGGGGGTAGCCTCGGGGCATGACATATGTTATCTCAAGTGCTAAAAAAAGTTGAATATATAGATAGCATGGTGAAGGACTTAAAAGTGAGGTATCCACTCTTCATCAAACGGTGAGTTCACACTCGGCATCAATCAAGCACTTAGAATCTCAAATGAAACATCTCTCTTCTCAAATGAACCCACATTTGAACGGTACTCTTCCAAGTGACACTCTTGCAAATCCAAAAAATGATGTCCATATGATGGCAATTGTGACTCTAAGTGGAAGAATGCTTAGTGGTGTGAGAAAACCAACCGTAGAAGTCGTTAGGGAGCAAGATGACAAGATAGAAGTAGAAGTCATGATTGAAAAAAGAGTGATTAAATCCTGGATATTAGGGTGACGCTTAGTGTGCCCGATGTAGTTGAAAATTATGGTAGCCCACACGAGAAAAAGGATGAAACTTAATCTCCTTCTCAAATTGCCATTAAGATCGAGGAGGAAACCCCGAGTGTGCTAAGGTCATTTCCTAAAATCCCTCCTCCATATCCTCAGAGGTTAATAAAAAAAAAAAGATAATCAATTCAAAAAGTTTGTAGACATGTTCAGCAAACTATCCATCAATATTTCTTTGGTTGATGCTCTGATGCAAATGTTGGGTTATGCTAAGTTTATGAAGGAGATGCTAAATAAAAAATGGGTGATTGATGTGGGGACGGTTGAAGTGTCCCATAGTTGTAGAACTATCATGACGAACAATATAGCTCCTAAATAGGAGAATCCAGGAGCTTTCACCATCCCTTGTACCATTGGGTGTTCTTGTTCAGAAAAGCCTTGTGTGACCTCAGGGCAAGCATTAATTTAATTTCGCCTGTATTTTTAGAAAGTTAGGCTTAGGTACTCCTAAGCCCACACTAATGAGGTTACTAATGGCTGATCATTCAATTAAGCGCCCGGTGGGGATATTGTTTGATGTCTTGGTGAAAGTAGACAAGTTCATCCTGTCGGCTGATTTTGTGGTGTTATATTGTGATGTTGATATTGAGGTGCCCATTATTTTGAGGCGTACACTTTTAGCCACTGAAAAGGCTCTTGTTGATATAGAAATAGGGGAACCCAAATTCTGAGTGGGGGGCAAAGAAGTCACGTTCAACTTGTGTCAACCAACCAAACCACTAGATGAGTATAGAGTTGTGTCCATAATTTCTACTGAAGGCGAGATTGTTGAAGTCCCTCGTGAGGGTGAGATCAAGGATGCACTGGTCAATGATCAACTTGTGGTCTTGATGCTCAAGAAAGGAAGAATCCCAAGGGGTTGCTCTTTCCAAAGCCACCATATGTGGTAGAAATATTGCACATTAATCCAAATTACATCCTTCAAGTGCCTATATCTATGATGTTGTCAACTTGGCAACACAAGGAATTGATGAGGATTTTGAAGAATTATTTCCATTGCTTTGGATGGGGAGGTGCCAATCATATTGGCATGCTACCAGAAATGATTGAGAGTTGAGGTATTATCATCGAGCCGCGACGTAAAATCAAGTGCTTCTTAGGAGGAAACCCAAGTTTTTTTAGTTTATTTCCTTTACCCTTTGTTGTTTTTGATGTGTTTAGGAATGCATAGAGTTGAAAAAATGGCTAAGTTATTAAAAAGTTTGGAGGACATATGCGAAAGCTAATGCATTTTGGATAAGGCATTTTGCAGTTGCATGTGGGGTCACACCTGAAAAATAGTGAGCTCAGAAGAAAAATAAAAAGCTGAAGGGATGTGAGATCGAAAGTGCAAATTGCACCCTTCAATGTGCACGTCACCCCTACGTCGCATGCCAAAAAAGAAAATTGGAAAAAAGTTGGCTCAAATTCATCACTTGCGAAGTGACATGTGCGAATCGCACATTGTGGTGCAAGTGCAGGTAAGCTTACAAAATTGTTTGATCTACCCATTGACTTACTTGACTCGGACTTTGGCCCGCATCTTTTCCTATTCCTTCTACGTTTAAACCGTCACCTTCTCCCACTTTTCCCCCATAACTCTCAGAAAAACCTCAAATACTCTCCACCAAAACTCTCCAAATCTTCCAAACTTTCCCCAAAAATCTCCTTCTCCCTTACTATTCTTCCACCACTGCCGCTAAACTGCAGCTGCACCACTCCTTTTTTCGGCAGAAAAGTTGGGTCTCCATTGTTAGGCACTAAAAGCTTTAAGTTTTTGTCTTTTACTCCCTCATCTTTGCTTGTGGAATATGACTTCTTGTAGGCGCCGCCCAAAAAGATATGCCGCCACTCAAGCTTCAATATCTGAAAATCTAGTTGTCCCTGTGCAATATGTGGGACCATCTGAGTTTCAAATTTGGTTTGGCCTTGAGGGGATGGAGGCCTACTATCTTGATTTTCATGATAAGTGCTCCTTCTTGGAAGAAGCTAGATTTGATGTAGACTCCTTCAAAGATGAGTTACACCAAATATAGCTTAGCAGTTCGATGAAAGGGACTGGGATTAATTGGCTAAAGCTCCTGGCCCTTATTTCCCTATATTGGTTGGGAGTTTAATGCTTCTTACTGGGCAAGATAATACATCCTAAAGCACAAAGGTCTAGCGAGCAAGATACCATGCCTACAATCAGTTTTAATAAGAGGCAAAGAGGTTGATATTACCCTTAAAGCCATTAATTCTATAGGATGGGATGATGAACCAAGAATGGCATCAGGTAATACTCGATGCATAGCTATAAAGGCTGACCAATATGATTGGGTGGCTAGAGTCATTGCCGAAGGGGATCCTTTTTGGGAAGTTTTAAAGGGACACATCTCTCGTCGGGATCTTAAGTTTGAGGCTCGAATGTGGTTGGATTTTGTGTGCATGTGGCTTATTCCAACTCACCACACCACACATGGAAGTATAGAGGTGGATATTTTCATTGCATGCATTATGTATAGCATTCAAATCAACGAAGGGGAAATTGTTGCAGAACAATTTAAGAAAAGAGCTAGACATGATTCTACTTCCATGGCCTTTCCTATTCTCATCTGTAATTTGTGTTTACAGGCATAATGTCCTCTATTTCGGCCATTGGAAAAAATTAGTCGAGCAACTGTCATGGTGTATTTGGATACAAAGCAGGACAAAGATGCTCCACATGTCAATAAGAGACGCCTTCCTAAAAATCCAAATGCACCAGCAGGTACAGAGCACACTGAAAATATTGCACATTATCATTTGGAATATCCACCTCCTTCCCTTGGGGTGCCAGCTGCCACCCATACTATTTCTAAGCCACTTCAGCTTCAGGTGGCTTGCTCAATCTTGCTCACATTGCTTGCCATAATGAGGAGCGTTTGCACAAGATAGCTAAGGAAATTCCAGGCATGATTCAATCCGCTATCAAGTTAGCCTAAAAATTGATACGAGATAATTTGCATAAATTGTGCACCCGATTTGACATAGTGGAGCAGGATGTTGGGGCACTCCAAAAAGAAGTACCTCAGTCTACACCGAAAATCCCACACTTGGACCTCAACTTACCGGCTCTTGATTCTGCATCACCTCAAAAGGCTAGGAGTCCTCCAGATGATTGGTGGATGGATGACACCCCACTGACTCTATGGGCCACATCTGAAATCCAACAAGTATGCCTTCCAGATAAAGATGTTGTAATGTCATAGGAACCACCAATGAAAGTTCACCCCTTATCTCACATGGCAATCAAAGATCCTCAGACCAGACCCAGCTGGGTAGCCCCACCTCCATCGTATCATGAGTTGATGACACTTCAGGATAAATGAAAAGTTATCGACCCTCCTAGTCCCCTTCAAGTTAGATGGGGCCATCAATTCCTTCGATAAAAGGTTTTCAGATTGATCCAGCACATGTATACATTCCACCATCACCACCCAGGCTTTCAAGAGAACTATATTATTACTATTCGGGAAGGCATCATCGTCAACCTTAGAGTCCCAGGGAGTTTTTTCACTTCATCTCTTTGTATAAGATTTTGCTCATTGGGGGAATGCTTTGTTTAAGTTTGGGAGTGTAATTAATATTTAAGCCACTATGAAGCATGTCTAAATATACATTATTGGTTGTTGTGTTCTTAATTGTGCCCTTGCCGGGCTTGATTTTTTATGATGCTTTGAATATAAATATCGGGTTAGTCCTACGCGCACAATTATTTCATTACCCTTGCCTTGCAAACGCGCTTACTGCCTACGCCAAGGCTTGTTTTCTATTGATCTAAGAGAAATTTACTCACCTTCCCCTTGTTAATAGTAGGATAGTCAAATAA
The DNA here is from genome assembly GCA_003996215.1 of Jaltomata sinuosa. NCBI lineage: Eukaryota > Viridiplantae > Streptophyta > Magnoliopsida > Solanales > Solanaceae > Jaltomata > Jaltomata sinuosa. The sequence goes on from QJPP01004100.1 coordinate 205,902, forward strand.
ACGCAAAGGGTTTTCTTCATACCACGATTCTTTTCCAAGGAGCAATTATTTTCTTTTGTTTATTTTTGTGTCAAACAGGGTTGGTGTTTTCCTATGATAGATTGGAAGGCGACTTTCTTAAGGGAAAATGCCAAGTTTGAGTGTTAAATTGAGTCTGTGTTTTGCTTGTCTCGAAATAGTCCCACCAAAAATTTTCTTGGCAAGAAGTTTTGCAAATTGAAGGAAATATGGGAAAATAATTTTTGCTAAAGCATTCTCTTGTCATGAATTACACATTCCCCATTTGGCTTGATCGATTCACAAGTCTGTGTAAAAAACCTCAGAATAGCTTGTCAAAAGATTAATTTTGAGAATAATTGTGAAATTCTTGTGTTGTGATACCTTATGTGGTAAGGTTATACTTTGTTCTTGTGTATATGTGTTGTCTAGAACTTGTCCCGAATGTGATTCAAGGTTAAATCCTAGATGTCACCGATCTTGGAAGATGACCTTAGGCCCTTTTTGAATAGACACTTTACCCAAAATTGCTTTCCCTTGACATTGACCCTAGTAAGACCCTTTGAGCTTGTGACCTTTCTTTGGCACCTTGTTAGACACCTTAACCCTTTTTGGACCCTCTATTCTTGCACCCAACCTCACTAATGGCTCAAAAATGAAATGTAGGCTAAAAGCCTAAGTTTGGGAGGGAGAATTGAAATGATAACATAGGCAAAGGCCTAAGTTTGGGTGTGTATCTACAAAATGTGGAGAAGAAAAGGGATGCACTTCAATTCAAGGTAGCACCTTATGTCTAAGATGAAAATTGTTTCAAAATGTCCAATGAAATGAGAAAAATAAAAAGAAAGGAAGAAATTGGTGCTATCAAGTGAAGGTAATAAAAGGATGTTGAATGATTAAGTTGAAGGGAAACTTAGGTTGTGAGAGGGAGAAATAAGGTGAATTAAAAAGTTCAAAAATGTGACCTGTGCTTTGAAAGATCACAAGGAGCGTTAGGGAGGTTTATTCACTTGAGCCAAATGTAATCCTCACCTTAACCCTAGCCAATATCATAGCCCGCAAGTCCTTAGTTATTCCGAGCTTGGTAACTCTATAATAGTGGCGAACTACATGAAGGTCAAGCCTATGATTCAATGCATGTGCACTCAAACTTCTTTGAGAGAGTGAGAGTCTCATTGGATCTCTTATAATCCCTTTTTATCATGAATTATATGATTATGAGTGGAATTCACTCTTGTGGTGAGTGGCCTCACACACTTGAAACAAAGAATGAAGTCTCTATTTTAATTAAGAGGAATGAATGAGAAAACTTGTGTGGTGAATCTCGAGGCAAACCTTGAATGTCCATGCCAATGACTTGAGAACCTTGATAATATTGTTTTGAATAACAAACCACTTGCTTTTGAATGAGAAATGAAATCATTTTTGGTGAAGTTTTAAAATGAGCACTTGCCTTGAGAGTATCGTGATACCATTTGAGATGAGTATTGTAGCTGAGTCTTTTTACTTTGACTCTTTTGTTTTTATTTTTTTAGGTTTTAGAGTCAAGATAATCTTCTGTACAACCCTTGTATTTCGAGAACCTATTTCATTCCTTACCTCGGGAGAATCTTGCTTGAGGACAAGCAATAGTTCAAGTTTGGGGGTTTGATAAGTTGGTAATCTACCAACTTATTGAACCTTTATTCATGAATTATTGTCATGTTGTGATGAGAATTAGAGCTACTTATTACCTTTATTGACACAAATGTAGGTATTCTTGGTCGAATGAAGAAAGTAAAGGAATTGAACCCAAAGAGCTCAAAATGTAGTTAAAGTGTGAAGGTGATCAAAAAAGGGGAAGAAATTTCCAAGAGAGGCAAGACGACATGCGAGCCGCAAAGCATCGTACATGGAAGGTCAAAAACTGCCTGAGTAGTTACCAAGATGTGAGCCGCACAATGCAATGGGTGATCGTCCTCTCCTTCGCATTTTAATTGCACCAACCACTGGACTTCACTGCTTGGAGAGGAAGGCATATGCGAGCCATAAATCACAGGGTGCGATCGCATGTGACATCGTACATCAATCACACCAGCCCCAAAGGGCACTTTTGTCCCAGTACATGTGACGTATTTTGTAAGGTTCTAAAATCCTTTTTGGGGTGTGTACCTGAATGACAATTCAGGTTTTACTTTCCCAAGGAAAAGTATTGAGAGTACACTTTCTCTTTTCTTCTTTCTCATTAAAAAACACCATTTGTAAGGAATTTTAGCTTATAATATGAATGGAATTTTGGGAAACCCAATTGGTATTTTCTCTTGTTCCCTTAATATGAGGAGCTAAATCCTATTCTGGGGTATGTGCATGATGGGTGTTTGAATTTGAGTATGGGTATTGATTAATTGTGCTTATAATTGATTATTTAGTATAGGTTTATTGAATTCTTCATAGTTTAATTATAAAATTAATGGTTGCAAATATTGATTGAGTTTACGAATTTTATGCTTGCTTGAAGGAGGAGTTCATAAATTGGGTAAGAATTCAATAGTGGAGATTTGGGATTTTCACCATAAATTAGGGCTAGAAATAGCTTGATTGAAGGAAATTCCCATTTAAGAATCAAATCTAGAAATAGTTTGATTCACCCAAGTATTAATTGGTTGGTTTAAGGTAAAGCTATGGTGCTTTAGCAAAGACCATGGTACATATATTTGAAAGGTTGAAAGACTACCAAATATAGCTCGAACTAAGCTACCCATACCTTTGATCGAAAGTTTGCATGATTAATAAATTTCCTAGCCCATTGTAGAACCCCATTGGAAGCATACCCCTAGTCTTCCTTCTCTTGATCATCAAATTGTGTTTACGTTGTTCTCGTGTTGAAATTGTGATTCGTTAATTCCCAAACCTTTTTCCCAAAGTTTACTTTTGTTTGCTTGAGCACTTACTCACTCTAGTGATTGTTATTGGATAATTTTGTAATGACCCTTCCGGTCATTTTCACGTTTAAGTTTTGAAGTCAAGCAAATCGACAAAAGATATCGTAAGTTCGTTAACAAATTTCCTGAACTTTGGGTCAAATGTCTCAGGGATTTTCTCCCAATATATAAAGAGTTAGAAGTCCCCCGAGATACCAAATCGAAGGTCTACGAGTCTAGTTTCCAACACACAAAACCGCACGTCCAAATAATCTCGGAGCAAAGAGTTATGACTGTTTTACCGCGGACTGTCTGGCAGAAAATGGGTTGCGAACCGGGTCGCGAATCGGGTCGGGTTTAACCCGATTTAAGCTTCAATTTCATGTTTTAAAATGCCATTTCAGTTCCAAAACAGTGATAAAATATAAGGGAGGATCCCGAGAGATTTCTTGAATATCGAAATCGTGCGTAGGCGAATTACGAGCCTAAACTTAAGAACTTTATTAGCATCGTGCGTGTATTTGAAATATTTATTTAAAAGTTGAATTTGGTAAAAATTATATTATTATTACCTTTTCAAAATATTTTAAAGGGTTATGGAAAATGTTTTTGTTACGATATAATGGTATAAGTATTTATTTTATAAGGTTTTTATACTCCGTAATATTTTAACGGAGATAGTAAATTTAGTTATGTTAAAATTTATTATTATAAAATAGTAGGTTTTGTTTGAAATGATTTTCTATCAATTATGGTATATTTAAAGTATTATATTTATTTTACCACGAATTTATGCAATACCCGAATATTTATTTAACGGGATGGAAATTATTTTGGGGACACCACCACTTCCACGTGGAAGTGGTGGGAGTGGACAGCAAGTGGGTTAGGCACTTAGTGCTGCCACTAAGCACAACACCAAGTACCTTTAATTGAGTATTTATGTTGCAAAAGAGTTGGCAGCATATTCAACAATTGCTCTTAATTCATTTCCATTTTGCTTATCAATTGGGAACCAACTTGTCTACTCATTCTTCTACTAACTTTTGTACAAGATATGCTTCTGTACATTTTCATTAACGAAACAAAGGATTTTCATTGCAATATTTGATAATCAATTATCTACGTCAAGTTATTCCGTCCCAAATCCGATTCCGATTCCGATTTAGTTTTGGATTTTCTCGGAGCGGTTCGAGCTTGGACATCGTTGTTTCAGCAGCTTGTCGTCGGACGACAGGTAGGTTACGGTTTAATTTCCCTAGACTCCGCATATATAGAATAAAATTGTATTAATGGGCATCCTTGGGTTGGTTTATTAGGTTGGTACCACAGACCTTGACCGCTTTATTCATGTCCGCCTATTTTATTCCTCCGTTGCTTGTAGTATTTGCGAATATATTTTATTTACCCTTGTGGTCCTGTGAGGCCTTGTTGACTCTGGAACATAGAAGGTGGGATTTTGGGAATGTCCGCGAGTCCCGGGCATAGAATTATCCTTCTAGGCTGGTTATGCTTGCTGAGTAGCTGTGGGCCTGTGTAGGGTCGATAGGTTGATTGTGAGCTGCTGGGCAGCTATTGTGTGTGATCATACCATTTCCATGCATATAAAGAAGTTTTATCCATGTTTTACTATGGTTTTGGCTTCGGGCCCTACTGGCACTGTTTTCTAAACCTTGCATGGCCCGGGGGGCTCATTTTTGATGGAAATGATTTGGAAATGGTTGATTTCACTTGTGGAGATTTTTGGGCAAGAAAGTAAAATTATGTTTAAAATCATCAGTTTTACGATTATCGCTAGACTCGGCAGGGCCGGAGTACTAGTTGAGTTTTCTTGCTACTTGAGATAATTTTTAGCCTCGGTCGGACCGAGCACCTGAGATGACTTTTTACCGTTTAGACCCGGCTACGCTCGGGCACCCTTGAAGGGGTTTTTGAGATATTTTCCTATTATTTTTAGTCCTGGACAGGGTCTGGGTATGCATATTCGAGACTGGGTCTCTATCTTGATATCGAGACTGGGTCTCTATCTTGATACCGGACTTGCTTCCGGACGACATGTTCTGATACTGAGTTTTAGTATGGGGTCTGGGACCTCCATGGACCTT
>QJPP01004101.1:10542-119600 GCA_003996215.1 Jaltomata sinuosa
CCCTACCCCCTGCATCTTTGGGTGCAAATCCTAGCGTGGGCCATCGCCGTTAGATCACTGTGATTCATTCTTGGAGATCTGTTGGGGACTACTTCAGACTGAGGGTGAGCTCTTGGCGATCGGAGCTTAGCTTTAGTTTATCTTTTGCTTCATGTACTCTATTACCATTCAGAGACATTTGTATATATTGTTTTGGATCATTTACACTCTATGTATGTAGTTTTGGCTCTATACTATGATACCAGGTCTTGGGGTTTGGTTTAGTTTCCGCATATGTATATATTTATATTCCTTTTATCTGTTCTCCCCATTTTGTTCCCTTACTATTAAATAGTAGCCCATTGCTAACTTTTCTGGGCTACGGGGATTGGTTCACCTACCGGGGGTTGTAGGTGCCATCATGACCGAGAAAATGGGTCGTGACAGATATTAGATAGATTTAGGCTTAAATCCTGTTTATCACTTTAAATTGGCCATTTTGGATTTTAGTTTAGAATTGTTATGTTATCCTTAGCCTAGGAGCTTGTAGTATCTTTATGGCTAGTATAGAATCCTTAGTATGCTTTCAAGAGGTTTAAGAGGTAGAATAGAGATTCTCGGTGCTTTTCGCTATATTTTTGGTATCTTTTCACTTCATTCTACTGTTATGTATAACTGTGGGCCCGAGGCCATAGCTTGGATTTGGACGGAGTTCCAGGTCAGTTCTCCTTGTTTGGAGGGTGCTTTGCCCTGTTTTTCCTGGTTGTGTGTGTTTTCTCTGGACATGGAAATTCATATGCTCATACTACATTGTCATGCTATTGGTAGGGAAAAGAATGATTTTAAAGCTTTCGGGGTTCAACACTTGACAACTATTGGGTGTTCATGATCTTTAGGCTTTTAAAAGGATTACTTTAAAATTGATACTGAGTTTTGGGAGGAAAAGGGGGAAATACTACTTTTTATGCATTTGTTGATGAGTCCGAGGTTAAATTTTAGACGCCTAATGTGTTATCTCGGGTTTTACTTTTTATGCATACGTTGATGACTCTAAGGTTAAATTTTGGGTGCCCGATGCTCTATTTCAGGTTTTTCCTTCCTGCACTCATTTGATAAGCTCGATGTTCCATCTCGGGTGCCCGCGTACTATATGCCAGGTTTGACTTGTACACATTTATACATTACATCATTGTCACATTGCATTGCATTGGCCTGGGGTATGTTTGGATTTACGGTTGATCTTATTATTACTTTACCATTGTTATTGTTTTGGGTTTTTTTAATTTTCGGCTTTATAACTAGATTTAGGTGGATCCCTGTGTTTTTGACTGCTTTTCAGTATCTTATTATTTATATATTATCTTTCTATGCTCGATCGGCCTATGATGCCTACTGAGTATCCATTGTCTTGGTACCCATACTACACTCTGCATCTTTTTTATGCAGCACCTAGTACGGCCACCCTCACTGACCTTCTTGTCGTTCGAGGCCTGTTGTACTCCGGATCACAGTGAGCTCCCAGCAGTTTTTGAGACTTTACATGCTTTCCATCTTGTATATTTTGTCTATATTTTGTATTGTTAGATAGACAGAGTCTGTTGTATAGCTACTCCTTACTTTAGTCGCTCTTGTACTAGTGACACTAGGTCCAGGTTGGTTCTCATGTTGTTTTGTCTCTTGGTCACTTTAGGGCCATCTTATGTATATTTTGTACGTTGGTATGTATATATGTTATTGGCCCGGTCTTTCCTTTATATCTTTCGCTTTTCCTTAGTTTAGTTGTTATTATTTGTCTTCTGCATTATTGGGTTTTGGCTTGTCTACTAGGGGGTTTATTTATCAGGTCATGATAGAGTGGTATCAGAGCTCTAGGTTAACTGATCTCGCCAGTACAAGAGCAAAGTGTTCGGTAGAGTCTCATGGATCGGTACGATGATGTCCATATCTAATCTACGAGAGGCTATAGGACATTCCTAGCAAATGTATCATGTTGTTTGATTCCTTGTAGTGCGTTCTTGACTTGTTCAACTTCTGAGTATCTTTGTTTCACTCTTTCTTAGATGGTTCGGATGAGATTGGAAGCAGGTGAGGACGAGGCCCCTGCGCCTGTAGTTAGAGCCCCAGCTAGGGGATGGGGTAGAGGTCAACCCAGAGTTTGAGGTAGGGCATGGGCCCAGGCAATACTACCATCACTAGACCTAAGGTTAGAGTGGATGAAGTATAGTATGAGCCGGAGCATGTAGGGCAAGCCCAGCATATGGAAGGTTTTGTGGCTACTCCAGTGTTGCAGGATACTTTGGTTCGATTGTTGGGGTTCCTTGAGGGTATGACTCCACCAGAAGCTTCGTCGGCCATTCCGATTGGTTCTCAAGTTATAGATGAGGGTTAGACTTCAGCTCAGGCGGTAGCACAGGGTACAAGAGGGAAGCCTGCTGCTGGGGCTCCAAGATTTGAGGTATTACCGGTTCCTACAGTTTCTCCACCTCTTTAAGCCATGCCAATTATGTCTTCTGAGGAGAAAAAGATGCTTGGTAGGTTCTTGAGATTGGGTCCTCCAAGGTTTTCAGGTGCTTCTAGGGAGGATGCACATGAGTTTCTGACTAGCTGCCATGAGAGATTTCAAAATTTATTGTTAATTGAGTCAAATGAAGTAGATTACACCATGTTTTAGTTGGATGGCCTAGCGAAATAGTGGTGGAGGTCATATGTTGCTTGCAGACCAGTCATGTCACCTCCGCTTACTTGGGCCCAGTTCTCCACAACTTTTTTGGAGAAGTACGTACCACATAGCATGAGAGAGCGGTTGATAGATCAGTTCTCCGGGTTGGAGCAGGGCTCCATGACTGTGACTGAGTATGAGGTTCACTTCTACCAGTTGTCCAGACACGCCACTATGATTCTGCCCACCTCGCACGAGAGAGTACGCCGATTAGTTCGAGGTTTGAACTTGCATCTTTGCTTGGTTACACAAGGTATAGTAGCATCGGGTTAGTCTTTTCTTGAGGTAGGGGATCATGCCCGTACCATTGAGGGCATACTTCATGAGGCCCAAGGGGGCAGCGATAAGAGGCCCCGCTATTAGGGCAGTTTCAACGGTTCCCAGACCCGTGGAAGAGGCTACTATGATAGAGGTCAGCACCAGCAGCGGTTCTAACCAAGCCAGCCTGTTCAGGTAGGATTACTGACTTCTGAGGGTCAGAGTAGCCAGAGTATTGTTCCTGCTCCATGAGGTGGCCATTCAAGGTCCGCAGGTTATAGTGGTCATTCTTATTCAGCTGGGTCTTCCAAATGGGGTACATATGGTCGGGGTTGTTACGAGTGTGGAAAGATAGGCCACTTTGCTAGAAATTGTCCGTCGGTACCGCACCAGAGGTGACAGGATCTGTTGGTTCAGGCCCCCAGGGCTCCAGCACCACTAGCTAGAGGCAGTTCATAGGGTAGTAAGGGTGGTCCCCAGTGTACTAGAGGTGGTCCTCAGTCTAGTAGGTCAGGAGGTCGTGGTAGTCGAAACCACATGTATGCAATTCTAGGCTGGATAGAGGTCGAGGCTTCTGATGTTGTGATCATAGGTACGATATCCATTTGTCATCAGTCTGCTTCTGCTTTGTTTTATCCAAGGTCTATATTCTCATATGTATTTGCTTATTATGCTACTCATCTGGAGTCTACTTGTGAGTCTTTATCATGCCCTTGCGTGTATCTACCCCAGTAGGTGATTCTTTAGTAGTGGATCAGGTGTATTGGGCTTGTGTGGTGACTAACCTAGAGTATGACATGTGGGTAGACTTGGTTGTGCTTGATATGGTTGACTTTGATGTGATCTTGGGCATGGATTGGTTGTCTTCTTATCATGCGGTCTTGGATTGCTTCTCCAAGATTGTTACTCTTTGGATGCCTGGTATCCCTCCTATCATATGGAAGGGAGCCGATAGCCACATGCCAAGGGGAGTTATATCTTTTCTGAGCGCCCAACGGTTGGTTGGGAAGGGGTGCTTAGCTTATCTTGTCTGTCTATGTCTGTGATACTAGTGCCACCACACCTCCTCTTGAGTCAGTTCTCATGGTTTGTGAGTATTTGGATATGTTTCTTTTTGATCTTCTGGGTCTTCCTCCTGATTGTGACATTGATTTTGGTATCGATGTTGAGTCGGGCACCAAGCCTATTTCTATTCCACCATATCGGATGGCACCTGCTGAGTTGAGGGAGCTTAAGGATCATCTCCAGGATCTATTGAGTAGAGGGTTCATCATGCCTAGTGTGTCTCCATGGGGTTCTCCAGTTCTGTTTGTGAAGAAGAAAGATGGATCTATGCATATGTGTATTGACTACAGACAGTTGAATAAGGTGACAATTAAGAACAGATATCCGATGCCGCATATTGATGATTTGTTTGACCAGCTACAGGGTGCAGTGGTGTTCTCTAAGATAGATTTGAGGTCCGATTATCGCCAGTTGAGTATTAGGGCAGAAGACATCCCAAAGACTGTATTTAGGACTCGATATGTCCATTATGAGTTCCTAGTCATGTCTTTTGGGTTGACTAATGCCCCAGCAATATTTATGGAGTTGATGACTCGTATGTTTAGTGCCTGCTTGGATTCATTTGTGATTGTGTTCATCGATGACATCCTGATTTATTCGAGGAGTAGAGAGAAGCATGAGCAGCATCTTAGAGTAGTACTTCAGACCTTGCGAGACTATCAGTTGTATGCCGAATTAACTAAGTGTGAGTTTTAACTTGAGTCTGTGGCATTCTTGGGGCACGTGGTGTCCAAGGATGGGATTATGGTAGATCAGACGAAGATTGCAGCAGTTTATGATTGGGCTAGGCCTACTTCTCCTACTGAGGTTCATAGTTTCATAGGGTTGGTAGGTTATTACAGATGATTTATGGAGGGAGTTTCTTCGATAGCAGCTTCATTGACTAGATTGACTCAGAAGAATATTTCCTTCCAGTGTTCAGATTAGTGTGAGGCGAGCTTTCTGAAGCTCAAGGCCTTGTTAACTTCAGCTGCGATTCTTACTCTTTTGGTCGAGGGTCAGGGTTTCACCGTGTATTTTGATGCGTCAAGTATTGGTTTGGGTTGTGTGTTAATGCAGTAGGGTTGGTTTATTGCATATTCTTCTAGATAGTTGAAGGTTCACAAGATTAACTACCCCACACATGACTTGGAGTTAGCAGCGGTAGTCTTCGCATTAAAGATGTGGAGGCATTATCTTTATGGCATGCATTGTGAGATCTTTACTGACCATCGTAGTCTTTAGTACAGTTTCAGCCAGAAGGATCTAAATGTGAGGCAGCGTAGGTGGTTGGAGTTAGTGAAGGACTATGACATCTCTATTCTTTATCATCCGGCCAAGGCAAACATGGTGGCGGATGCCTTAAGCCGGAAGGCAGGTAGTATGGGTAGCTTGGATTTCTTAGCGACAGAAGAGCGACCTTTAGCTTGGGACATCCAGTCCTTGGCTAACAGGTTAGTTAGACTTGACATTTCTGAGTCGGGTTGTATTCTTGCTTGTATTGAGCCTAGATCTTCCTTGTTGGAGCAGATTCGGGCATAGCAGTTTGATGATGCAAGGTTGAGGATCATTCATGACAAAGTGTTGAGCAGTGAGGCTAGCAAGGCAACTTTGGATTCAGAGGGTATTCTGAGGATCGAGGGTCGTATCTGCGTTCCTAGAGTTGGTAACTTGGTCAGATTGATATTGGAGAAAGCTCATTGTTCTAGATATTCCATTCATCCCGGGGCAGCTAAGATGTATCGTGACTTGAGTCAGCACTACTGGTGGTGTAGGATGAAGAGGTATATTTCAGCTTTTGTATCTAGGTGCTTGAATTGTCAGCAGGTGAAGTTTGAGCACCAGAGGCCAGGTGGTTTGTCTCAAAGGCTACCCATTCCTGAGTGGAAATGGGAGCGGATTTCTATGGACTTTGTAGTTAGTTTGTCACTTACTTTGTGGAGATTTGATGCTATTTGGATTATCGTGGATAGGTTGATGAAGTCTGCTCACTTTCTGCCTGTTCAGACTTCCTACAGTTCTGACAGGATGGCTCAGATCTATATTCGGGAGATTGCCCGTTTGCATGGTGTGCCAATTTCTATCATCTCCAATTGAGGTATTCAGTTCACTTCACACTTCTGGAGGTCTATTCAGAGAGAGTTGGGTACTAGAGTTGAGCTTAACACTACTTTTCATCCGCAGATAGACGATCAGCCAGAGCGTACTATTCAGGTTCTGGAGGATATGTTGCGAGCCTGTGTTATTGATTTCGGGGGTCAGCGGGACCAGTTTTTAGACTTGGAAGAGTTTGCATATAATAATAGTTACCATTCCAGCATTCAGATGGCTCCATTTGAGGCTTTGTATGGTAGGAGGTGCATATCTCCAGTGGGTTGGTTTGATGCTTTCGAGGTTAGGCCGTGGGATACCGACTTGCTTCGTGATTCTATGGATAGAGTTTGGGTTATTCAGGAGAGGCTTCGCACTGCCCATAGTAGGCAGAAGAGTTATGTTGATCGGAGAGTTTGAGATCTAGAGTTCATGGTTGGTGACAGCTTGTTCCTTCGGGTATCGCCCATGAAGGGCATGATGAGGTTCGGGAGCAAGGGTAAGCTTAGTCTGAGGTTCGTTGGGCTATTTGAGATCCCTCGTCGTATTGGAGAGTTGCTTATGAGTTAGCCTTGTCTCCTGCTCTTTCCAGTGTGCATCCTGTGTTTCATGTCTCTATGTTGGGCGGTATATTCTGGATGAGTCTCACATGCTTCAGTTAGAGTCAGTTCAGTTGGATGAGTCTTTAGCCTTTGAAGAGGAGCCTGTTGCTCCTTTGGATAGGTAGGTTATGAAGTTGAGGTCCAAGGAGATTCCGTCAGTTAAGGTTCAGTGGAGGCATCGTCCTATCAAGGAGGCTACTTGGGAGATCGATATTGACATGCGGACCCGTTATACTCGTCTTTTCGAGTCTTCAGGTACTATCCTTTTTCTAACTTTCACCGATGAAAGTTCTTTTAGTAGTAGATGTTGTAATGACCCTCCAGGTTATTTTCTATATTTCATCCTTTTTCTTCATTTCAAGCTTTCTATCAGCGGTTATAGGTCATTGATGACTTTCCGAGACTGACGGTTCGGTGTCTAGGTCATTCGTTAGGTCATTATGACCATTTCCCTGTTTTAGAACTTGAACTTAGAAAATCTTTGACTTCGGTCAACTTTCTTGGTAAACATGCTCAGAATCAAATTCTGACAGTTCTGTTGGCTTCGGAACGGGGATTTTGGTCTAGTAGGACCATTGGTCTGGATCTGAACGCTTTAAGTGTAGTTTTGTGTTTCTTTCTGTGTTTTCAAGCCAGTTTGGCTGGTAGGGTTGACTTTCGTCAATGTTCGGAGAAAACGGCCTCGGATGGAAATTTCGTCAGTGTAATTAGCTCCAGATTGGAAATTTTGGGGTATTGAGTTCCGAGTTAGTTTTGGAAATGGGGCCCACTTTTCCTTAAAACTACCTCCGTTGGTATATTCATTGAGTCCGGAATGTTGTTTTCACTCAAATAGCTCTATTGGTTTGTGAGAATCGGTTTCCAATCATGCTCGAAATGCCCCGAAGAAGTTTGGAAAACTGTTGGTTTTTGTTGCAGGCCGAGCCCACGGCGCCAGCCTGCGGCCTGCCCCTTTAAATCTTGTTGTTCACGATTTTCAGCTTATTTATTTCACTTCTTTCAACTCCAACTTCATTTTTCTCAACTCTAATTACTCAAGAACAGTGTGGGCTCGTGGAAATTCTCCAAATTATCGTTAATCTCGCTCCTTTATCGTTGGTAAGCCTCTTCTTCTTCAAGCCTTGTCCTTCTCTTCAAACTTAAAAACTTCCATTGTTGAAGCTCTTACAAGCTTGACTTTTCTTGGGTTAAAGCTGTGTTGGTGAGCTTGTTTGTCCATGGTATTTGTAGTTCCGGTCCATGGTCGATTCTTGCTTCCAAATTGGTACGTTTCCGCCCTTGAAAATCGCAATTCTCCACTTTTGTTCTCATGAATTAGTAGTACTTCAGGGCTATTTTGTGCCCCAAAACGAACTCCGTTTGCGCTCAAATTTTAAGCATGGGTGTCTAAATTCACCGCGAACATAGTTGTGAATTTTATTTTCTGTTTTGCTGTGCGGGCCCCGAGGGTCATTTTGCAGCCCCATTTTTAGTCTGATTTTTCATATAGCAATATGGGTGTCGTTCTTCTCGTCTTGACACCTAGATCATGTTCTTGATAATGTGGAAGCTTTCCGAGTCTTTTCGGAAGGGGAAGGCACACGAGTGATTGTTTGTTTTTGTAGTTCAGCCCCGAGGTAGGTTACGGTTTACTTTCTAGACTAAGCTTAGTTAGATTATATATATTTATATGTTACTGGAATGTTAGGTGGGATATTAGATAGACTTAGGCTTAAATCCTGTTTATCACTTTAAATTGACCATTTCAGATTATAGTTTAGAATTGTTATGTTATCCTTAGCCTAGGAGCTTGTAGTATCTTTATGGCTAGTAGAGAATCCTTAGTATGCTTTTAGGAGGTTTTGGAGGTAGAGTAGAGATTCTCAGTGCTTTTCACTTTATTTTCAGTATCTTTTTGCTTTATTCTACCGTTATGTGTAACTGTGGGTCCGAGGCTATAGCTTGGATTTGGATGGCGTCCCAGGTCAGTTCTCTTGGTTTGGAGGGTGCTTTGCCCTGTTTTGCCTGATTGTGTGTGTTTTCTCTCGACATGGAAATTTATATGCTCATACTGCATTGTCATGCTATCGGTTGGGAAAAGAATTATTTTAAAGCTTTTTGGGTTCTACACTTGACAACTATTGGGTTTTCATGATCTTTGGGCTTTTAAAACGATTGCTTTGAAATTGTTACTGAGTTTTTGGAGGAAAAGGGGGAAATACTACTTTTTATGCATATGTTGATGAGTCTGAGGTTAAATTTTGGGCGCCCAATGTGTTATCTCGGATTTTACTTTTTATGCATACGTTGATGAGTCCAAGGTTAAATTTTGGGTGCCCGATGCTCTATTTCAGGTTTTTCCTTCCTGCACTCATTTGATAAGCTCGATGTTCCATCCCGGGCGCCCGCGTACTAGATGATGGGTTTGACTTGTACACATTCATACATTACATCATTGTCACATCGCATTGCATTGGCATTGGGTGTGTTTGGATTGACGGTTGATCTTGTTATTACTTTACCCTTGTTATTGTTTTGGGTTTTTTTTATTTTTGGGTTTATAACTAGATTTAGGTGGATCCCTGTATTTTTGACTGATTTTTTGTATCTTATTATTTATATATTATTTTTTTGCGCTCGGTCGATCTATGATGCCTACTGAGTACCCATAGTCTTTGTACTCATACTACACTCTGCATCTTTTTTTGATGCAGCACCTAGTACGAGCCACCGTCACTGACCTTCATGTCGTTCGAGGCTTGTTGCAGTCCATATCGCGGAGAGCTCCCAGCGCTTTTGGAGACTTTCCATGCTTTCCAACTTCTATATTTTATTTATATTTTATATTTTTGGATAGGCGGAGTTTGTTGTATACCTACTCCTTACTTTAGTCGCTCTTGTACTAGTGACACCTGGTCCGGGTTGGTTCTCGTGTTGTTTTGTCTCTGGGTCACTTTAGGATCATCTTATGTATATTTTATACGTTGGTATGTATATATGCTATTTTCCCTGTTATTCCTTTATATCTTCTTCTTTTCCTTAGTTTAATTGTTATTATTCGTCTACCGCATTATTGAGTTTTGGCTTGTCTACTAGGTGGTTTACGTAGACGCCATCATGGCCCGGTTTCAGGTTGTGACACAAATCTGGTAGAAAAATATTTAGTGAGAGATTATATTATTATTTTAAAGTAGAGAGAGATTTAGTAGCTATGGTAAGGATGTTTAATTATTTATGCAGTTTTTTCTAATTTTACCATGTAGTTTTTCTAATTTTTATGAGACCATGTAGTTTTAGCAGGACTGGCCAAGTGGGGAGGAGTCAGTAAAAAGGTTAAAATTGAAAGATTTTTATTTCTTAAAAAATTGTCTTAAAATAAAATTTTCATGTCAACAAAATTAAAATAAAATATCACCGAAAATATTGAGTGACTTTGTGAGTGAAAAACCAATAATTGAGTTATTTTTGAGTTATAAAACAAAGAAAAGTCATTTTGAGTGAACTGCCCTTAGTTGAGTAACCATACGAGAAATAACAAGTGGATTGAGTTACATTTGATGGGTTAATACATGTCAAATTTATGATGAATTTGGTCAAAGATGGACAGATTAATTAAGAAATTTTTCTTATATATACGAAATTAAGTTCATACTTACCAAATGTACCAGTACTTTTCCCTGTTTACCAAACATAACATTTTCTTTAAAAACATATACAAAATCAGGCTTCATATTTCACTCATGACTTCAAATTCCACATGATTTCATGTAGAAATTATGTATGAAATGAACGTATATTTTATTTCATTCATTACTGTAATAATAATAATAATATATATATATATATATATTAATTTACTCTGAAGACCTTCTGCATTTCTCATATTTCTTTATTGACCTATAACATATCAGTAACATTTTTTTGTTTTTCATTTTCTTTTTGAAATTAAGTTGATAGGACTTGTAAAAAATGTCTTAAGCAGGAAATTTTGTTCTTGAGATCTCTTTTCTAGATTGAAATATTTCTTTGTATATGCAGTTTATCTTAGAATTATTTTTTTGAAGAAGGGTCAAATATGGCCCTGTACTATTAGAAATAGTTTAAATATACCCCTAATTATATTTTTGGTCCAAATATATCCTTTGTGTTATATTTTGGGTCTAAATATACCCTTGTACTATTCAAAATAGTTTAAATATACCCCTCGTTATACTTTCAGTCCAAATATACCCCTCCTGATATATTTAGGGTTCAAATATACCCCTTCTATTATATTTTTGGTCCAAATATACTCCTCATTATACTTTTATGTTGATTTAACCCTCCCCCCCCCCCCCCCCCTTTATAGAGGTGATTTACTCTTATTTTTACAAACGGACACGTGATGAGCTTCAAAATAAAAATAACTCATCATCAAATGTAAATATTTGTGCATTCACTTCATAAACTCACCCATTTATTCCATCTCCGACCCACTCCCTCGATTCATGCAAAAACAACACATATTCACAATATATACCCCTATCATCTAACCCTTTTCTTGGCCTCACAATGAATAATTTTTTTTACCGGGAATTTTAGGAGTTTCGATATATAAGAAAAAAATATTTTCTTTCTGACATCATCTTTTGGTCTAATATCATATCTTAAAACTTATACTTGAAATAATCAGCTAAGGAAGATTACTATATATAAATGCAGGAAAAAATTTCTATATCTGATAAACAGGTGGACCAAAGAGTTTAAGGAGTTTGGATTCCTGAGAAGCGGATCATTAAAAAAGGGAAGAAAAGAAAATAGAAGATGACAAGAAAAGAAAAGAACTTAGAGTGGAGGGAATTGAGATGATTTAAATGGGTGGATATCAAAAATAAGGATAAATAAGAATCAATTTAGACCCAAAATATATCGAAAAGGGTATATTTGAACTGAAAGTATAACGAGGGGTATATTTAAACTATTTTTAATAGTATAGGGGTATATTTAGACCCAAAGTATAACGAAAAGGGTATAATTGGATCAAAAGTATAATGAGGGGTATATTTAAACTATTTCTAATAGTACAGGAGTATATTTTTCCCTTCGCCGTTACTTTTTTAGATTTAATAAATTGGGGTGTGATACATTATACGGAAAAGGGTCTAAATTATCCCTCACCTATTAGAAACAGTACAAAAATATTCTCCATCCACCTATTGGCTCTATTATACCCCTGACATTCATAGTTGGGCTCTAAAATACCCTTTAAGTTAACAGAAAATAAAAAAAAATCAAAAATACCCCTGAACTATAGGAAAAAGTCTAAAAATACTCTCCATCCACCTTTTTGGATCACTTATGCCGTTGAAACTAATAACCTCCTCTATATTTTATTTTTAAAAAAAATTATTATTATGTGTCGCTTTTTATTTGGTAAATTAAAATTTCACCCCACCAAGCTAATGACATGAAAACAAGATTAACTAAAAATTACATGTCAGCAAATAAAAATAAATACTGTTTAAGAACTAGAAAAAGGGAAGAGATAAAGTAAAGTGAAGATTCAACAAAGTACCAACTCTTTTGATAACAAAATTTTATCATAAAATTTAAACATACTAGTGTCATCTTTAGACTTAATAGTGATAAAAATTGAAAATTTTGATTGATTGTCGAAAATATATTGCCGAAATAAATAGAGATGACCGAAGATAGGCACATCAACCTTGTTTCCTATGTCAAACTTTATCCCAGTTCTTCAATCTTTCGGAATAATTGAACTTAATATGACTTGAAACACTTCTTAATTTTTGTTATGTTCTCGTTGATTATACTGTAACACCCCAAAATTTGATTCAGCTGTTAAACTTGATTTTTATGAAATTGTAAAGTTCCCAGAGATCATGAACCAGATCACGGACCGTAGTCCTAGACCATGATCTGTGGCCTGCTCCTAGGTTATGTTCTTCCCTCAGTCTGCGAGTCACTTGATGGCTCGTGGTTTGGAACCATTGCCCGTCCTGTGGACTCATGGTTCGAGTTCCAGAGAACACCCCCCCCCTCTCCATGAAGGGTCCTGGAAATAACGAGTTGGTTGATGACCCATCCTTTTGAACCACGGGTCATCCTTCCATCCGTAATCCCTGAGGATCGGAGGATCCTCTCCGATCCTCATGCCCTTAAGTCAGAACCAAGAGTTAATAAGACGGTCCATCATTCTGAATCACTGACTGTAGAGTGACTCGTGGAGTTGAGTTCAAGCAGGCTCCCAGAAGTGGCACCTGAAACCATGAATCAGTTAACGGTTCGTCATTTCAGTTGACGGTCCATAGATTGACTCACGGTCTCAGAAGCCGAGTCTTTTTATCATTTTTTCTTAATTTAATTTCAGAGGTATTTCTATAATTACTCACCCTTTTAACTCTTAAGTGAGGTCATTTTGGCCATTTTTAGTACGGTTTCTACTCTTATTAGCCTAAGTCTTTCATTATTCATTCATCTACCAAAAGAGGAAAAGAACTCCTTCAAGCTCTAACTCTCAAGCTCCAAGTTCAAGCTTTTATTTCTTTTCATATTAGATCAAGCACGATTCAATAAGGTATGTGGGTATTTAATAAGGTATTCCTTTCACCCTTATGCCCAAAACCCATGATTCTACTTTGATATATGAATTTGTGAAATTAGGGTTCTTACCCAATTTGGGGAAAACTTATGGGTTCAATTTTAAAGCTTCAATTCATGGTTTCTCTTTACTTATATATGATTTATTTGAGGTTCCTTAATTGATTTTAAAATCCCATGCATTAAAGGTGATTTCTAGCATGACTTCTTCAATTTGCATGTTTTCAAGTGAAAATTGGAATATTTAGATAGCATGGCCTTATGTATTATGAAATTGCATGCCTAATTCTTCAAGCTATGAATTTAGAAAGAAAAGTATAATTTGAATTATGTCTATGCTAAGTTTTAAAACTTATGGTAAGGGAATTGCATGACATCAGATACGTCTTTATGCTTTTCAAACAGTTTTGGCATCAGATATGTCTCAATTACTATATGAGCTATATGTATGTTTTGGGAGTAGTATTTAGCACCGAGCGATGAGGGTTCAGATAACCCAAGTCCAAAACTACATTGCCATCGTAGGTTATGTATCACCCGATGGGCTTATGAACGTGGTTCCACGCTATGGCATCATGGTTCCCTTGCCTTAGCGGGGCATAGGGTAGCTTTGCTAACTAGGGTTATATAGTTGGACTATGGTGTCCCGTAACTTGGCAGGAGTCGAGGTAGCTTTGATAACTAGGGTTATATAGTTAGATTCCATGTAGCTCACATGATCTATTATCGGTTATAAGAAACTCCCGTATGAATGTTTTTAAGTCTTATGCTATGATATCTCTTAGCTTGTGCTTAAATTATGATATTTCTTATGATTTCTCTTATTATGCATGGATTCAGTTTTAACTATGTTTTAAGTATGTTTTACTATATTTATGCATATCTCACATACTCGGTATATTCTATAGTACTGACGCATATTCTCACGCTGTATCCTTTGATGATGCAGATACATGATCCTTCCCTCAAACTTGTGGCTAGACATCGCTGGAGATACAGTTTCTGTTTTTGAGTCCTCATTATTCGAGGGCTAGTGCTAGACTTATTTCTATCATGTCTTTCTTTCAGATTTTCGAGTTAGTTGGGGTCTGGTTCCATCAACTCTTTATGACAGCTTAGAGGCTTCAGACATAGCTAGACTTAAAATTCGTGTTTGGATTGGGTATTTCTTAGACCTTTTTCCTATTTAAGTTATGGTTGTCTATCTTCATTTAGTATACTTTCGCTACATTTCTTGTATTGATCTGAGTATGCTATGACCAAGGGTTAACTTGGGGCACTTGTGGTCCCGGATCCCGTGTTACGCCTAGGGGGCAGTCTTGGGGTGTGACTTATACTCTTACCAATTCTGGTGTGGCTACAAGTGAATTGGTCATTAGCTTATATGGTAATAGTGCCTATTTGATAAAAGAGAATAGATGGGAAGCTTTGTGGACGATGCTGTTTTACGGGCTGATGGAAGTGACGGTAGCTTTGAGTTCTATATTCTAAGTCGTTGGTAATGAATTATCTTAACGGTGATAGAAGTGTTCAATGATAAGATTTTCTCTGATCATCTCTTTTCCCAGATCTTAACTAGTAGTATTTATTTTTATTTGCTGACATGTAATTTTTAGTCAATCTTATTTGTCATATCATCAGTTTGGTGGGGTAAGATTTTTATTTTACCCAATAAAAAAATGACACGTAATAAGTAATTTTTTAAAATAAAATATAAAAGGGGTTGTTAGTTTCAAGGGTATAAGTGAGCTAAAAAAGTGGAAGAAGGATATTTTTAGACCTTTTCCTATAGTTCGGGGGTACTTTTTGCCCTTTTCCATTTTCTGTTAACTTAAAGGGCATTTTAAAACTCAAAGATGGATATCAGGGATATAATAGAGTTAATAGGTGGATGGAGAGTATTTTTGTACCATTTTCAATAGGTGAGAGGTAATTTAGGCCCTTTTTTGTACATTCTATTAATACTTTTTGACTCATTATATCAAAATTCATGGGCTTTGATTACGAGTATTTTTGGATTTGTTGGTTAAACTTGTTTTAAGAAAAAAAATAAAAGAAATCTATTTTCATTTTAAATAGAGTTTTCTTTTTGTTGCACTCTATCATGCTTATGTTCTTTTTACTCGTTAATGAACTTTGTTATGTGACGGATTTTTTTCTATGTGCAGTATTCTTTAATCTTGCCATATGAGTTGACATCAATGGTTGGGTGTTGTTTATTATTGTTGGCCTTCAATACTTATTTTAGTATTTTGAATTGAGAAAAGACATCGAAATACCCCTAACTTGTCCGCAAAACTTACATTAGTCCTTTAACTACACAGACATTTATTTACCCCCCTTAACAACTTTCAAGTGATTTAATATCACCCTAAAAATGTTATACCACTCTCACACAATGGAGAGTGTATCACACATGAGCCACATCATTGACATATCGGTGCCACATAAGAGCCACATTGGAAATTATTTTTCTAAAATAGTAACCCACTAAATATGTAATAATAAAAATTTAAAAAAAAAAGGAATATCCCCCAACCCCCACCTTCAAAAATCCCCTTTCTCCAACACCTGACACAAACACCCTACAACCCCCTCCCCCCCCCCCCCCCAATCTCCTTCTCCGAACACACCACCACCAAACCCCAAAAACCTCCTTCTCCGACATACACCACCATCCATTCCCCCACCCACCCTCAAATCTGCTTCTCCGACGCTGCCGCCCCCCCCCCCCCCCGTTCAAAATCTCGGTCGCAACCCCCCACCCCAAAACCAAAGACCCCCCTCCCCAAAATCTCCAGAGTCTTCTTCTCCAGTACAACCCATCTCCATCTCCCCTCCTTTCTTTCTCATTCTTTAACCTTTCTCCCTTGTCCAACCCTCTTTCAGCTATAAAGTATGTTATTTTAGGCGAAGAAAAAACTTTAAATTCTATAATTTTTGTAAATAAAATTTGAATTCAGATTGCAATATTTTTAGTAATAATGGTTGAAAGATCGTTGTCATGGTGTTGGCCGGTGATGATAGCGACCGCAACTACGCCGGAAAAGGAGATGGTGTGGATTAGTTTAAATAATTAAACAAATTCTTTCAAAGAAAAAGTCATACAAATCCTTTGAATTTTAATAATATTGTGGTGAACTCAAAAAAATTAACAAGAAAAACAAGAAAAGAAAATGGAGTTGAATTGCAGGTGGAGGGAAGAAAAAGAAAAGGGGGTGGGAGGTGTAAAGAAGAAGAAAGGGGTGGGCCAGGGTTTTTTTTAATTATTTTTTATTCTTATAATATAATCCATATATTTGTAGGATTCGTTTTTTAAAAAAATAGTATGCGTTTTTTTTTTTTGCCACGTCAGCATTTAAGGTGATATTAAATCACTTGAAAGTTATTAAGGGGGGTAAATAAATGCATGTATAGTTAAAGGGCTAAAATAAGTTTTGCGGACAAGTTTAGGGGTGTTTTGATGTCTTTTCTCTTTTAAATTTTTGTTTTCCCCAACTCAATCATGCTTGTGTTCTCGAAATTGTTTTTCTAGATTGAATTTTTTTTGTGCATGCAATTTCATCTTTTCAGAAGTGCTTTTCCAAATTAAATAAATTGGCTCTTGGTGTAATGCACTTTATTGTTAGTCTTTGACTCATTATATCAAAATTTATGAGCTTTATTTCCGCGTATTTTTAGATTTGTTTGATGGATCTTTGTGTAGGCTTCAATTTTTCAATCATTAAGATTCCTTCAAAATAGAACGCATCAATCTTGATTTTACCTAAAATTCGAGATACGTCATCCTTAAACTTGATTCTGAATTTTCTAGTTGGTTCTTAAAAATTTTAGGATTAGTGGATCATTTTGCAAATTTTTGAATTTTCGTGTCTTTAGCATAACTTACCTATTGTTTGTGTTAACTATTTCGCTAAAGTTTATTTGTCAATCTATTCAAATATGATCTCTTACTCAACTAGCCAACAAAAAGCGTGAGTTGATAACATTGACAACCAATTATGAAATTGTCAAGAAAAAGCAAAAACACCTGATTGAGATCCTTCGTGGCTTCAACTACCATGGTGTCACTGCACTAGACGACATGCAATATTTGGTAAAAATTGTTACTGTCAATTTTGAGATTGTGAAATTAGTTTTTATTTTGATTGCAGATATTTGGAAGCTGACTTTGGATAATAGCTTTGAGATTGTTGATTCCTTCCCTAATCCTAATTGGCTTTTGATAATTGCAGCATTTTATCTATCATAATAGTCAATCCCTCATCCTAATTGAGTTTTGATAATTGATGTCTTAATAAAATCAGTGGCTTAGAAATAAATTTTAGTCTGAGGCTTTAAGTATATACATACATATGCATAACAAAAAAAATTGGTGTTGCCTTTTTTTGTTTTTCGTAATTGTTTTTAGGTGTAGTATTACTTTATATAGTAATACTTTTATTTATAATAGTAAGAATTAATTTAAGTTAATAAGATGTTATTTATGTGTCTTCAATATACTACCTTGGATGATATTGTAAAATACTTTATTTATTAATATGAAGATTTGACTAGTTTAGTTCAAAATTCTAAAATATTTCTATTAAAAATAAGATAATTTTTCTTTTTTTTTATATAGATTTTCTTTCCTTTTTTATATTGTTTTTGTACTCTTTTTTTCAATTTTCAATATTGTCGAAGAAAGAATAAAATCATATATAGCACTTAGTAACTCATTTTTTCCATAACTCACGTTGCCAAATTACAAATCATTCATCATGTCCTTAAGAACAAAATCTACTTTTCATTTTTAACCGTAATTGATAAATGATAATTAAGGACCACATAATTCCTGCCGTAATGATATCTCAATAGGTTGAGGACTAAGGTTAACAATAACAGCGATTCTGAATGGGAGTTATTTTATCTTTAATTTTTTAACATGCTTATTTGGTGTACTAGGTAGTGAGCTCAACTTTGTTTTGATATATGAAATTGCAGATAATAAAAACCAAAACTGACGCATGGGATAAAAATTAGGGAAAAGGATATGGGTTGTCTATTCTAGCAAAGAATTGCCATCTAACTTTTTAAAGGGAAAACTACACATATAGGCATACTTAAGACCTTAATTAGCCAATATAGACTAAGTTTGTATTAATTACAAATCGTGTCCAAATAGCAATACTTTGGAAAACCCTCTCCTCCCTCTATCCTATTCTGTCGCCTCTCTCCCCCTCTCCCTCTCTCTCTGCCTCTGCCTCCCTCTCTCTTACTACCTCTGCTCTCCTCCCTCTCCCTCTCTCTCGTCACTATTCTCAGAGCTTCACTGCTCCCATCTGCTGTAATGACCCTTCCGGTCATTTACACGTTTTTGTCTTTCTTGTACCATTAGAGCTTGCATGTAGCTGCCCCAAGTCATTTATGGCTTGTTGGGACCAGAAGTTCGGTGCCCAGGCCGTTTGTTTGGTCTTTATGGTCGTCCCTTGTTTTAGAGCTTCAACTTTGGAAATCATTGACTTGAGTCAACATTCTTGGTAATATCAAAGAATTAAACCAAGGTCCTAGGTCAAAGGAATCACTTACACAAAAGTTTGAGTTAAAGAAATGCCTGGTGTAACACCTCGCCCGTTTGAAAGGTTTAAATTAACCCGTGCCTTCGGGGTAAGAATAATAATGTCTAATATGCTAAGAAGGATGTGTCACGAGGTATTATAATCGCAAAATGGCCGTATGATAAGTTTTGTAGTCAAGCAAGTTGCGAAACAAAAGTCGGAAAAAGTTATTGTAAATTCCTTTATGGAATTCTCTTTAAATTTGGGTTAAATGTCTTGGAGTGTTTCTCCCAATATCTAAAGATTTAGAAGTCCCCCAAACTACCAAATCGAAGGTCTACGAGTCCAGTTTTCAACACACTAAATCGTTCATCCACGCGACTTCAGAATAGAGAGATATTCACATTTTCGTAAGACTGCACAAGCAGGCACGTCAAGGTGGGCCCCCCTATCCCAAGTCGGTTTAGCACTTTAAAGGATGATTCTCCTTAGTTTTACTTCATAAAACTAAACAAAAAACTTCAGAAAATCAGAGGTAAATCCACTAAATACTCCATAGACTTTGATGCTTTCAATTCTGAGGTTTAACGGAAGTTGCTCTACATAGCGAGCTCGTCATTTTGGTATAGTTTTCCCCATTGATTTCATGGCGTATCTTTGTGGGTGCTGATGCAGCGAGCCAGCAGGTGTTTTCTAAGTATTTGGAAGTAGCTACGGAGTTATATTGGCGAGGTATGGATCCCGTACACTTATCTATTTGTTGAATCAAGATTCTAAGCTTCTAGTCATGAAAAGTTGTATTGTTTGATAACTTGTAGTAGTTTCTTATTGGATTTGGATATGTTTGTTGTTCCTGCAGGGAGGAAGGTTGGTAATCTTGGGATATTGAATATTTTTGTGAAGGAAATCTCTCCCCTACGACCCTCCTTCGTTATTATATGTTCTAGTATTTTATTATAGATTTCAGAGCCACGAAGTGGTATTTTGGATCTGTGGCTCTGGGAAGCCCCTTTGTCATATTAAATTGGGTTGTTATTGTTGTATGTTGATGGTGTTAAGGTGTTGGAGGTACTGGGGATTTGTGTGATTCTTATTGGAGTCACATACGATAGTTATTGGATTGAATGACATAAAGTACGCCTTCAAATAGTGCCTCGGGATCTCGTCGCTCCTTTGAGATGTGGTTAACATATTGTTGTTGGATTTAGCTGTCATTTATTATTGTTATTGGCCTCATTTTATTCTTTGGAGTTGGCTGGTCGCGAGTGTGACATTAACACCTTATCAATTTTCTACGTCTCGTTCTTGCAGCCTTGTCGATTCTAGCAATTGTTCCATTACTTTGGTTGGTCAAGCTTCATAGAGAAGCCTTTGGGGCTTCAGTTGAAAGTATTCTTTTGTGATTTGGAGATTCCCGGAGCAGTTCGAGTCTGGACGACGTCGTTTTCGCAGCTAGTCATCGGATGACAGGTAGGTTATGGCTTCCCCTATCTAGACTCAGCATATATAGGCTATAATTGCATTAATTAACATCCTTTTGTGGGTTATTATAGGTTGGTACCCCAGACCTTGTCCTCCTTGTTCGTCCTTTATTTCATGCGTTGTTTGTAGTATTCACGTAGTATTGTAAATTACCCTCGTGGTCTTGTGCGGCCTTGTATTGACTTTGGAACATAGATGGTGGGTTATTTGGGAATGTACGCGAGACCCGGATATAAAGATGATCCTTTTAGGCTGGTTATGTCTGCTGCGTAGCTGTTGGGCCTGTGTGCAGGGCTGATAGGAGTTGTTGTGAGCCGTTGAGCTACATTTATATTTGCGTGCAAGCATATCATCCATAAAAAAAAAATTCCCTGCATGTTTTACTACAGTTTTTGCTGCGAGCCACTACAGACAGTTTACTAAATTTGCATGGCCCCGAGGGCCCATTTTTTGTACTGTTGATGATAGAAAAGGGGATTTTTGGATGTTTTCGCACTTATTTTATTACTAGTACTAGTCTCTGCGGGGAAGAGCACCAGACTTGATTTTATTACTGATACTAGTCTCTGCCAGGCGGAGCATTATTTACTACAGTTTTAGACCCGGTTATGCCCGGGCACCCTTGAAGGGATTTTGAGGCATTTTCTACTACTTTAGTCCTGGACAGGGTCTGGGCATGCATATTCGAGACTGGGTCTCTATCTTGATCCCAGACTTGCTTCCGGATGACATGTTTTGATACTAAGTTTTACTATGGGTTCTGGGACTTCCATGGACCTTGATGCTCTGGGCTTGGGGCTTTGGGTTGCGTGTGCCGGAGAGAGGGGTATACAGTGGAGTAGAGGTATATGGGCAGTGTCCTTCCATGGAACCTACCTGCTGGGCCCGATCAGCATCGGAGGGGGAACATACAGAGATACCATTTCACCTGAGATCTTCATGCATCATATCATTCATTGTTTGAGGCTTCACCCTTGTTTGTTGTTTGTTGATTATACGCTTCGGTAGTATAGGATGCCGGAGGGTTTGTTTTCACTTGATTGCATTCCTCGGTTGTATGGGCGGCCATTGGGACTGTAGGTAGATTATATTTACTCCTGCCATTATATAGAGCTTGATTTGGCATTCGGTTCTTGAAGTCTGTTGAGGATCCGATTGTGGGATTTTCTGATTATTGAGAGGGCTAGGGAGCCCTATCTTATTGAGGCACTTTTGTGTGGCCTTCCGAGAAGAGTGTGAGATTCTGGTTCCATTCTTATCGAGATTTGAGTAGTATCTCTCAGTTGTTGTGGGTTAGTTATTCCATCCTAGGGTTGGACTTGTGGGGTGGATTTCTGTTATGCTACCTTGTAATTGGATTGGTGTTGTGATTTCCCTATACATATTGATTTCATTTTTGAGTATGATAGACTGCTTACCTTCTTTTCCTTTACTTGAGGTTACCGGTATATCACCACTTTCTCAAACTCTCTCTCTCTCTCTCTCTCTTTCTTTACTTAATTATATTATTATGTGAGGACTCCAGGTGCGTTCTACTTTCCTTCACCTGTGATTCTGGGTAGTTATATCCTCTATGCTGGCATGTTTTACTTGTAGCTCTTGGTTATGGATGATCTGTGCTAGCTCCTTATGCCTGGCTTATTGCTTCAATGACTGCTTTCTTGCTATCTGTTACTTACTGCTTTTATATCTTATATGCGCTCAGTCGGCCGATGATGCCTACTGAGTACCCGTTGTCTTGGTGCTCATACTACACTTCTGCACTTTTTGGTGCAGATATTAGCTGAGCTTTCACCGTTGATCGCGTTGGAGACTCGTGCAGCTTTTGGATCTTCGAGACTAGGGTAAGCGCCTGACGGTCGAGGCTTGTCTACATCTCATCTGTTATAATGTTACTCCTTGTACTTTCGGAGGCAAATTTGTGTTGTATTTTGTTTCTTCTAGCACTTGTACTCTATTAGAAGCTTTTGTACTGTCGATACCAAGTCTTGGGGTTGGTGTAGTTTCATTATGTATATATTCGGGTAAATTTCTTCCGCATTGTCTTATCTTTATATTCTGCTTTCACTTACTTTCTGCTTATTATGCGTATTGGTTTGGTAGTAGCCCATTACTAACCATTCTGGGCTACAAAAATTGGTTTGCCTACTAGGAGGTTGTAGGTTCTATCATGACCTAATAAATCTGGTCGTGACAGCTTGGTATCAGAGCTCTAGGTTTACCGGTGTCGTGGTACAGAAGCAAGTGTCTAAGTAGAGTCTCGCGGATCGGTACGATGATGTCCGTATCCTATCTGCGGGAGGCTACATGGTATTGTTAGGAAAAGTTTCATCTTCTTGACTCCTTATTGTGCGTTCCTGGCTTTATTGACTTCTAAAACTTTGGTTGTTCATTCATTATCAGATGCCTCATATGAGTGTGATAGTGGTTGGTGCCGAGGCTTCTGTGCATGTTGCTTCATTGCTTCCGTCAGTGTCAGGACTTCAGAGTGAGGGTTTACAACATCAGATAGGGGATGTGGGGTCGGCCCAGCCTCCGATTGGATTTATAGCTACCTCAGCACTTCAGGACACCGTGGCTAGGACTATGAGTCCTCCGGTGAGTGTTTTAGTACCTGGTTCTGCGAGTGGTGCTTTAGTTAGGGTTGAGCTTCCAGTTCTTCAGTAGGGTTTTCTGTCAGTATTGGAGTACGAGGCGAGATTTTCCCATCGGACTTCATTTGGTAGAGGCTATTTTTGGTATGGTGAGCGTGGGCAGTTTGCTAGGAATTGCCCCACGATTGTGTATCCCGTACAACCTAATTGTTATCATTGTGAAGGGATTGGTCACCTTTATAGAGCTTGTCCCCGGCGAGGGCCGGTTGGGACTTCAGTTTTGACTACTCAGTCCAGAGTTAGATCCTGTCAGCTTGATGCTTCTCTTAGTGGGCCAGAGATAGAGGTTCCTGATATCGTTGCTCCAGGTTAGGCTTTTGCTACCTTCGACTTATGTTAGTCCCGCTCATAATGCAATTCTATCCCTTTTGTCGTGTAATTGCTTACATGCCTACCTACTACTTGTTTAGTGTTTGGCTACCTGAATTGTAGTATCAGTGTGTTGTTTTAATGGTAGTTTATTCTTTAGTAGTGGATGGGGGTGAGTTAGCCCTGTGAGGTGTTTTACCCGGAGTTGTAGCTTGTGAGTAGGTTTTGTAGAGCTCGCTTGCTGTATGTTGTGGTTCTAGGATTTCTTTGAGTCTTTCTTTCTAGTGTCCCTAGATGGTTGTTGCCTAGGCCGTTATCTAGCATTGCTAGAGATTCATGTGATGGTTCGGTGTATTACCGGTAGTTGGGCCGGAGTTGAGATTTTTCCTTAGTTGGGAGATATTGGTTATGCTAGTGTGCATAGATCGGTTTGGCCTCCCGAGTGTCTAGAGTTTACCCTCTTTGTTGATTAGTTTAGGAGGTTGGCAGGTATGTGGGTTGTTCTCATAGTCTCCTCCAGTTCCTGGTTTGTTGGGTGTTTTGTTGTATCCCCAGCTCCAGTTGGAATAAATCCTAATCGTAGTTCTTTGGATGAGCTCTTGATGTTGACATCGTGATTAGGTTTTGACTTTAGCACTTCCGACTAAGTATTGATCGTAACCTCGTGGTTGGGTTGTATTCGTAAGCATTTTGGGTGAGTTGGGCATCCGACCCATTCTTCTCATGCCTTATTGAATTTGACGTGTAGCTATGAGAAGTAAGGTAAAGGCTTCAGGTTCTTATTTGAGAAAGGATTTGTAAGGTTTGGTATGTGCTAAGGAAAGAGTTTTGTTTAGTTGAAAAATAAGGGAGATGACTCTTTATTTGTATTTATGTGTCCTAGTAGTTGCCTGAGGTGGCAATGAAGGTTTGCTTTGGGATTGTGTGTTGGTGATTCGATTCAGCCGTCTACACATTGTCGTGGGTTTTCTATCGATTAGTTTTTGTTTCAGTAGCAGCTGCGGTGTTGGCAACTTGCATATTCAAGCCTAGTTGGCTTGGGTTCTTAAGAGTTCATTGGCAGCATACGGGTTCGACCAAGGCTTTGGTTGGCAGTTTTGACGGGGTAAGAATCATGGCTTGGCAGGTTACATCGGATGGTTCGTGCAGTTTCTATTTGGTTACAGCATCCTAGTGCCGTAAGGCAGTGGGTGCGGGCAACTTAGCTTCTTTACTTCCGTTGTGGATGCGTCTATTGTCCTTGGACACCTAGTCCTTGGCTAACTGCAAGAGGCGAGATATTCCAGATTTTAGCAATGTTCCAGTTAGTACGAGGTCCTTCTACTAGGGTTGGACAGACTCAGCGGCGTAAGTTTGAGCCTCGGCAATGGTGTATGCTTTATGTTGTCAGCTTGTGCGGGTTGAGACTAGCGAGGCTATTTGAGTTCTGATGATACGTAGAGACTAGTAATCGACATTCGTTTGCCGAGGAGTTGAAAGCTTGTTTAATTGATTCCTCCAGAGTTGTTGTTTATGTGGGGTTCCAGTGTTGGTTAGACTCGGCCAGTATGGACTAGAAGTTCATTATGATATATGCTTCGAAGTGGTTGTTTTTTTGCAGAACCAGTAGAGCGGTTGATTCGAGCCAAAGGAATGAGTTGAAGTATAGGCAAAAATTTCTATGGCTAGATGGTAACTTTGAACCCCAGGCACCTTTTTCTTTTGCCTTCGGGGTGTTTGGGCTTGATATTCGTGGCACGGTGGACTTCTTCCTGAGGTGAGATTTGTAAGGCAATTTCACACCCAAATGGTGTTCGAGTGTTTGTCCGTTGGTTGGTGGTCAGTCAAGGCAGGTAACTTTAGTTTTCAATAATATGCTACGAGTTGTTATCTTGGATGGCTAAGGCTAGTAGCCTATATCTTGGCTTGAAACGAGCTTGAATAAAATGGGTGACTTCGTTTGTGGTAAAGTATAAGCTGGAACTATGGATCTCTGGTGTGTCAGTTGATGCTTCGAGGGTGGTTTGGGTATTCGACTTGTATTCAGTTTCCTGTTTGTGGTGCTAAAGGATTCAGTTCAGAATAAAAAAAAAGGGTTTTGAGGAACAGCGAGTTCATGAGTTAGAGTTTTGGGTTGATGTATTTTCTGGTAAACTTGGTATGGTTTTGAGGATTCGAGTTCTATGTGTTGATCACCTTGGTGCTCTGGTTTCGGTGTTGTGTGGTGCTTTTCAGTTGAGATTCTCGAGGTTTAGTTTGGGCTGGCAGATCTTTGGAGGTTGAAATCTAGCTTGGCTAGTAAGAAATTAAGGCTTGGTTGCTTTCTTTGGTTCTGTTCTGTTGGGTGTCGTCCGGTCGTGGAGGCTACCCGGGTTGTCCTAGAGAGTAGTGCGGGCGTTGTATCTGTTGTTCTTCAATCTCTAGTATTTCTTCTTTCCTGACTTTCGGGGATGAAATACTTTTTTAGTAGTGGATGATATAATGACCCTTTCGGTCATTTACATATTTTCGCTTTTCTTGTACCTATAGAGCTTTCCTATAGCGGCCCCAAGTCATTTATGGCTTGTCGGGACCGGCAGTTTGGTGCCCAGGCCGTTTGTTTGGTCTTTATGACCGTCCCTTGTTTTAGAGCTTCAACTTTGGAAATCGTTGACTTCAGTCAACATTCTTGGTAATATCAAAGAATTAAACCAAGGTCCTAGGTCAAAGGAATCCCTTACACAAAAGTTCGAGTTAAAGAAATGCCTCGTGTAACACCTCGCCCGTTTGAAAGGTTTAAATTAACCCGTGCCTTCAGGGTAAGACTAATAATGTCTAACATGATAATAATGTTGTGTTATGAGGTATTATAATCGCAAAATGGTCGTATGATAAGTTTTGAAATCAAGCAAGTTGCGAAACAAAAGTCGGAAAACATTATTGTAAATTCCTTTATGAAATTCTCTTTAAATTTGGTTTAAATGTCTTGGGGTGTTTCTCCCAATCTATAAAGATTTAGAAGTCCCCCGACCTACCAAATAGAAGGTCTACAAGTCTAGTTTCCAACGCACTAAATCTTTCATCCATACGACTTCAGAATAGAGAGATATTCATATTTTTGTAAGACTGCACAAGCAGGCACGTCAAGGTGGGCCCCCTATCCCAAGTCGGTTTAGCACTTTAAAGGGTGATTCTCCTTCGTTTTAATTCATAAAACTCAACAAAAAACTTCAGAAAAGCATAGGTAAATCCCCTAAATACTCCATGGACTTTGATGCTTTCAATTCGGAGGTTTAACGGAAGTTGCTCTACGTCGCGATCTCGTCATTTTGGTATAATTTTCCCTGTCGATTTCATGGCGTATCTTCGTGGGTGTTGATGCAGCGATCCAGCAGGTATTTTCTAAGTATTTGATAGTAGCTACGGAGTTATATTTGTGAGGTATGGATCCCGTACACTTATCTATTTATTGAATCAAGATTCTAAGCTTTTAGTCACGAAAAGTTATATTTTTCGATAACTTGTAGTAGTTTATTGTTGGATTTGGATATGTTTGTTGTTCCTGCAAGGAGTAAGGTTGTTAATCTTAGGATATTGAATATTTTTGTCAAGGAAATCTCTCCCCTATGACCCTCTTTCGTTATTATATGTTGTAGTATTGTATTATGAATTTCTGAGCCACGAAGTGGTATTTTGGATCTGTGGCTCTGGGAAGCCCCTTTGTCATATTAAATTGGGTTGTTATTATTGTATGTTGATGGTTTTAAGGTGTTGGAGGTACTGGGGATTTGTGTGATTCTTATTGGAGTCACATACGATAGTTATTGGATTGAATGACATAAAGTACACCTTCAAATTGTGCCTCGGGAGCTCGTCGCTCCTTTGAGATGTGGTTAACATATTGTTGTT
Source organism: Jaltomata sinuosa (assembly GCA_003996215.1). Classification (NCBI taxonomy): domain Eukaryota; kingdom Viridiplantae; phylum Streptophyta; class Magnoliopsida; order Solanales; family Solanaceae; genus Jaltomata; species Jaltomata sinuosa. Next base: position 37,664 of record QJPP01004101.1, read on the forward strand.
GGATTTAGCTTCCATTTATTATTGTTATTGGCCTCATTTTATGCGTTGGAGTTGGCTAGTCGCGAGTGTGACATTAACACATTATCAATTTTATACAGCTCGTTCTTGCAGCCTTGTCGATTCTAGCAATTGTTCCATTACTTTGGTTGGTCAGGCTTAATAGAGACGCCTTTGGGGCTTCAGTTGAAGGTATTCTTTCATGATTTGGAGCTTCCCAGAGCAGTTCAAGTCTTGACGACACCGTTCCTGTAGCTATTCATCGGATGACAGGTAGGTTATGGCTTCCCCTATCTAGACTCTGTGTATATAGGCTATAATTGCATTAATTAACATCCTTGGGTGGGTTATTATAGGTTGGTACCCCAGACCTTATCCGCATTGTTCGTCCGTTATTTCATGTGTTATTTGTAGTATTCGCATAGTATTGTACATTACCCTCGTGGTCCTGTGCGGCCTTGTATTGACTCTGTAACATAAATGGTGACTTATTTGGGAATTTCCGCAAGACCCGGACATAGAGATGATCTTTTTAGGCTGGTCATGTCTGTTGCATAGCTCCTGGGCCTGTGCAGGGCTGATAGGAGTTGTTGTGAGCTGTTGGGCTACTTTTATATTTATGTGCGAGCATATCATCCATAAAAAAGGTTTTTCCTTGCATGTTTTACTATAGTTTTGGCTGCGAGCCACTACAGACAGTTTACTAAATTTGCATGGCCCCGGGGGGCCATTTTTGGTACAGTTGATGATAGAAAAGGAGATTTTTGGATATTTTCGCACTGATTTTATTACTGGTACTAGTCTCTGCGGGGAAGAGAACCAGACTTGATTTTATTACTGATACTAGTCTCTGCCGGGCGGAGCACTAGATTTGATTTACTACAGTTTTAGACCCGGTTATGCCCGGGCACCCTTGAAGGAGTTTTGAGGCATTTTCTACTACTTTAGTCCTGGACAGGGTCTGGGCATGCATATTCGAGACTGGGTCTCTATCTTGTTCCTGGACTAGCTTCCGGATGACATGTTTTAATACTGAGTTTTAGTATGGGGTCTGGGACCTCCATGGACCTTGCCGCTCCGGGCCTGGGGCTTCGGGCTGCATGTGCCGGAGGGATGGGTATACGGTGGAGTAGAGGTATACGGGTAGTGTTCTTCCATGGAACCTACCTGCTGGGTCTGATCGGCACCGGAGGGGGTACATACAGAGATACCATTTCACCTGAGATCTTCATGCATCATATCATTCATTGTTTGAGGCTCCACCCTTATTTGCTGTTTGTTGATTGTACGCTCCAGTAGTATGGGATGCCGGAGTGTTTGTTTTCACTTGATTGTGTTCCTCGATTGTATGGGCGGCCATTGGGACTGTAGGTAGATTATATTTACTCCTGTCGTTATATAAAGCTTGTCTTGGCATTCAGTTCTTGAAGGATTAGTGATGGTTAGATTGTTGAGGCTCCGGTTGTGGGATTTTCTGATTATTGAGAGGGATAGGGAGCCCTATCTTATTGAGGCACTTTTGTGTGGCCTTCCGAGCAGAGTGTGAGATTCTGGTTTCATTCTTATCGAGATTTGAGTAGTATCTCTCACTTGTTGTGGGTTAGTTATTCAATCCTAGGGTTGGACTTGTGGGGTGGATTTATGTTATGCTACCTTATAATTGGATTGGTGTTGTGATTTCCTTATACTTGTTGATTTCATTTTTGAGTATGATAGACTACTTACCTTCTTTTCCTTTACTTGAAGTTACCAGTATACTGCCACTTTCTCAAACTCTCTCTCTCTCTCTCTCTCTTTACTTACTTATATTATTGTGTGAGGACTCCAGGTGCGTTCTCCTTTCCTTCACCTGTGATTCTGGGTAGTTATATCCTCTATGCTGGCATGTGTTACTTGTAGCTCTTGGTTATGGATGATCTGTGCTAGTTTCTTGTGCCTTGCTTATTGCTTCAGTGACTTCTTTCTTGCTATCTGTTACTTACTGCTTTTATATCTTATATGCGCTCAGTCGGCCGATGATGCCTACTGAGTACCCATTGACTTGGTGCTCATACTACACTTCTGTATTTTTTGGTGCAGATATTAGCTGAGCTTTTATCGTTGATCGCGTTGGAGACTCGTGCAACTTTTGGATCTTTGAGACTAGGGTGAGCGCCTGACGGTCGGGACTTTTCTACATATCATTTGTTGTATTGTTTCTCCTTGTACTTTCGGAGGCAAATTTGTATTGTATTTAGTTACTTCTAGCACTTGTACTCTATTAGAAGTTTTTGTACTATCGATACCAAGTCTTGGAGTTGGTGTAGTTTCATTATGTATATATTCGGGTAAATTGCTTCCGCGTTATCTTATCTTTATATTCTTCTTCCGCTTAATTTCTTCTTATTGTGCATATTGGTTTGGTAGTAGCCCATTATTACCATTCCGGGCTACGGAAATTGGTTCGCCTACTGGGAGGTTGTAGGTTCCATCATGACCTGAGAAATCGGGTCGTGACATCTGCTCGCCTAAAAAATACCGAATATACACATGAAGATCTACTGCTGCTTCTATCCTCAAAATTTGTTCCTCTGCCATTCTTGCTTTAAATACCAGACTTGATTCACCGGCAAGGATTTGAACTCGTGGTCTGTGCTTATTTCATCTTATCAGCCTTTAGGCTATATATCTATCCATCAAGGCTTCTAAACACAGAGCTTGATGGAGAATGTTCAGGAAAAAACACTTTGAGTTTTTGACAATATATTTTTGATGTTGTTTTTTGTATTCGTTAATTTAAATTGTATTTGTTGATACAACTTGCATCATCCAAATACAAAAGATACATTTGTATACAATTGTATTCGTTGATACACTTGTATTTGTTAATACGAATTGTATTCATTCACACTTGTATTTGTTGATATGAATTGTACACTTGTATTTGTTGATATGAATTGTATTCGTTGATACAACTTGAACAATTCAAATATAAATAATATAAACGATACATTATTTGTATTTGTATATGATAGAATACAAAAAAATACAAACGATGCATATACTTATTTATATACAAATACAACTGATAAAAATTTGATATATTTGAAGGAGAGACAGAGATGTGAAAATACCAAATACAAATGATAAGTTTGACACATTTAAAGGAGAGATAGAGATGTGAAAATACAAAATACAAGAGGAATACAATCTGTAATTAGCTACTGTATTTGTATTTTATATCAAATACAGTAAATTGCATACAGTTGATACAGCGGGTAGCCAGCGAAAATGAATACAGCGGGGCTACAGATTGTAATTATTGAAAGTGTTGCTATATTAGCCTATTTTCACCTATTGTTAGGCTATTTCTGAAAGTTTCCCCTTTTTAAACTTATCCCACTATGAGGCCATTCGGCCTATAATAATTCCTTCTCATGGCCATTTCCCTTCTTGGGTCAATTCGGCCCATAGTTTCAGGGTTTTTTTTGTTTCGGCCCCATTTTTAAATAGTTCATTTTTATTATTTTTTGGGCTAAAAAAATCTGCTTTTTTTTAAAAAAAATAAATAAATAAATATAGTCATATAGAAATTATATAATTATTGTATAGAATATGTATCTATATAAGATATATGCATAGAAACTATATAGGATTTGTATAAAAACTGTATAGTTGTATAAACTATATATATGTATAAAATATATAGAAATTGTATAATTATAACTATTTAATATATGATATGTATATAAATTATATCATTATTGTATATAATATATATCTAAATAATAATTACAGCTAAATATTGTATAAGATGTGTATAAAAACTATATAATTATCGTATAAAATATGTATATATATATATATATATGTGTATAAAAACTATATCATTGTTCTATAGAATATGTGTATGTATAGAAATTGTATCATTGTTATATAAAATATGTATATGTACCACTGTTGTATTAAATATGTTATGTTTAGATAACAAATAAAAATTAATTATACATCCAATTATAATATATTTTTATATATAAATAAATAATTAGTGTGTGTATGTGTAATTGTATATACACACACATTGACTATATATTAATTATATATTTATTACACACATATTATTATATATAAAATAGGCGTGCAAAAATTACAATATATTTAAAAAAATTCTATTTTAACTATGAATCATTGAGGGGAAAAAAAGACTGTTATATAAAGTGGTATTTGATTATTCCAGAAAATAGAAGAGCAAGATTTTTTTTTCTTAAATGAGCACAGTAAAAAAATACTGAAAAAAAACTAAAAGACAACATAAAGCTGCCGCCTACAGCGATCAAAGATCAAAATCAAGAGGTGAGTTGGCCAGCCAAAATTGGTGGCTAAGATGTGGAATATAAATTCTTGGGTCATTTGGTTGGGATTAATTTTCATCGAATGACAATTTATGTCCATTCTCCTAAAAATTAATGCATATATGTGACTAGGGGTGTACATGGACCGGGTTGGTTCAGATTTTTTAAATAGAAAATTTCTCAAATAGCAAATATGAGCTCATAATTAAGGAGGAGATGGCACAACTTTGCTTATTACAGGAGATAGCAGTTTTTAAGTTAAAATATTGTTATCTCCCTTATTTTCTCTTGATTTTCTCTATATCTCTCTCTTCTATCTCTAACCTTTCTTTTTCTATTTTCTTTTTTTCTATTTTATATTTTCAAATCTCTCTCCCTTTTGTATATTATATTTTCACCTCTCTGTCTCCCTCTTTCTCGTTTCTTTTTTGTATTTTATATTTAATACTTTGACCCCTCTCTCTTTCTCTTTTTTTATTGTATTTTATATTTTATAGTTTTTTATATTTTATATTATTTTTTTGTATCAAACAATATATTTTATATAAATTTATCATTTGGATGGTTTAGAAGTGTATATGTACAATTTATCATTTATATTTGTATACAAATAAGTATATGCATTATTTGTATTTGCTTGAGTCTATCATATACAAATATGCAATGTATCATTTGATACAAATGTATCATTTGTATTTGAATGTCAAATTTATCATTTGTATTTGTATATAAATAAGTATCATTTGTATATATGTTGTTCAAGTTGTATAAACATGTATCGGTTGATACAAATGTATCATTCATATTTGTATGGTTCAATTTATATCAATAAATACAATTTATATCAATGAATACAAATACAAGTATCAATAGAAAGAGAATCAACGGTTCCTTTTTAATTATTTAAAAATATAAATGATGCAGTCAACTATAATGAAAAGATAAATGATGCAGTCAACTAAAAATACAAAATACAAATGATGCAGTCAATTACAAATACAAATACAAAACAGTTCTTTAAAAAAATAAATGATGCAGTCAACTACAAATACAAATACAAATATAAATACAAAGTAGCTTTTTAAAAATACAAAATAATGCATCCAGCGATATTTGAATTCATTGATATACAAAATACAAATACTACCCATGGAAAGTTAAGTGGCACAACATTCAAACAATTGGAATTATGATTGTGGTGACGCATTTTCCGATGAAATTTGTGTGCATTTTAGTGGTAATAGGGAGAGGCAACAACTAGGTATTGAGGAGGAGATGAAGATGACGATAGATTAGAGGTCGTTAATGGAAGTTAAGGGAGATTGAAGGGGTTGGGTTCGATTTTCCGGTGGTTCTGAGTTTTGTGGAGTCGCCGGTCGGAGTTTTAAGGAGGCGAAGAGGGTCATTGATGGTGAAGTGATGGTTGTTTTTGGTGGGAATTGATTCTGGGTCTGTTGATTGGAGAATTTGGCCGGAAAAGTGAGAGAGGCGGTTGGAGGTAGAGAGAAAGAGAAGTAACTGCCGGAGAAGGTAATGGCATGAAAAGAGGAAAAGGTTAATATTCTCCCAATATTTTTGGGCCCTACTTAAATATTGTTATTTCTGCTTTGGATGGTAAATTTTTTAAAGTGTTGTTATGGATCATAATTATGGGCCCAAGTTTGCTATTCTCTTTAGTTTTCTCTTTTTTAAATACCAAATCAAATCATGAGAGTCGGGTTTTTCGACCTCGGGTTTTTTTGGGTTATTTCAATTTCCTCGGTTTTTTTGGATTTTTTCCAGTAAAGTATTCATACAAACATATAATTAATTTATGCTTCAAATATTTCTTTAGTCCTAGCAAGATACAACTATCTAAGGTATTTTTTTAAAAAATAACACAAAATATAAATGAATGATGACAATAAAATATTCAACCAAAATAATAATGAAATTGCATAGAATAAATATTGCATATTAATAAGTCATAAAAAATTATAATTTAAAAGTATTAAGTCATGCTAAAATAAGTCTAATAAGTATTAACTACATGACTAAATATTAAACAAAAAAAACGAAATTAGTTTATGTATTTATCAAAATTAAAGAATAGATATCTAACATGATTGTCATTCTTAGTGTTGAATTGAATAATTTTTTGTTAGCATTAGTATTGATTTGGGCTTTATTTGTGTTACTAATAGGAAAAATTAGACAAAATGTCCATTGGAAAAAAATTACCCAAAAAATAGCCCACTTATTAATTATCTCTTAATTATTACACAAATTAGCCGTTCGGCCCTAGTAATTGTTGTCGAACTGCATTATTTTTCTATCCCTTTATTTAATATTTAAGTGCAATTTCCAATTTAATTTGCATTTAGCCTTCTACCCTTTCTCTCTCCCACGTGATTGTTGTTGACACCCAATTTTGTCCCACCTTTTCTCTAATTTATTTTCTTATGCTTTCTAGTCATTAATAATTTACGTTTTTAACTATTACTATAATTTTACTATTTTTTTACTAAGATTATTATTATATTATCTTTTACTAGTCTTGTTATTAATAAATAAATATAACATTAGTATCGTCATTATAGTTACGTTATTTATCTCTACTATTCTATTTTTTGTTATCATCTATCATCATCGCTATTTGTGCTAATTATAATGATTATTAATTTTATTACTATAGTTATTACTTTACTAATATTTTATAGGTGTATTTTTTCTAGATTATAATCTTCATATTTTATTTTTTTTGTATTTTTTTGGCTATATATTATATATCTTGGTTAAATCATTAAGATGAGGAAGCCAAAAGAAATTATTTTTTGAGAAGGGAAAAGGGCCATGAATATCAGCCAAAGTAGGCTCTAAATCAGACCAAATTTTCAGCCCCCTTTTCAATAGAGAAAATTTCAAAAATACCAGCCCAACTGAAACTAAGTGGGCTTTTATGCCAACACTTTGCTAATTACAATCCATACCAACGTCTTTCAATCACTCACCACTCTCCTCCCCCTCTCCCATTTCTCTCTCTCTCTCTTCCTCTTCCTCTCTCGGTTTTCTCTCTTTTCTCTCCCTCTCGCCCATCTCTCTGTCTTTCTCCCTCTCTCTACTTCTCTTGTTGCCTCTCTGCTCAATCTGGGTAAACTAGGGCAACAAACAGATGCCCCAATTATTTTTTGAAATAGGAACAGTCCCAGTTAATGCCCCATAGTTGTTTTTTGTATTTGTTTCATTCAATTTCTACAATTTCAGTCGTATTATTGTATCAAAGTTCATTCAATTTCTACAAGTTCAGTTGTATTATACATTTGTATCAATATAGTTGGGTGTATTTGCTTCTGATTGTACATTTGTATCAATTGTATTAAATTGTATTTGTTCTTTGTTATACATTTGTATTATGTATTTGAGTATCTATTCATTGTTATACATTTGTATTCGTTGATATAAATTATATTCATTTGAGCCAATTGTATTTATGTATGAGAAAAAGCACATGATACATATTGATACAGACAGTAATATGTATTTGCTTATTTCTATGACTTACAAATACAAATTTTTTAATTGTATTTGCTTGAGTTTGTCATATATAAATACAAATATATCAGTTGTATTCGTTGATACATTTCCCAATTGATAGCTTCTTTTTGCATTTTTAATGGTGTCGTTCCATATGGAAATTGACTTATGTTTATGAGCCAGAGAAAGTCCCAAATATGTGGAAGGAAGTTTCAACATTGAACCCAAGAATACTAGCTAAATGTTGTAGGTTATGGACTTCATTGATCGGGAATGATTTGACTTTTCTGCAGATTTATATGAAGTCATGTGACTGCCTCGAACAGGAGAAAAATGAGTCTGATCAACTAATACAATTTGTATTCAATTGTATCAATGAATACAAATTATAATTTGTACCAACGAATATAAAATACAATTCGTATCAACGAACAAATACAATTGTATCAATGAATATAAAATACAATTCATATCAACTAATACAATTTGTATTCAATTGTATCGACGAATACAAAATACACTTCGTATCAATGAATACATGTGTATCAACGATTCGTATTAACAAATACAATTTGTATTCAATTGTATTAACGAATACAAAATATAATTCGTATCAACGAATACAAATTGGTACTAATTCAATCACACCAAAAAGCCAACGAATACAAATTAGTACTAATTCAATCACACCAAAAAGCCAACGAATACATTTAGAACTGATTCAATCAAACCTAATATATTACTGCTTTTGTTCAACTTTTGTCTGATTAAATCACACCTAATATATTACTGCTTTTGTTCAACTTTTGCATGGCCAATTTTGCATCAAGCCGCCCTTTGGCTACCATTTGATCGAATTGGATCAGGGAGAGGGAGAGGGAGAGGGAGAGAGAGGAATAGAAGGGAGAAGGAGAGGCTCTATACCAATAGTTTTAACTAATTGGCAAGGAGCGTAATTGATTTAAACTATAGGCATGGAGCGTAATTAAGCCTCTAAAGTTGGTGTGTTATGTAATTTTCTCTTTTCAATATCATTTCTCTCCAAAATTAGTCCAAAAGGGCCCAACAAAGTAATAAGTCCAAACCCATAAAAATTGACCCGACCCATAACTTATGTATTGTAACCCCTTTTCTCTAACCCTAATCCTAAAGTCAGCAGTGCACATGTCCCTTTCCCATCTCTTTCTCCTTCAAGGAAAAGCTTCATCACTCCATAACAATAGCAGTGACTGTCTCACCATTTTTGTGCAAATTTTGAAAGTTTCAAATGCGTCTCCATCATCCTCTTTCTCATCTCATACTCAAAGACACATCAAATCTTCGAAGGACAGAGAAGATATCGACATTTTGAGAAAAATTCTGAATCATTCACGTGAAGAGCCAAGAACATCCAAAAATCCTTAAACATTCGAATTTCAAACTTTCTATGACCAAAGTTTCAACCGTCCATGTTCAAAATTCCTACCAAACTCAAACCCTAGCTCTTGGCTATAAATACCCCTTATATCTTCAACAAAAAAAGAAGTTTTCAGACCACGAAAATTCCTCAACTCTTGTCTATCTACTTCAGTTTATTTACAAATTTTAGTTCTCATATTTGCTGGTAAAGGAGGAGTGAATCTTAAACCTCAAAGCCTAGGTTCACTGCGTCTAAGAAGGTCAGTAATCATCCTCATCTTTCATTTAATTTTAGAATTAATTATAGTCGTTTGAATATTCTCGTTGTTTACTTAAACTTTTGTTTTAAATGCGTAATCTGCTTTGTTTTGTTTTGATGCACAAATCAGCCTTTAAGTTGTTTAAATTGTTGTAAAAAGGCTATTTATTGATTAACTTACGGTTAATCTTGTAGCTCATTCTAACTTCTTTTTTAATGTCTTTAAGTGTCTGTTTTGTTGTGTGTCTTCTTAAAAAAAATTAATTTGCAAGCAGCCTACATAAAGTTGTAATTTGAAGGGAAAAGCTACTAGTTTTACTTGTTTAGATCTTCTTTTGTCACCATGTTTATTACACTCACTCGAATCATGTTCCTAATGAGTGTACATCTGAAAGTAAAGTCTAATATGACTGTGGCGATTTCTTATGTGTTTTAAGATCGCTTAAGCTTATAAGAAATTGAGAAAATATCCTCTCTTTGCTAAGTGACTGATGGTATGCTTGAGTTATGGCCAGATTTATTTCCTTTATAGCTAATGACTTGGTAAAATAAAAATGAACAGAAAAATCTGTTTTTAAGCCTTTGTGGACAGCAATGATCACGTATGTTTAAACGCAAACTTGCGAATTTTATTGCGATATTCTCATCTCGTAAGTTCATCAGTTAAGGATAAAGAGTGTAGGCCTTTGAGTAGTCCTTATTTGTGAAGTAGAAACCATGACCAGCTGAGTATATTACCCCCTACATGCTGCGCGTTGTAGGCCTAAGTTTTTTTTGAAATTAGATGTCAACTTCCTTTTTAGGTAGAATGTTTATCCATAAATGTGAGTGTTTTGAGTCTTAGAATTCTCACTGGGAGTGATCATTTTTGCTTAACATGTTTATGCCCTGTATTGCTAAATCATAGGGGAAGTTCTTCTTTGAGTCATTCCTTGGTTTCATTTTAAATATTTAAATCGTAATGAGCTATAGATTATAGTTATTTTTTTTCCTCAATATGGATTAATAGCCTCAATTAAGGTTTCAACTATCCTGCATATCTAACCTTTTGTATTCGTCTATTTTTGCATGAACATTTTGGATCAAATGGAGTCTTATTTTGTGATTCTCGCAAAATCATAGGAGTCTCGAAATATGACTCGACACCTCCATACCCACATAGAGTCATGACATCTCATCTCCTTTAATCGCATTCGAGGAAGCAAGCAAAAATGGCTTGGCGTTTCTACTCATTTTCTCTTATCATTTACTCTATTTAATTGTTTACGATTAATTATTGATGTATGTGCTTGGGGGAATTATTCCTAGTCTTGGATTTATCTGTTGATAACTAGTTATATAGTTCTTTTTAATTACTTAGAGTTTTATCGGTTATTTTACGAAAACAAGTATATTTTTATCACATAAGAGATACATTTTCTCTTAGGACTAAAACATGTTGCGTATTTCAATAACCATGTTCCAATTATAAGACTTTTAAAAATAGGTGTTGGTCAACTCTCCTTCAATTTCTAGTACTCCATTTGTATAACCAAAGATGATTTTCTTATTAATTAGTAGTAATAACGATGGAATAGTTATAGAAAATAGCTTTTGTGATACGTGATTTTCTTAAAATAAATAAATAATAATAATAATTTGCAACTAGTTCTTTTAATTTCAAATGTGTTAATTCATTTCCATCAACTTTGAGCCAATAATTTTTTTAGTTTCATCTTTCTTTGTTTAAAAATCAAAATCTAGCCTTCCTCTAAAAAATAATGTTTTGAAACAATTACGCGTGGTTTCATGTATTTTTTTAAAAAGTCATCTATAAAATCTATGCTTGAGTATGTATTTTAAAGAAAAACGAGATTTGTTTTTAACATACAAAGTTCTCAATGATTTATTTTAGCTTATTCATTAACTTAAGTCCGATCGGTTAATCATTTTAAAACGAATCTTAAACGATGCCTCACCCCTTCCCTTTAGGATTAATTGAATCCTTACCTTCGAATCTCTAAATATTAGTAGACCTTACAGAGTTAATAACGAGTAGGTTTAGGTACCCTAACTCACCTTTATAATATAGTTAGGTGGCGACTCTTTAAATTAGTTAATTAATTTGAGAATCACCAATATGTTGTACACTAATTTGACCTCGGTTAAAATGGGGTATAACAGCTTGGCGACTCTGCTGGGGATTTAGGTTCTAACCATAACGGACTAAAATTAATTAGGATTATGTGTGTTTCTTAAATTATTTTTCACTTGCCATAAATTGTTTTTTTATGCTATTAATTGTTTATTTGATATAAATTGTTTATGTGTTATTGCTTTTCTTAAATTGTCATTCCGTTCATATTTTCTCCACTTCTGGAAATTTTGACACTTTCGCACACATTGTACACGCGAGTTGTGTCCTTTCACTTCTCCGAATTTCTTTCAAATACCTTATATTTAGAGAGTCGGTGCATGCATGGGGTGAGCGGATAGTCTTACTACCGTGTGATCACGTACCTTCTCACATAGAAAAAATCTAAAGTCCGACTCTACCCAACTCCTAGTTCACCCAGCATAGCGCTAAACCAACACACTAGGAGCATGCATCATTTCACAACGTAGGAGATTTAATGTGTTTGGCATATTAAGTCCATTTGTCAACCTTACCAAATGTCCAAATGGGTTTACGACCCTAAGTGACAATCATCATACTTTATGAGCATTATTTAAAGGATAAACGTGTCAATTATGTGGACCTATTAATGTACAAAATAGACATTTTCAGGAGAAACTAACCTTTTGTTGCAGGTAGCTATGAGATATTCGATCAGAATCTAAGCTTTCAAGAACATTTAGTGGAGACGGAGGATTATATAGACTAGATTTAAATTTGAGTTGTATTATTCATTTTCATGTAACAAAGAATTTCACTTTTTGTTGTAAAAAAATTAAGTTAGTAAGAGTTTGGAATGATACATAAAGCACACGTTTATCCTTCACATATACGTTAGGCCTACCTCTGGCACGAAGAGGTCCCCTTGCATAATAAAACACGATGTTATATTTTTTTTATGTGTTTCAACGTGTTTATTTTTGCAATATATTATTTTTACCATATACTAACCTATGTCTTTTTTTTCTTTCTTTCTTTTCTTTCTTTCTATTTTTTCCTTATTTATGCAAAATTTATTTATTTTTTAAAAAGGGTTGACTTGTGCTAAAAAGGGAACTGGCGGAGCATTCATACTTCACATGGTCTAAAGTCAAGAAATCAGTTACAGATTCACCACTTATCACTTGGACAGCAAAGAGAACTTGTTCTAAAATGGATCAAAGCTTGATTAGTGCAACCACTTCATCCGAGGCAGCTCTTATTGTACCCACCGCAAGTGATCCTATCACCTCGAAAGAACCAGAAACAAATGCAGAGACCATTGCTCATCTAGAGCAACGAATTACTGAATTAAGTCATATGGTACTTCAGAATAAATCATTTTCTCAAACTCTGCCGAATATGATCCACCTCCCGGGGTTCGTCAGAATCTGCCTATGCCACCTACATTCCCAAACTTAAATGAGCTGAACCAAGTGAACTATTTCTTCACTTCTCAACCAATTCAAAATGCACCATTCATCCATTCGAGTACTCAAAATGCTCCTCTCTTGTTCACAACGGTTCCTTCAAAGGCTCAGTACATACCGCTGGCACATGATGTTGCTAATCCACAAAAAGTTCCACCGGTATATACTTATGCCACAACTCCACCTTTGGCACAAGTTCAATAACTATGTCGCCCAGAGGTTGACCATTATATCGAGGTCAAAAATGAGGCAAGGGCAGTTATTGATGAAATGATAAGTAGGAAGCTCAAGAGTTTGGAGGATGCTATGAGAAGTTTGCGCGGGCTCGGTAGTAATCAAAGCGTTAGATATGATGAGTTATATGCTTTTCCTAAGCTAGAGTTGCCACCAGGTTACAAGATTCCAAAGTTTGAAAAGTTTGATGGGTCTGGAAATCCATTCTTCCATTTGAAAGTCTACAGTAAAAAGCTGATTGGCCTAGGGAAGAATGAAGGCATTAGAATCAAGTTGTTCAGTCAGAGCTTGAGCGGGAAATCTTTGGAGTGGTACTCCAAGCAAGATGTAACAAAATGGCACACGTGGGATGACTTGGCAAATCCTTTTGTGGATCATTACAAGTTTTATGTCGAGATCGCTCCTGATAGAATCTCAATAACAAAGTTGAGGAAGAAATCAACAGAATCATTTCGAGAGCTTGCTATTTGGTGGAGGGAACAAGAATCTAGGGTACATACACCTATGGAGGAAGCAGAAATGATCACTCTTTTCATCCAGGCACAGGAACCCAAATATTATGATAAAATGGTCACAATGGGCAGGAAATCCTTTGTTGAGGTGATTAAAGCCAGAGAAATGTTTGAAGATTGCATCAAGACAGGAAGAATAATAAGCTTAGCAGCTTTACAGTCCACCAATGAGGCTCTTCAAACTGGTGCCTTTGGAAATGGAATGAAAAAGGAGAAAGAAGTTACAACGGTAATGGCTTTAGGAGGTACTTCATATCACCATCAACAACCTTCACAACACCAACCCAATACTACCCATCCCCAACATCTCCAATATTCCTCATATCCATACTACCAAACTTCATCATCTTACCTACCCCACTCACCACAAATTTCATACCCCGTCTACAATACACAACAAATATACCAAGCTCCACGACCGCCAACATATCAAGCCCCGCCACCACATTTTCATAATTTTACACCATCAGGAGAGCCATTGAGCGTTGTTTTCGAAAGCCTGCAAGGTTCAGGATTATTGTATCCTGTGGAAGGTAGAATTCCAGACCCATTGCCTAGAAGTTTTAATCCCTCCAAAACATGTGCTTATCATTTATGGGTTAAAGGACATTCAACCGACCGTTGTTATGTATTAAAACACAAGGTTGAAGATCTCATTGAGAAGAAGAAAATCACAGTCAAGCAAACGACACAAAATGTGAACAACAATCCACTCCCAAATCATAATGGGGCCTCAGTGAATATGATTGGAGTAGATGAGGGTGATGATGATCCATACAAATTTATAGTTCATATAGAGAATGTGGGAGAGTATGCTCTTGTTGCTGTTGCTTCTCCTGCTGTAGTGGTTAGAGGTGTTACACCTATTGAGATACTAGGAGTTGTATCAATACCCGTGGAGGTAATTCAAGCATCAAGTCAGTTACCAGTGTATGATACCAGGGCCGTACCATAGATTTATCAACAAGTTATGTTGGAATGCCGAGGAAAAGATGTGGTAACTTATAAGAATAAGACTTCGGGAATGACGAGGTCTGGAAGGTGCTACACTCCGGAGGAGCTAGCTAGGCTAAGGCAAAGTAAGAAAAGTAATGTGTCTCCTACAAGGGTTGTGATAGAAGCCGAGGCAGAAGATTGTTTAAGAAAGATTAAGGTGAGTGAATATTTAGTTGTGGACCAGTTGAAGAAGACCAATGCCCAGATTCCAATTCTCTATTTGTTGTTGAGTTCAGATGTACACAGAAATGCACTTTTGAAGATTTTGAGCGAAGCATGTGTTCTTGTAGAAACAAGTGACGAGGCATTAGCCAAAATGGTTGGGTGCGTGCTTGATAGTCATCAAATCAGCTTTGATAATGAAGAATTGCCACCAAAAGGATGTGATCACAACAAAGCATTCCATATAACTTTCAAGTGTCGCAACATGTTTGTGTCTAAAGTATTGATTGACGGAGGCTCTGGACTCAACATTTGTCCACTAACAACTCTGAGGAAGCTAGGTTATAATATTAGTGAACTGGAGACAAGTGATATGCATATTCGGCCATTTGACAGGGCTAAGAGGAGTCCCATTAGAGAGATAGAGTTGGGTGTGTTGATTGGACCAGTGGAGTTCATTATGAATTTTCAAGTACTTGATATCTCCACGACATACAATATGTTGTTTGGACAACCGTGGGTCAATTTGGAAGGAGCTGTGACATCTACTTTGCATCAAGCTGTTAAATTTGAGTGGGATCAACAACTCATATGTGTGCATGGATAAGGTGATACATCTATCTATCGAGAGCAATCTATACCATTCATTGAGGCCACGAAAGGGTTCGATGGAGCTGCATATCATGCCTGGGAAATTGTGAATGTTACTAGTGTGTGTGAAGAGAATCTGATGCAAGAGTCAAAGATGTCATGTGCCGCTATTATGGTTGCAAAGGAGATGTTGACTAATGGGTACCAACTCAGACTTGGGTTAGGGAAGACATTGAATGGATGGATCGAACCTGTAGTTCTGCCTGAACACCAGTTTACATTTGGTCTGGGATACGAACCAACTGAGAAAGAAGTGATGGAAGCACGAGAAAAAAAGGGAAAGGGAATTTTCTTGCCAAAACCCATTTCGACCATTGATCAAACTTTCTCAAAGCTAGCTACCTCCAATATTTCAGATCTGTCTATTGAAATTGCCTATGAGGATGTTGTCGAGGGTATCAAGAGTCTATTTTTGGAAGATGAAGATGATCATGTCATGGTAATTGAAGATATTGCTGAAACACCGACTGTATGGGATGCCGAACCTGGATCTGAGTTGAAGAATTGGATTTTCACCTCAGCCTCGGTTCGCTGGGAGTTTCAGTAGTTTAAGTTAACTTTCTTTTTGTAATAGGCCGGAGGCATAATCTAGAACTTTTTTTATCATGTCGCCTCTATATTTTGTTATGGCCATTATAATTAAAACTTTCCATTTCTTGTAACGAACTACGATTGGCCTGACTTCCTTTGGGATACGTAGGCAGCCCATATTGGATTCGGCCCCTTTATTATAAAAATCTTTCAAAGTCTTTGTGTTGTATGCATGAACTATGTGTGGCCTGAATTCCTTTTGGATACAAAGGCAACCCATATCGGGTTAGGCCCCTTTTATTTTTAAATTTTAAAAAATCCTTTTTTGCATTCTGTGAACTACATCTGGCCTGATTCCTTTTGGATACGTAGGCAACCCGAGGAGGGTTCGGCTCATATCTTAAAAATTTCAATGTCTTTGTTATCTGATTATTTTTCCTTTCATTTAAGTGTCCTAGTATTAGAAACTGGGGCAAGCTTTCAAATTATTCAAACTATTTTTATAAAATTTTGTCATAATTTCTTTTGTTCCATCTGTTTTGAACCAAGTGTCTCTGGGACTAGAAACTGGGGCAAATTTTCTTGAGTCAACTTTACCTTTTAATTTTTTAAAAAATCGAGTATCCCCAATATTTGAAACTGGGGCATTTTTTTAAAATGGAACAAAAGTGGTCTTCACAATCTTTTGATTCATACGTCTTGAGTAAAGCTTTTAGAGTCTTCTAAAAATCGTTTGAATTTTTTCGTTTTGAATTTTCTAAAGAATTTTTGTTACTTACTTTTGAAACCCCCTGGAAAAACAAAGTATTTGATGGGCTTTGAAGTATGTGGAGGCTCAAGACAAGAATCCGTTAAAGGACCAAGTTCCCTGATAAGCACAAGTCAACAATTTTTCTTTAAACTCACAATTTTTCTTTGATGAGACAGGCTCAAATTAATATGAACGTGGATGTATATTCGACTTTTATATAGACCCTGATTGTGGACGTGATGGAAGAATTAATTTCCTTCAAAAGAAAATATGAAATTTGACGTGGGTGTTGCCTTTGTGAAATTATGGATTTAGATCTTTGATATGAATGTGGATATGATGATGGATCTAGCTTCTTCAATGTGGACTCAAGTTTAACTTACCCCGAGACGTGGGCGTTGTTCAACTTATTATAAAATACTAAATATGACCGTGGATACAAATCTATCTTCTCAAAAAAGGGTTGCAAGCGTAAATTATCTCCAACTCAACTATTTATATTTATATATATATATATATATATATATATATATATATTTATTTTTCACCGCTAACACTTGTTTCTAGCTTGTGACATTTCTTAGTGGATCGTGAACACGAGATTGTGGATCTAATCTTCTTCAAGTTTCTATATAATAAAATTTATATTTCAATATTGTAAATTTTATGGATGTGGATATGGATGTGGATTTATTTTAAAGTTTATGGAAGTAGACGTGGATTTATCTTTCTTTATTATAAAGAATCTGGAAGTGGACGCGGATTTATATTGTAGATTTTGTGGATGTGAACGTGGATTTATCTTTCTGCATTATAAAATTTGTGGAAGTAGATGTGGATTTATATTATGCAGTTTGTGGATGTGGACGTGGATTTGTCTTTCTTCATTATGAAGTTGTGAAAGTGGACGTGGATATATATTGCGGATTTTGTGGACGTGGATTTTTCTTTTTGCATTGTAAAGTTCGTGAAAGTGGACGTGGATCTATATTGTGAATTTTATGGACGTGGACGTGAATTTATATTTCTGCATTATAAAGTTTATGGAAGTGGATGTGGATTTATACTTTTTGCATTGTGAACTTTGTGGACGTGGACGTGGACATGGACATGAATTTATTTTTTCTACCTCAAAGATGTTGGTGGATATTTTGTACACATGAACGTAGATGCGGTCGTGGATTTAACTTTTCTCTCAAAGCGGACATCATGGTGGCTTTAACTCTCCATCAAATAGACGTGGATATACATTTA
Organism: Jaltomata sinuosa; assembly: GCA_003996215.1. Classification (NCBI taxonomy): domain Eukaryota; kingdom Viridiplantae; phylum Streptophyta; class Magnoliopsida; order Solanales; family Solanaceae; genus Jaltomata; species Jaltomata sinuosa. The sequence goes on from QJPP01004101.1 coordinate 55,817, forward strand.
GCTTTTGTTAAAGTAGATGTAGACAGGGACTTAGCTCTTGTTCAAGTCATATTCCAAATGTGGATTCAACTCATCACCGAATTTTGTGGATTCAAAATTATTCTTAAGCACGAACTGAAAGTGTAAACTTTCTCAATCATATCTCTTAATATATATTTCTTTATCACTAACAGTTGTTTTTAGCTTGTGGCTTTTTAAAAATGACAAGATCAAAGTTGGCATCACTCATCAACTCGTGGAGCATAATTTAAGCAGTGAACTGGGGCAAATTGCTGAAGTTTGAGTTAAGCTCATCAGCAAGAGGTCGAAGATCTACTCCCGAACTACAGTCTATATATCTGTGGATCTTTGAGTAATTTAAATTCTCTCAAGTCTAAATCGTGCTCATTTTAAAAGTCGTAAACTCCTTAACCTCTTCCTTCGTATATTCCAATATCAAATCGTGTCAATCAAATTTCCTACTCTTTTGAACTACATATGACCTGATTCTCATGAAACCCGAGATATGTAGGCACTCTAAACTGGAGTTCGATCGTAAATTTAAAAATATTTCATAGAAGTCTCATGATCTTTCCTTTTTCTACCCCATAATCTATCCATCACGCATATCTTCTGAATTTCTTTCGAAGTCGTATTTGTCGATCGGGAAAAAATTGGCTACTGCGTCAACTTCTTTGCCCGAAAATTCTTACATCATCTCCGGTCAAAGAGGGGCAAGCTGTTGACACCCAATTTTGTCCCACCTTTTCTCTAATTTATTTTCTTATGCTTTCTAGTCATTAATAATTTACGTTTTTAACTATTACGATAATTTTACTATTTTTTCACTAAGATTATTATTATATTATCTTTTACTAGTCTTGTTATTAATAAATAAATATAACATTAGTATCGTCATTATAGTTACGTTATTTATCTCTATTATTCTAGTTTTTGTTATTATCTATCGTCATCGTTATTTGTGCTAATTATAATGATTATTAAATTTATTACTCTAGTTATTACTTTACTAATATTATATAGGTGTATTTTTTCTAGATTATAATCTTCATATTTTATTTTTTTTGTGTTTTGTTGGCTATATATTATATATCTTGGTTAAATCGTTAAGATGAGGAAGCCCAAAGAAATTATTTTTTGAGAAGGGAAAAGGGCCATGAATATCAGCCAAAGTAGACTCTAAATCAGACCAAATTTTCAGCCCCCTTTTCAATATCATTTCTCTCCAAAATCAGTCCAAAAGGGCCCAACAAAGTAATAAGTCCAAACCCATAAAAATTGACCCGACCATAACTTATGTATTGTAAACCCTTTTCTCTAACCCTAATCCTAAAGTCAGCAGTGCACATGTCCCTTTCCCATCTCTTTCTCCTTCAAGAAAATGCTTCATCACTCCATAACAATGGCATTGACTATCTCATTATTTTTGTGCAAATTTCAGAAGTTTCAAATGCGTCTCCATCATCCTCTTTCTCATCTCATACTCTAAGAAGCATCAAATCTTTGAAGGACAGAGAAGATATCGACATTTTGAGAAAAAAATTGAATCCTTCACGTGAATAGCCAAGTTCGTCCAAAAATCCTTAAACGTTCGAATTTCAAACTTTCTTTGACCAAAGTTTCAAACTTCCATGTTCAAAATCCCGCCCAAACTCGAACCCTAGTTCTTGGCTATAAATACCCCTTATATGTTCAACGAAAAAAGGAAGTTTTCAGACCACAAAAATTCCTCAACTCTTGTCTATCTACTTCAGTTTATTTACAAGTTTTTGTTCTCATATTTGATGGTAGAGGAGCAGTGGATCTTAGAACCTCAAAGCCTAGGTTCACTTCCTCTAAGAAGGTCAGTAATCATCCTCATCTTTCATTTAATTTCAGAATTAATTATAGTCATTAGAATATTCTCGTCGTTTACTTAAACTTCTGTTTTAAATGCGTAATCTGCTTCGTTTTGTTTTGATGCACAAATCAGCCTTTAAGTTGTTTAAATTGTTGTTAAAAAGGCTATTTATTGATTAACTTACGGTTAATCTTGTAGCTCGTTCTAACTTCTTTTTTAATGTCTTTAAGTTTCCGTTTTGCCGTGTGTCTTCTTAAAAAAAAATTAATTTGCAAGAAGCCTACATAAAGTTGTAATTTGAAGGGGAAAAGCTACTAATTTTACTTGTTTAGATCTTCTGTTGTCACCATGTTTATTACACTCACTCGAATCGTGTTCCTAATGAGTGTACATCTGAAAGTAAAGTCTAATATGACTGCGGCGATTTCTTATGCGTTTTAAGATCGCTTAAGCTTATAAGAAATTGAGAAAATATCCTCTATTTGATAAGTGACTGACGGTATGCTTGAGTTATGGCCAGATTTATTTTCTTTATAGCTAATGACTTGGTAAAATAAAAATGAACAGAAAAATCTATTTTTAAGCATTTGTGGACAGCAACGATCGCGTATGTTTAAACGCAAACTTGCGAATTTTATTGTGATTTTCTCATCTCGTAAGTTCATCAGTTAAGCATAAAGAGTGTAGGCCTTTGAGTAGTCCTTATTTGTGATGTAGAAACCATGCCCAGCTGAGTATATTACCCCCTACATGCTGCGCGTTGTAGGCCTAAGTTTTTTTTTTAATTAGATGTCAACTTCCTTTTTAGGTATAATGTTTATCCATAAATGTGAGTGTTTTGAGTCTTAGAATTCTCACTGGGAGTGATCATTTTTGCTTAACATGTTGATGCCCTGTATTTCTAAATCATAGGGGAAGTTCTTCTTTGAGCCATTCCTTGGTTTTATTTTAAATATTTAAATCGTAATGAGCTATAGATTATAGTTAATTTTTTTTCCTCACTATGGATTAATAGCCTCAATTAAGGTTTCAACTATCCTGCATATCTAACTTTTTGTATTCGTCTATTTTTGCATGAACACTTTGGAGCAAATGGAGTCTTAGTTTGTTATTCTCGCAAAATCATAGGAGTCTCGAAATAAGACTCAACACCTCCATACCCACATAGAGTCATGACATCTCATCTCCTTTAATCACATTCGAGGAAACAAGCGAAAATGGCTTGGCATTTCTACTCGTTTTCTCTTATCATTTACTCTATCTATTTGTTTACGATTAATTATTGATGTATGTGCTTGGGGGAATTATTCCTAGTCTTGAGTTTATCTGTTGATAACTAGTTATATAGTTCTCTTTAATTACTTAGAGTTTTATCGGTTATTTTATGAAAACAAGTATATTTTTATCACATAGAGATAACATTTTCTCTTAGGACTAAAACATGTAGCGTATTTCAATAACCATGTTCCAATTATAAGACTTTTAAAAATAGGTGTTGGTCAACTCTTCTTCAATTTTTAGTACTCCATTTGTATAACCAAAGATGATTTTCTTATTAATTAGTAGTAATAGTTATAAAAAATAGCTTTTGTGATACGTGATTTTCTTAAAATAAATAAATAATAATAATGATTTGCAACTAGTTCTTTTAATATCAAATGTGTTAATTCATTTCCATCAACTTTGAGCCAATAAATTTTTTAGTTTCATCTTTCTTTGTTTAAAAATCAAAATCTAGCCTTCCTCTAAAAAATAATGTTTTGAAACAATTATGCGTGGTTTCATGTATTTTTTTAAAAGTCGTCTATAAAATCTATGCTTGAGTTTGTATTTTTAAAGAAAAACGAGATTTGTTTTTAACATACAAAGTTCTCAATGATTTATTTTAGCTTATTCATTAACTTAAGTCCCACAGGTTAATCGTTTTAAAACGAATCTTAAAGGATGCCTCACCCCTACCTTTAGGATTAATTGAATCCTTACCTTAGAATCTCTAAATGTTAGCAGACCTTACATAGTTAATAACGATTAGTTTTAGGTGCCCTAACTCACCTTTATAATATAGTTAGATGGTGACTCTTTAAATTAGTTAATTAATTTGAGAATCACCAATATGTTGTAAACTAATTTGACCTTGGTTAAAATGGGGTATAACAATTATCTCTTCTTTTTAAATGTCTCTGTCTCTCATTCTTTTTCAATCTTTTCATGTTTCTTTCCCTTTCTTTTTTTTTAACTCTTCTGCTAGCTCATTTTTCTACCTTCTTTATCCCACTTCCATTCCTATTTTCTACTTTAACACTTTCACAGATGATGATATGCTCTTTCTTTTCTAGTAAGAACCAGATTAGTCTTCAACAGACAAAACTATATCAGCCTTTTATTTTATTTTGCTTCCCATTATATTTCATCTATTACTTTGATATCCTTCTAATTCCTTAATCAACTTTCAATTTGGTCTATGCAACCTCCAATCCACCTTTTATAACATCTCACGGTCAGATTATGTTCTTTATTGACAGATTACTACTGCGAAATTCCTCAAATTATTGACATCTCGGGCTTATGAAATTCTTACAATGAAAAAGTTAATATTTTAATGGAGGGTTAAGGTAAAGTTTTTCATATATTATAGTGTATGGGGTGATGATATGGAACTGATGAATGATGATGCACAGTGAAGATGATTATTTCAAAGATTTTTTTGAGTTTAAAAAAGTGTATATACAATATAACAATGTATACGAGGTGTATATTCATCTTTTTACATTGTTATATATTATATATAAAATGCTTATACAATGTATAATGTACATACGATAGTGTGTATATAAAGTGTATATACACCTTTATACATTATTATACATTATATATACATTGCATAATGAACATATGGTAGTGTGTATATGTTATATGACAATGTATATGAAATGTATATACACCTTTATAATTGTTATACATTTTCTATATACTATTGACACATTATTTATATATTTGGATCTGTAAGGGAATTACTATTGATTTTTTTATCTCTTTTGTATTTAGTTTTTTTTGTTTTTTTTAGTTGTTGAAGATTCTTTCTCTTCAAATTTTTACAATAGCCATAGTAATTGTTATAAGAATAGTAGGTGTAGAAGTTATGGTGATTGTTGAATAGATTTTTTTTAATTCTTTATTGTAGATTGCAAATATTTTTTGGTGGAGAAAGAAAGTGTGACAGTAGAGATGGAGTTTTGGTGTTACTGTATTGATGGAGATGATATTGTATTATTTTTATAGCGGGGGAGACGAAATTATAGTGTTGCTTCAGTAGTAAATAAATGAATTCTATGAAGTTTTGCATAAAAAATTATGAATAAATGAGTTTATGTTGAATTGATGTTAGTCGATTGCCGCAATAAAAAGTTTTGGCCATTTTTCATGTAAAAATAAAGTTGACTATATTTATTGTAACTTTATTAGTTTACTGTATATATATGTAAATCTCTCTTACTAATATCTATGGGTTATAAAACATATTGGATCATTTAAAAATTATAACTTTAAACTTGAAACAGTATGTTAAAAGATAAAAACTATAAAAAAGTTTAAGAAATATTTATAAATTACATAACAATAAATATTTTTATGTATAAAATATTTTTAAAAATAGTATACATGTAATATCAGATTGGTTCTGTTCGGTTTGACTTTTTTTAGTTAAAACCAAACCAAATCAATTATAGTCGAGGTTTTTTTTCCAATACCAAACCAAGTCAAATCAAATCACTAGTCGTATTTTTTTGCGGGTTGGTTCGATTTGTGGTTCAGTTTTGTTCACCCAATTTTTAGCTATGCACCCAATTTTTTTCATGTATCGATGTTGCGACGGTATGTTCCATATGAGTCTCATGTATTGCAGTGGGATTCAGTTCAGTTGGATGAAAGGTTGACTTTTGTTGAGTAGCCGATTGCAATTTTGGCTAGAGATGCCAGGAGATTGAGATCTAGGGATATTCCGGTTGTGATAGTTCAGTGGAGGCATCGTCAGATCGAGGAGGCTACCTGGGAGATCAAGAGAGATATGCGGGCCCAGTATCTGCGGCTATTTGAGCCTCCAGGTACCGCTTTCTTCTCAACATTCGAGGACAAAAGTCCTTTTTAGTAGTGGATGATGTAATGACCCTTCCAGTCATTTTCGCATTTGCGCCTTCTTAGTACTGTTAGAGCCTTCCTATAGCGGCTGCAAGTCATTTATGGCTTGCTGGGATGGGTAGTTCGGTGCCCTGGCCATTTATTTGTTCTGTGTGGCCAATTCCCTATTTTAGAGCTGTGCTGTAGGAGCTGAGTATCGTAATCGTGCGATAGTGTTTTGCAATTGTATGACCTCAAATGACCTTGTGGACAGGTCGATCTTGATTCGAGGTGTCGTATGACTTTCACCTTCATTCGTATCAAAGACTTACGAGCCTAAGTTTGAGCATTTTATTAACAACGCGCGTATTTTGAAAATATTGGATTTGAAAGTTGAATTTGGTAAAGAGTTTTACTTTTCAATTTTTTTTAAGTATTTATGGAAAAAATATTTTTACTATGATATATTTGTGTATGTATCTATTTAATAAGAGTCTTATAAGTTATTAATATTTTAACGGAGATAGTAAACTTAATTATGTTAAAAATTATTATTATAATATAATAGATTTTATTTGAAATAATTTTCTATTTATTATGATATATTCAAAAAGTTGTATTTATTTTATCATGAACCTATGCAATACCCGAGTGCGTATATACTCGGATAAGGAAAATAAGGTTCTCACATCTCCACTTCCACGTGGAAGTGGAGGGATAGTGCAATAGTAGAGTACATTAAATGCTTGCCACCTTAGTTTGCAACTTATCACTTTATATTATTAATTAATTATAGTAGCTAGTTTCTTATCCTTATTTAAGTTGATTTATGCATATGTTAATAGAAGGCATCAAATCTTCCCATTAACTTATTTTTCTCACGAAAGTCAAGCAACTATGTTCAAGATCATGCTTCTTACCAATTGTTAAAGAACGTTTTATTTCCATAGGATTATATATGGATTCTTGATTTTTAATATACAAATCTCGTGACTATGCTGCTCTATTATGCCCTTAGTGTTATATCGGCATATGAAATGGAACCTTGGTTCCTTAAGTTGCATTTCGTGAGTTCCTTAACCTGCATAAATATCGCTTGATACAACACAAAGAGTTTAAATCTCTGTGTCATGTCGGTTGTAGTTCTTATCATATATGTGCTCGTTTGATATTCCGTCAAGTTATTCAAGCCCGAGTTTGAGTTTGATGTTTGTTTTGGAGCTTCTCGGAGCATTTCAGGCTTGGACATCATCGTTTTAGCAGCTTGTCATCGGACGACAGGTAGGTTACGGTATAACTCCTCTAGACTTCGCATATATAGGATAAAATTGTACTATTGGGCATCCTTGGGTTGGGTTATTAGGTTGGTACCACAGACCTTGACCGCTTTATTCATGTCCGACCTACTTTCCTTCCCCCGATGTTTGTAGTACTTACTTGATACGTTTTATTCACCCTTGTGGTCCTGTGAGGCCTTGTTGACTCTAGAACATAGAAGGTGGGTAATTGGGAATGTCCTCGAGTCCCGGACATAGAAATATCCTTCTAGGCTGGTTATGCTTGCTGAGTAGCTTTGGAGCCTGTGCAGGGCCGATAGGTTGATTGTGAGCTGTTGGGCAACTATCTGTGTTTGATCATATCATTTCCATGCATATAAAGAGGATTTACCCACGTTTTACTATGGTTTTGGCTTCGGGCCTACTAGTATTGTCTTTCTAAACTTTGCATGGCCCCGGGGGCCCGTTTTCGAAGGAAATAAATTGGAAATAGTTTGACTTAACTTGTGAATCTTCTTGGGGTAAGAGGAGGTTATGTTATGATTTCTATCACTAGTTTTTCGATTAATGCTAGACTCGGCAGGGTCGGGGTGCTAGTTGGGTTTTCTACTTATTTGGGGTGATTTTAGTCTCGATCGGATCGAGTGAGATGACTTTCTACTGTTTTAGACCCGGTTATGCCCGGGCACCCTTGGAGGGGTTTTTAAGACATCTTTTGACTACTTTAGTCCTGAACAAGGTCTGGGCATGCATATTCAAGACTGGGTCTCTATCGTGAACCCAGACTTGCTTTCAGATAACATGTCTTAGTACTAAGTTTTAGTATGGGGTTCGGGACCTCTATAGACCTTGTCGTCTGGGCCTGGGGATTTGGACTGCATATGCCGGAGAGAGGGTATACGTTGGAGTAGAGGTATACAGGTAGTGTCCTTCCATGGAACCTACCTGCTGGGCCCAATCGGCTCTGGAGGAGGTACATACAGAGTTTCTATCCCACCCTGAGGTTATCCTGCATCATATCATTCATTGTTTGAGGCTCCACCCTTGTTTACTATTTGTTGAGTGTAAACTCCGATTTTATGGGTGGCCAGAGGTTTCTTTTTTCACTTATTTGCGTTCCTCGATTGTATGGGCGGCCGGGGGACTGTAGGTAGGCTCCTATTACTTTATCACGGTGTTATCCCCCCTGTTATGGTTATGCTTATAAGATTATATACAGATGAGTTGTTACTATTGGAGTTGAGATTGGTATGATTAGTTGGGTTATTGATTCTTTTTTTCGAGCATGCCTATCTTTATTCTCCTCTTTTTTTCTTTGTACTTGGGGCTACCGGTATACTGTCCATTTCTAAAACTTATTATCTATATACTATTATTGCACCGTTCCCAGGTGCATTATTTCTTGCTTTCACCTGTGCTTGTTGTGTATATATTCTGCTTGCTAGCCTCGCATGTGTTCTGTTGTATTCCCTCTGGGCTAGTTCTTGTGTACTTTTCATTGATTTCGGTGACTACTTGCTTCTATTCTGTCTGTTACTATGCTTTTATCTTATATATGCCTAGTCGGCCTATGATACCTAATGGGTACCGGTTGCTTTGCAATTGGTGCTCATACTACACTCTGCATCTTCTGGTGCAGATCCTAGTGTGGGCCATCGCCACTAGATCGCTGTGATTCATGCTTGGAGATTTGTTGAGGACTACTTTAGACTGAGGGTGAGCTCTTGGCGGCCAGAACTTAGCTTTATTTTATCTTTTGCTTTATGTACTCTATTACTATTCGGAGACATCTGTATATATATTAGTTTGGATCGTTGTACTCCTTATATGTATTTCTGGCTCTATACTATGATACCAGGTTTTGGGGTTTGGTTTAGCTTCTGCACATGTGTATATATTTTTTTTATCTATCTTTTCATCTTGTTCCTTTGCTTCTGCTCGATTATATTATTTCTTCTTCTTAATTATTGGCTAGTAGCCCATTACTAACTGTTCTGGGCTATAGAGATTGGTTTGCCTACTGGGGGGTTGTAGGTTCCATTATGACCGAGAAATTGGGTTGTGACACCAACAAGAGGAAAATATAGTACTTCCCATCTAGGCTACTACTTAGCTCTCTCCACTAACAGTTGTGATAGCATAAGCCAAGATCACTAAAGGAATAGAGTGGGAGCATGAGCATCACAGCTGAAGGAATACTGATCGGTCTTGACTTATACTTAGCATGTTCTAGCCACTCAAGGTGAGGTCTGAAAAGTCAAGTACAAAGGCCTGCGTGTCTCATATTCTGGACATATGAAGCATGGTTAGAGTAAGGAATAATAAGAACGAATTATTCAAGAAATCTGGTCTGAGCATATACATGATGTAGCATGATTGTATTAGCCATCAAGGCATATCCTGAGGACTGGTCTGAGTACATTGAACTGAGAATACTGTGAGACATGAGTTTACTTGTATAATGAGTCTCATGGAATAAAGCTAGAATTCATAGAATCATAGAGTAAGACTGGAATCGTTGTCTGGATAAATTTCTGTTTGTTTTAAAAGCTGAGCATGGACATGAATATGTATGGGGTGCATGAATTTATACTTGATTATGACACAAATACGTCTGAGAATAGTGTCACCTTGACTGAAGTGCTAGGAAATCCATTGGAATAAGAATGGATCGATATCCCATCATAGCCCTTTCTAGAATTCTGTACTAGTAGAGTCACAAGACTTGACTTGGTTATTCATTCTGTCATCTCCCCCTTAGCTCAAAAGTCACCCCTCTAAGTCTGTGGATCTCTCTCCCAAACTAGTCTATAACAACTAACTCTTGTAAGGTTGGGGTATCACTGTATTCCTGGATGCTAAACTTTCCCTGAAAGGCTATAACTGAAGACGCTAAACTCTTGCTAGGTCTTCTTCTGAGGTATCTCTTAGCTTCATCTTTACCCTTAAGGTAGTACTAGAGGACTCATACTCTTATTGATGTGGATAACCACTTTTTCTAACACTTAGCAATATGATCTTTGCTTATTCGTCTACTAACATCACATATCTAAGTTCACATCCATCAAAATCAACTGAATTCAGACCACACTAAGGGACTCAACATCGTCTATCTATAATCTCTTGAATTCATTGCAACAACATACTACTTTAGATACATATATATTTTTCTACTATTCAAGGATCTTCTTCACCTAGTTCAAATATTCTCTAACTCATCTTAACCAACCATTCTTCCTCTCATAGCTACAATACTTCTGAATTCGTACATCTAGTTCTGGGGTTATTCGGCTACTTATGGTCCATAACATCTCAATCCACACTAACTGCTAAGTGAATATACTACCCAAGTGCTTACACAACCATACCTTTTGGCTAAGGTGCCATTCATAGTAAAGTTTCTGGAAGAGGGTCTGAGAGAACATTCGATTGTAGGCTCAACTGCACGAGTGGAAGATGATACATGATTCTGAATTAGTAGACTTTAACGCACTAATGGGCTCCTCTCAATCCCTTGTGCAGTCTTTTGACTTTATGATTGCTCTATATGAGAGCATCACACTGATAGGAATCTAAACTTTACTCTTTCCACCACCTCAAAGATGAGGCATGACTGGAGGAATTAAAGCAACACATGAATCTGCGTAAGTTTTTGAAGGAACAGTTCTATTGCATGATTTGGAGTATGAAAGAAACATTTCCTAAATGCCCTGTAGCCTCTTGATTATTAGTGTGGTGCACAACACACTCATAAGCAAGACTCTACTAGACACGACTTCATAGATACCCTAGGACGCTTGAACTCTATGCTCTGATACCAAGTTTGTCGCACCCCGAGCCTATACCCTGGACGCAACAAGGCGCTTAGAGTCACAAGTGACCCCAAGCTAACCCATGGTCAGACATACTGCTGAGATATAGACTGAAAGTAAATGCACAAGCTAAAATGTGTTGAGCTCTAGAAAGAAATATTAAAACAAAATAAACTTTCATAAACTATGATACAATGGCATTTGAAAATTAATATAACTAACTGACTGACTGTCTGATTGTCTATGAAGCCTCTATTAAACACTGACTATCATTTGTCAATACATGACCCCCAACTATCTCTAATCAATATATAAGAACTGAAATCAAACTACTACGACTACTAACTAACTAGGCTTCCCGAATAAGGAGAACTCGATCCCTGCTGACTCGAAGCTACGATATGTCTGACCATGATTCTAGGAGCTAGCACTGAAACCTACATCATAAAATGATGCAGCACAAGGAAGGTATGCGGTCAGTACTTTTAATATACTGAGCATGTGAGATAATGCACTAACTTTGAAATCATGAGAAAACATGTATACTGAAAGCATGGCTGAAAACTGGACTAAGTATAACATCTGAAGTGCATAAGTCAAAACTGTAGAACATAAACTCTTTTACTGAAGAGAATGTAAATCATGTTGCTGGATTGTAACTGTGAGATCATGATGTTTAAAGATAAGTAAAACTATTACTTGGGATTCCATGGATTAAAAAGATAAAGTATGTCTGTAAATCATGAAATAGTCCAACTGAGATGAAAATCATGAGTCATGATAAAAGTCATGTTTAAAGTAAATCCTTAGAGGAGTTTCTTCTACTGAGCATGCTGAAAATATTGATATAGTGTATTGAATGCAAGCTGAAAGGTATAAGCTGATGCAATGACCAAGTATATAAACATGCAATTGTATAATACTGAACTGAACTGAATAACTGAATACAAGGTCATGCAATAATGAATATGGACTGTGGGAGGTACTGTTAACCGACATACCCCAAGCTGAGCTAACTGTGGGGACAACCTGTAACCCTGACTGGGAGGGTGTTCATACCTTGCCAAGGGTACAAACAAATATGATATGGATCCACTAAACTAATGTCCACAAGGGACAAGAGTGTCAAACCTAATTTGATGGGTGACCCCTTTAGAACCTACAGTGGTGCCGTAGTTCTGGAACTTAGGGACTGCTACTAAAGGTCTCAGCCTAAACTGATGGGTGATCCTTCATCCCTTTATCCGCTCGGTACTAAGTCTACTCCCAACTGAATATAAAGATATAAATGCAATGAAATACTGGATAGCTCAAAATACTGATATAATCTGAGAATGCCAACTATTGATGAGAATGAAGCATTCTAATCATGTAATTCTGACTGACTGAGTACCTGACTAATAATGCATGAGAACATTTTGTATCATGTGATATATCTGAATGTAAAAACTGTTCATATTTAAAACATATTTTATAGATCATACTGAAAGGTAGGTCGAAGCTTGCAAAATCATGCACAGTTCTTTTGTATGTAAAACAATTGGACTGAAGTGATTGGGAATCATGAATACTTGTCTGGAAGCAAAACCCATAGTTAAAATCATCATAAGGAAACTTAAACTTGTTTAGACTGAATGTTGACAAGATGAACTGAATTCTGAAAGGAGAGCTAAATTTTGAGAAAATATTGTAAAATCAGGCTAAAATATGCTTCTCCCAAATATCTTGGGTTTTGAAATCTATTTGCAGGAGTTCATGTAAAAATCATTCTACCAAGGCTAGTAGTTATGTAGAATCATCAAGAAATCAAATTCATAGTGAAACACATGTTTGGGTAAGAACCCTAGAATCATAACTTGTAAAATCATACTGAAATCTGAAACTTTGGACATGAGGGAAAAAGGAAACCATCATTGGAATCCCACATACTTGGTTTATGATAATCCTTGAAGAGAACCTGAAGTTTGAAGCTTGATGGAGATAGCCCTAGATCTGAAATTTGGAGAAGAATGCTCTTTTCTCCTTTGAAACTGACTTGAGAGATTGAATGAGGAAAACTGATATGTTGGGAGGTATTTTACTTATTAAAATAAGCCTAAAACTATTTATAGTTAGAGCTCAAAGAAGAAAGAATGGTCTGAAATACCCCTAGAATACTAAATTAAAAACTGCTGAAAAAACTCATCGTTGGGTTCCACGAGCATAAACCACGACCCGTAGAACCGATCACGATTCGTGAAAGGGTTCATGGTTTCTGGGCAAAGTTTCTGGCCTCTGGACCGATTTCCACGAGTTGGTTTCATGACCCATGGATCATTCCATGACCCGTGGAACCTCCTTGTGGGTTTCAGGTGAAAAATCAATTGCAGGACTGATTTTCATGAGTTCAATCCACGGTCCGTGGTTTGATCCACGAGCCATGGATTCCTCCCATGGTTTCTGTCTGTCAGTTTGATAGAGAGACACATTTTAGTAAAACACTAATAACTTTTTTCTCCAAACTTGTATTAATGTAAAGTTAGTGGCGTTGGAAAGAAGACTCAAAGACCTTTAATTGGTGGGTGCTAGGACACCTAACTCTTTCTATTTTAGGAGTTATGATCGTTTGAATTTGACCCTAGTTTAGTCTTACATGAAAACTTCTTTGGTTGGGGTGCTTTCAACTTAACTTGATTCTATGAATTTCTTATGAACATGATTCGCATCCAAAACACTTCCCACACTAGGAAATTCATCATTACACTCATAGAAATGGTCCAGGTCTTAGCCTAAGATTTTTGGGGTGTTACACCTGATGAGTCTTCACTATTTGGGTAATCACCTAAATCACCCATCAAGGACTGCTCCAAGGAATTTCTAACAGTCTCTATGGCGACTGTGACTTTAGTAATGGATAAGTTAAGGTAGGTTCACCATCCCAAATCCTGAAAAGAACATCTTCTTGGTTATTCAAAGCAACCTAACAACCACCAACTTATTAACCCTGCAATGTCCTTGTGCTACCTCAAGTCCTACTTTAAGATGATTATGGCGCATGACTAATGTTAGGTTATCCTTCTACTAAGTTACTTTTTGCTGCAGGGTCACACATTCATCTACTTGTTGTGAAACTGTAATTTGTAGTTTTGTGATGGTTGAGGGCATATCCTAAATTTGTACACTTCAGCTTACAACACCTTCATTGCCGCTTACAAATATTCAGCATCATCGGAGTATGTTGCATGTTTGACCTATTGGTCACTAGCTATCGGTACATCAGATATGGCTATCAGGTAGCTCAGGAAAAAGGAAAAAGAAGGGTTTAGTTAATATCTAAACGAGCATTTGGATTTAAGTTAGCGAAAGTCATGCCTAAATAATGGAAGTTGCCAGTTGGCCGAAATAATCCCCTAGTCTTTGGTTGCTTATTTTTTCAAGCCGATAAAGTTATGATTCAAAAGGGATCCCAAAAGGTGTTTCCCGGTATGAATTTTGACGGTTACATGGCGAGAGGAAGAACTCGGATCATTGGCGCTTAGAGTCCATGATGGCACAACTTCAGCATTGGTGGATCTGGAGGCAACCGTTACTAACTTTTTCTTCACCAAACCTATTAAGTCGTCTGTACGGGGGTCATCAAAGTACATTTCATACAAAAGATGGCACTTCAGCATTCAAAATATTAATCTATTTTGCCCTCTTCATCATCATTTAGCAGCATAACTAATTCAGGCATAGTAAAATTTTGGTCTTGTTTTACCCGTTGATGTTGGAGAAATCGAGAGCTGATTCACTCTATGATTGAGTCAACAGAGTCAGATGTTCTTTTCCTTTTCAACAAACTAGGGCTCAGTGGCAACAAGGCTCCGGATGTTAGAAGCTACAACTCCAAGATAAAGAAGTGGTCAGACTGATAGTTTTTTTATTGTACAGACTTGTGAAATTCTTTGAGGTTATCAAGTGAAATTGGAAATTATTGATGCGGTAATGGAGAAAAGAGATGGGTTCACATACCATTATTTTTTTCCTTGGACAAGTCAGAAAACATTAACTTCCACGACATGTCCTCTTTTGTGGAGATGTAAAGGATCATTTTCACTCAAGTTGTCATATTAGGAACTTATCCGAGCTAAACTCGGCAAGGTGCATGGTAGGAAGGAAAGAATATATATATATATATATATATACATATATATATCGAGAGAGAGAGAGAGAGAGAGAGAGAGAGAGAGAGAGAGAAAGTCATGAGAACAAAATTAGAGAAGAAGGGTTAAGGATCTTATGACTGGGATTCGATGATTCCAAAAATGGCATGGGTACCAGCCGATGTAGCCACCCTGTCGGGATAGACACATACCTATCATACCATCCACAATTGAAGTCATCCTCAATGCTAGAAACTAATCTCAATCTTCCTAGAGCGATCACGTGGACAACACCACCTCAGAATAATCAAATGGAGTATAAGTGAAGTAGGTGATCAATCGTGAAGTCTAAACCAGCCTAGTTGTCTAGGCGTTGAATGCACCAGTTAAGACTCCAAACTTTAGGGGCAATTTGATCCAAACACATTTGAAATCTCTGGCAAAACTATTCTACTATTTCATTTACGGGAAGGCCAAAGCCTATGGGGAATGGGTAAGTGTATATTAAGGAAAAGCCATGGATATAGTGCGTAACTCGCGTTTCCTCGGGCATGCAAGTAATGTTCACCACGTCACTCCAATTTTAGTCTTGTCTCACAATAGGAAGATTCTCCTCTCGCACCAATGATTTATACTCCACCACCATTTTGCTACTGTCATTACTTAGGAATCTCTAGAAAATATGAGAGATTTGGGGAGAATATCGACGACACTTGCTTCATCATTGGTTTCCTCTACTTGACTTTCCGCATGAGACTTTGCTACATGATAGACTGGTGAAAGGCTCTCTCTCACCGTATGATCATCTATACGAGGTTCCATAGAAGGGTTGGCCTCTAATAAAGTTGAAGGGTAATGAGAAGATGTGGATATAGAAGATATAATGAAGCAGTGGCAAAAAAAAAGAACACAATGCTTTCTGATGTAACTCCGGTGGAAGCTAAGTGATAAATAAAGTTTTGAAGATTGGATTCAAAGATGAGAAAAGTGTAAAGAAAGAAAAGGTGATCTACAACTTATATAGAGTGGGGGAAGTCGCGGGTCGAATCATAACTCTAAGTCAACCACAGAAAGACACATGGCTAGTGCTTTGAATGCGTGATGAGACATGTGGAACGTCATAAGCCAGAGAGATGCTCCGCTTGCTTTTCCGCCAAGAATTTTAAAAGCTCTTTCACTTCCCAATTTTTCCAGTATTAAAAGAATTATCAAAACCAACGTAAAAAACTGAACTCATGAGGTCGGTTTGCCAAAAACACAACCTCAATCGTATGTCGTAAAAGGATGGGTAAGTATTTTTGATAAAAAAAAAGTTTGGAAAATATCTGCCTCATGAAGTCAATTTTTTTTAGAAAATACTGACCCCATGTGGTTGGTTTTTAAATATGCACAATAATAAAATGCACCATATGGGGTTCGAACCCCTATCTTTGTTGTGGTAGGAGATATTTCTACCACCATTGATACTTGTTGATTTAAGACTATTTTAATTTATTTATACTCTTTAAATTTATTTTTTATGAAAAAAGCTGATCAACCGACCTTCTAAGGTTAGCACTTTGCAAAAAAATAAAATTAAAAGTTGACCTTCTGAGGTAGATATTTTTCCATTTTAATTTATTATATTTTAAATAAACTGACTTCTAGAGATTGATTTTAATTTTTCTGAATTTTAGCACTAAAAAATTGACCTCCTGGAGGTCAGTTTTTATTAAAAAATATTCTTTGAAAAACTGGCTTCATGAGGTCACTTTTTCCTACATATATTTGAGGTCAAATTTTCTTAATAGTGTTTAGTACTTGAGGAATTGGAATGTGGGGGACTATTTATATGGAGTAAAGACAGTTTTGCCCAGGTGGACAAATGGTTCGAAAACACGTGGAAGATGGATCCAGTCATAAGGATCCAATTAAGATGTCCCTTAATAAACATCTTCAAGAACAGAACCAAGGAATTCTCAGATCGGAAGGACTCTGTAATCAACATCACCAGGACTAGCACCTCACTAGCATTGCCCGTCTCACTCCAGAATGATAGCTTCGAGAATGGAGACAGTAACCAGAGAGGAAAGAGTTAATGTATATATGTCAGTCCCCAAACTACAGAAAAGGCCGAGATTCTTGTTGACTCGTAAGCAACCACTGGGTTAGTGACCTAGTTGAAGTCTATGAGAGGGTCAATTCTACGCAAATAGTTGCCTAGATTTTTCTCTATAAATATCCCATTATTTACATGTATTAGGTGATAAGTCGGTAATCTACCAACTTATTGAGCCTAAATCCATGAATTATTGCTATGTTTTGAAAAAATTTAGAGGTTCTTATGGACTTTATTGATGTCTATGCAGGTACTTTAGATAAATGATGAGAAACAAGGAAATAGACCCAAAAAGAGCTCAAAAGGAGTGAAGTGTGAAGTGTGAAGTGTTCAAAAAGTTGGAGATTCTGACCTAAGATGCGGTGGCCGTGTGACACACACAAGCCGATATGCGAACCGCACCTCCTCCGTATGAAGTTGCAAAAGCCACTGAAGAATCTGTTAAGGGGTGCGATCATTGTGCGACGCGCACATTCCAAGGTGCAAACCGCACCACCTTCGCACAAAGCTCCCAAAGTCAGCTGAAGTAATTGGTCTAATCGAAGAGGGTGTGCGATGCACATAACATGACGTATGAACTACACGTCACACTGCACACCACCTAAAGGGGAATTTTTGTCCTAAATTATAGTAACGTTTTGGGAAGCTATAAAAGGCTCATTTAGGCTCATTTGTAAATATTCTACTTCAGTCCTAAATATTTTAGAAAGCTTTTTGCCTCAAGAATAAGTTTTCCTCTCCAAAGAGAAGAGGGTTTGAATCCATTTTCTTGGTTAAACATTGTGTACTCAAATTGAGCTTGGAACTTGAGATTTAGCTCTAATGAAGAGGATTTTGACTTACCCATTTTGTATATCTCTCTCCTTTTCTATGAGTGGCTAATTTCTCTTGTCTAGGAGTGTGTTGATGATGGGTGCTTGACAAATGGGTGTGGGTGTTGTTAATTCATCTTTATAATTACTTATTTGACATGGGTCTAATAGTTTCACCAAGTTTTAATCCTAAAATTGGTGGTTGCAAACATTAATTTTCATTACTTGACTATGTGATTGCTTGAAAGAGGATTTCATGGTTTTGGATGTGAAATTGCTAGTGGGAACTTGGGAATCCATCTAGATTTGAGGCTAGAAATAGCTCATATCAAAGAAATCACCCATTTAAGGGTCTAAGCTAGAGATAGTGTGACCTCCCCAAGCTTAGGTTGGTTGTTTGTCGATTAAACCGATGATGCTCTAACCAAGATCATCGGATATATGGTTGTTGATCGAGATATTACAATCCATACCCATGACCAACACTACTTATGTCAATAAGCAAGAATAAATGTGAATTGACAATCACCCTAGCCCATGAGTAAAGCCCCATCGGATACACATCCCTGTTTATTCGCTTTCAATTGAATTGTGATTGTAGTGACAGCATCCCAATTCCCCCAACCTTTTACTTTTCATGTTTAAGCACTTACTCTCATTTTGAACTCAATTCGACACAATCTTAATTTAGCTAGCTCCAAGTCCCTTGGCTATTACCTCGACACTTGTTGGGAATTATAAATTTTGTTTTGTTGCACGATCTCCATGACCTCCAACTTGGGGTGCACGATTTGAGCGTTCATAAAAAATGGCACCGTTGCTGGGGACTTGAGTTGTTAGCTATTTTTTATTGTTGATTTGAAATCGCCTTGAGAGTATTTGTTTCTTTTACTTTTGTTTGTTGCTTGTGGTTGATTGCAGGCACACGTCACTCAAACATCAAATGCCAGTACTTCTCACTCAGCCCATTTGCACATGAATTTTGATACCTTGTTGACCCATAAGTTGGATTTTTGGGGAGCCAAGGGAGCAATGGGTGCGACCTCTGCTAAAGAGATTAAGGATTTGTTAAAAAATGATGCACGAAGGAATAGAGAGTTATCAATCACTTCCACACTCCTTGAAATTATGGTAAGGAGTGTTTCAAATGAGCGAGTTGAAACCATTAACACCATTGGTGTTTTTGAGGGGTGTAAGGTTTGTAGAAGATGGTGAGATCTCGAATGATGGTAGTGATGAGATGTCTACAACTGTCCATAAGGCGGGTTCTCAGGTCAGCCCTCATAGTTTGGCAGATGTGAACATGGGAACCAAGGTCAGAACGATCAATATGAAGACTCTAGGATGGAGAGTATGCTTGTGCAGGTGTTAGAGAAAGTAGGGGCAACCTACGGAGTTATTGAGGAGTTGAGCTATAACCTTGGAAGTCTTTCCCAAACCGTGCATTCACACTCCTTAGCCATTGAATGTCTTGAGGATAGAATGCTTTGGCTTAGTTTGCAATTCAAATCTAGGCAAGCCGAGAATGAAGAGAGGGGTAGTGGTGTTGAGAGCTCCCTCACCCATGTTGATGCTGCAACACCAATGATGAGCAAGCCTCGGAACAAGAAAGTCAAGGGCAATGGTTTGAATAAAGTTGTTCAACGTGAGAGTGAGGAGACTAAGGTTCTTAACCCTTTCCCTACATGTCCACCTCCATTCCCTCAGCGACTTTTGCAAGAAATAATGGATGAGAATTCGAACGATTTTGACTCTATGTTGAAGAGAATCACCATCAATATGCTTGCGAGTACCGCTTTTAACAAAATGCCTGAGTATGCCAAGTTTGTGAAAGAATTATGCACCAACTTAGAGGATGTTGGGGTAGTTCAGCTATCTCCTTTTAGTAGTACAATTCTTGCGGGGAATTTCACCAATGAGATGGTGACACCAGGTGTACACACGGTTTGTGATTCGAAGGTATTTCACAAGTCCACTAGGTTAGTGTGCGACGAAAACTCGAGTGTCAACTTCATGTCATTGGCCACTTTCAAATGAATAGAATTGGGGCAACCCACTAGCACAAACATGGAGTTCTTTATGATAGACCGGTCAATAAGTAAACTCATGGGGATCGGTTGTGATATTTTGATCAAGGTAGGGAGACTTGTGTACCTTGTGGACTTCTCGGTAATTGATTGCAAAGGGAGCTTTGAGATACCCATTATCTTGGGGTAACCTAGTCTAAAAATAGGGCGCACCTTGAACAAAATGGACTCGGGAGAGTTGAAGTTTGCATTGAATGATGAGGAATCCACCTTCGACATGAGTAGATCTATGAGGCAACCGAGTGATCTCCAAATGACTTTCACAATTGAAAAATTCAATGAAAGCATTGATTTGCACACGAGAGAGGGGTTCGTCGATAAAGTCTTAGGAGTGGCACTATTAAATCATGATGGTGAGGGGATAGAGGAATTTGACGAGGTGTGTTATGCATTGGTGGGCATGGGATCCTACTCCTACCCCCCAAATAAACTTGATCTTGACCTAAAGAACAGGCAAACTCCACCATCTAAACCTTCAATCATTGAACCTCCTATCTTGGAACTCAAACCATTGCCTTCCCATTTGAAGTATGCCTACTTGGTTGCTAACAAGACCTTACTGGTCATTATTTCCAACAAGTTGAGCAACAAGCAAGTGGATGCTTTGCTTAAAGTGCTGAAGAAGCATATCCGAGCTCTAGGATGGACCATAGCGGATATCATAGGTATACCTCTGGGAATATGCACACATAGAAAAAACCTCCAAGAGGAAAGCATCCCTTCCATTGAGAACCAACGAAGGCTTAACCCACCAATGCAAGAGGTGGTGAAGAAAGAAATTATTAAATAGTCGGACGCATGAGAGGTTTTTCCCATATTCGATAGCACTTGGGTTAGCCCGGTGCAATGTGTGCCAAAGAAAGAAGGAATCATCGTGGTTCCCAATAAGAAAGATGAGTTAATCTCTATCAGGCCTATGACCGATTAGAGAGTATGCATGGACTACCATAAATTGAACTCGTTGATGGAAAAAGACCATTTCCCTCTCCCGTTCATGGATCAGATGCTAGTCCGGTTGGCGGGCCGTGGCTTCTATTGTTTTCTAGATGGTTATTCCGAGCACAATCAAATTTCAATCGCTCTGGAGGACCAAGAAAAAACCACTTTCACATGTCCGTATGGTACCTTTGCATTCAAAAGAATTCCCTTTGGACTTTGCAACGCTATATCCACCTTCTAAAAGTGTATGATGTCGATATTCTCAAACATGGTGGAGGATACAATGAAAATCTTCAAGGATGATTTTTCGATGGTTAGGGATGAGTTCAATGATTGTTTGGAGCACCTATAGGAGGTACTTAAATGGTGTGAGGAAACAAATTTGGTGTTGACTTGGGAAAATGTCACTTCATGGTAAAGGAGGGGATAGTTTTGGGGCACAAGATCTCCGAGAAGGGGCTGGAAGTTGATCAGGCAAAAATTAAGGTTATATAAAAGCTACCCCCTCCAATAACTGTGAAAGGCATCTAGAGTTTTCTCTTCCATGCTGGATTCTATCAGTGGTTCATTAAAGACTTCTCAAAAGTGGCTTACCCTTTATGTAAGCTATTGGAAAAGGAACCGAAATTTTACTTTGATGATAGATGCATGACGACTTTCCTCACCTTGAAAGAAAAGCTCATCTCCACCCCAATTATCATTGCACTGGACTAGTCATAGCCTTTTGAGCTTATGTGTGACACCAATGGTGTAGCTTTAGGGGCAGTGCTTGGTCAACAAAGAGAGAAGCTTTTTCACCTGATATATATTATGCAAGCAAAACTTTGAACACAACACAGACAAATTACATGGTTACAGAGTAGAAATTGTTAGCTGTAGTGTTTGCTTTTGAGAAATTATAGGCATATCTCTTGGGGACTAAGGGGGTGGTACATATTGACCACACAACTATCAGGTATTTTATGACTAAAAAGGAGGCCAAACCCCGATTAATCTGGTGGGTGTTACTTCTTCAAGAGTTTGATTTTGAGGTGAAGTACCGGAGGGGGTGTGAGAATCAAGTGGCGGACCACTTATCGCATTTGGAAGAAGAGGGAAGGCCTGTGGGGGAGCTTGAAATCAATGACTCATTCCTAAATGAGCGAATTTTGGCTGCTTTTCACCTTGGTTTGTGGATTTTGCTAATTATTTGGCAAGCGATCTACTTCCAGAGGGATTGAACTTGAATTAGAAAAAAAATTCCTCCACGACATTCAGAAATATTATTGGGATGAGCCCTATTTGTTTCGGATTTGCATCGATGCGATGATACGGAGGTGTATATCGTAAATTGAAATTGTACCTATTCTTAGAGCATGACATTCGTCACCTGTTGGTGGACATCATGAGGGTATGAGCACGAACTCTAAAGTGTTGAAAAGCAGATTCTATTGGCTTACCTTATTCCAAGATGCCCATGATTTGGTAAAGGAGTGTGAAAAGTGTCAACGCAGAGGGGGCATATCTCGACGTCATGAACTTCCACTAACACTTATCCTTGAGGTTGAATTATTTGATGTATAAGGTATCGATTTCATAGGGGCCTTTACAAGCTCCCATGGGAACACCTATATTCTAGTGGTTGTAGACTACGTGTCCAAATGGGTCGAAGCGGTGGCTTTACCAAATAATGAAGGGAGAAGTGTGACTGCTTTTCTCAAAAAGCACATCTTTGAAAGGTTTGGCACCCCTCGTGCCATCATTAGCGATGGAGGATTGCATTTTTGGAACAAGTGGTTTACGCTCTACTTGAGAAATACGGAGTCAAACACAAAGTAGCCACCCCTACCATCTACAAACGAGCAGTCAAGTAGAGGTGTCTGATAAGTTGGTATTCTACCTACTTATTTAGCCTGTACACTTATGCTTTTGTTAATAATAAGTGGATAAATAGCGAAATTGACACGTATTACTTCTATTTTACAGGTTTCTGTGTTTTAGAAGTGTTCAGGAAGAATTCGGATGAAAACAAGTCAAAAGAGAGCTATTCAGAGAAGCAAGTGACTGGCAGCAGCACATGCCTATACGAACACGGTGTCCCACACGCGTTCGCAAAGGTCAACTGAAGTAAAGCTCTACGAATATGATGCATTGACTGCGTATGCGAAGGTCAACCAGACAAAGACACTTCGTGTACGCGGCAGGCCTTCTGCGTAGGCGAAGAAGGACAGCGGAGGCAGCTGAGCAGTCTTGGAATTTCACATATTTTGGAAACCCCAATCCATATAAAATCCTCCCCAGCCGATTCGAAAATCATTTTTGGCTATTCTCTACAACTTTTGACAAGCTTAGAGAGCAAGTTCATCAACCAACACCATAGGAGTGAAGATTTGGATGCTATTTATTGTAAAATCCTTAGTTTTCATTCTTCAACTCTTGTTCTCAATTGCTATTTTATTGGTGTAATTGTTGAATTGAGATTTGGGTTGTATTAGAGATAATACTTGTTTGGGTATTGAATTCATATATAGATCTGTTTTTGTTTGATTATTTGGGTCTATTGAATCCTCTATGCTTGAAATTATAGTCAATGGTTGTAAACATTGACTTAGCATACTAATTTGGGTTTTTTCTTGAGAGAGAATTTCCCTAAATTCGGGAAGATTCAATAGTGGGGATTTGGGGTTTCCACTCTAGACCAAGGCTAGAGATAGTTTGGTTGCCGGAAACTCCCATCTAAGAGTTGGGGTTAGAGATAACCCAACTCACCTAAGTTAAATTGGTTGGTTTATTGCTTACTCGTGGTGGTTCATGAGAACACACAAGATATATGCTTGATTGGTCGAGAGACAGTTAGGCATACCTGTGACCAAGACTACCTAAGTGTTAATCGAGTGCAGGTCTTTTGAATTAAATTTCCATTCCCAAGTCTTCCTTGTTGTCCTTGCTTAGCGAAAGCAAGGTTAACGCATTGATCAATTTATCTTTTATTTGATTTTTTTTATCTTTAGTTGTAGTCTAAAACCCCCTTTTTAGATATCTTTTCCCGTTTTTGTTAATTGAACTTTAATAAGTTGCTTGGATACTCTATTAGCTCGATCAAGACTACATTATTCCTTTGGGTATGACCCTGACACTCGTTGGGAATTATAAATGTGTTTTTCTATAACGATCGTTGTGACCTCCAACTTGGGGAGCAAGATTTGAGCGTTATCAAAAATGGTGCCATTGTCGGGGAACAATTTGGCGTATTGAGTTAGTTTAGAATTTGAGTTTACTTAATCTAGTTCAATTTTGTGAATAGTTGTTTTTCTTTTGTTTAGTTTTAGTTTGTTGATGGCATCATGTCTTATTTGAATGCTAGAAATGTTGATAGTTGCATCCCAATTTATATTTTTGACTATTGTGTTTATTGTGAGGACCTCACCTTGGACGAAGGTGTAGAATTGGACCTAGGAGAGGAAGGTATTCTTCTTCTCTCTCCTATGATGGGTGCAATTGCTATTTGTGTGGTGGTCGTGATGGACATTGGAGCAAATGGCCCAATGATGATCGTCCCCCTCCCCCTTCTTGTGCTAACAATGTGGCTAGTGGTGCTTGTGACCTCAATAGGGACCATGACTTTGCAAGAAAAGAAGGCATATGTGTCAAGCTCAAATCCTTCTTGGCCTCGCTATAAACCCAAGAGGAGAGTGTGCAATCCATAAAGCAGTGCTTTATGGACGCAAGGGCTAAAGAAGAGGAAAACACAAGTGAGGATCATGAATTGAAAGTGGTGTTGCAACCAACTTCCCCATTTGTGGGTCACGATGTCATAGCATCTCTAAGTGAGGATGTTTGGAATGAGGCAAGCTTGAAGGTGGAGACGCCCAAATCCTACTTCAACCTTTGTTCGACCTTAAGTTTGATTGAATGGATGAAAGTTAAAGTAATCAAGCTTTTAGAGGACCTTGGAAGGAGCGTGGATCAAGGTCTATCCATTTTTGAGTTTGTCGTGGAAAGAAGGCAAAGTGTCCTTCCTCACTTGAAGGCCAAAAAGTGCGAAATGCAAAATCAAGAGAATGGCCTTCTCATGTTCAAACCTTCACCTCGGGATTGTCACCAAAAACTCGATCCAAGGTTGGGTTGAAGGTTCAAATCTTCCAAATGGAAATCCAAATGGTGAGGTATCTTGCGTCGCGCAGTGATGTTAAATTGTGCGCTTGATGGGAGGCAACCCATTATTTTTATACTTTACTTCACTTTTTATTTCTTTTTGGTGTGTTTTTAGGTGCCCAAGGGAAGGAGAAGAGGAACCAAGTGTTGAGAAACACCAAAAATACCTCTTAAAACCGAGACTTTTGCACCTGGAAGAGTTCATGTCGCACATGCCATCGCACAAGCAAACAGTGAACTGATAAAAAATGTTGGCATGTGCGAACGTGGTGTGCTTCGCACCTCATAAAGTGCCCATCACACCAAGCGTCGCATATCATGGGCAGTAAGCTGAAGAAAAATTGAAAAATCTGTCCCAGCACTCCTTTCCAAATGCAAAGGACCGGTCGCGAACGCGAAGGCCAGTTAAACTTCAAGCCTTCACGAACGCGCCGGACCGCCCGTGAACGCGAAGCTTCCTGGCAGTTCAAGTAAGTTTAAAAAATGTTCAAAATTCAGATGGCATGATACTTTCCCCTTCTCAAAACAAAGAACTCTTTCCTCCTTTGGCACACAAAAACTCCATTAATTTCTTCCAAGCTTCACAACTTGCATTTTACCAGGTATGAACTCCTCCCTTCTTGTATCTTGAAATGGGTTCCTTTCTTCCTCAAGTTGATATGTAGAAAATGGGTAATGGAATTCTTGGTGGATCTCCTTTTTCTTTAAAGCAACTTCTAATTGTGTTTAATTGTTAAATTGTTGGGAGAAATTGATTTAGGTGGGTAAAGTGTATGCAAGAGTGCAATAATGTAGTGATTGTCAATAGCACAATAAGCATAAAGTCACTTAAACAAATTGTGCCTTCCAAGTGTTTGAGAAAATGCCTCAAAGAGGCACTGATATGGGGGAACTCGATGGCATTCGCGTTCACGGTCACTTGGCCGCGTTCACAAAGGAGAAAAGTTTTGAAAAATAAAATCCTTCTTCGCGAATGCATCCACTTGGCCGCAAATGCAAAGAAGGGATGCCTGGTAGTGTCAAAACAGTAGCTCCGCACAACCCACCTCAGAATTTCTTTCAGTTATTTCTTTGGCCTTAGTGCTTGATAATACATTGTTTTAAGTGCCGTTAAGAACTGTTAACATAATGGCGTGTTTTGTAGGTACTTTGATAAAAAAGATGGCCTCTAATAGTAGTGACAATGAAGTTGAAAAATCTCCGGATGTGGAAATAGAGAAGAACTACGATCAAGATAGGTTCATATCGGCATCATGTGAGCGCCAGTATGATGAGCTATTGTCCAAGCCCTTTGTTAGGGAGAAAGGAATCAATATGAACAAAGTTGAACAGAAAATGCCAGAATTCTACAAGAGGTTGGTGGAGCATGGGTGGATATGCTTTGCTCCTCCACCCATCATGGCTAACCACACAGTGGTCACTGAGTTCTATGCTAATCTTCGATCACTGATTTCAATGGAGCAATAGTCACTACCATTTGGGGAGTCCAAATGAGTTTCAACCCCGAGATCATTAATGCACTATATAACCTTTCAAATGCTGACAATGAGGTTTACATTGCAAAATCCAAAGTTGAAGGACACCGGTGGTTGGTAGACAAGTTGCATGATGGGGTGACTCTAAATTGGTTGACTTTGCAAAAAGGCGTTGATTCATATGAGTTCACTGCAGAAGCTAAGGCTTGGTTTTCGATTGTCTGTGCGAGGATCATACCATCCTCTCATGACACCGATGTTGACCCCTGACCAAGCATTGATGGTGGCAGCCCTCATTGATGGCGGCAGCCCTCATTGATGGCATTGATGTGAATGTTGGGTTCCATATTGTGGCCTAAATGGCTGAGGTAGCTAGTGGAAGGTTTAAAATCATTTTCACCCCTTCATTGGTGACTCAGTTCTGCTATGAAGCTAGGGTGTTGCTGAATCCGAGTGACATTAAAAAGAAGCCAGAAACTCTGATCCACCCATTATTGAAGAGGGCCCAGAAGCAAAGCACAAAAAGAGAAAGATTAACGTAGCTTCTCGATCCTTCGGACAGTTTCCAGAGTCTTTGACTGAACCTACTGGCCCTTCAGGAGGTGCATCTGGATCATCTCAGTCTGTGGGAGCTCTACAGTCTGGGCCCTATCTCATGCGTCACCTCTCTGGTTAGATTCAGGGAGTGGATGCACATGTTCAACAGTTGTTGGCTGGATTCTCCACTGGCTCAGCTGGAGATGACACACTAGCAGGTTCTGAGTCTCTACCCCATCTCTTTCCAAAGTGGCGAATGAGAAAAAAATGATTAATGGGCACTTGAGTACAATGAACACCCTCTTAGAGCACATGAACTGCAGGCAGGGAAAGGATGAAAAGCGACAAAAGAAGTTCAGCGAGCATGAGAAGAAGAAGAGAAAGTTCTTGAACAAGATGATGGATAGAGTAAAGTCTTTTTATGGATCGGGTACACCGGAGGATGATGAGGATGGGGATGAGGAGGGCCTTGAGTTTCCCTCTTCCTCCAGTTCAGATTGATACACCTCAGGGAGCCCGCTCAAACTTATTCCTTACTTTGATGCAGTGAGGGCACTACCCTATCTTAGTTGGGGGTGGCGTGTTGATCCGCACTCTATCTTTCTAGCTTAGCTTGCTTTACTTCTGGATATTATTGTGCCCTTACTAGACTTGTTTTATCATTTTGGATACTATTGTGCCCTTGTCGGGTTTGTTTTGTTTGATTATATACTTTTATGCCCTTGTCGGGTGTACTTTGTGGATTTTGCACCCTCATCGGGTTTTGATGTTGTGTGGAAGAAGTTGATGGTTTAGCTTTTTAGTTTTCTTTACTTGTTAGCTTCTTTTGTTATTTGGTAGTTGAGATGTTAGTTGTTGTGGGCCAGGGGAAGTCTGAGTACCCATTAGGCTAGATGGAACTTGTCTGAGCAGGGGGGATATTTGTGCCACACATGTCGATGTGCGAATCGCATGAGTGTCACACATTCCCACTGACTGGCCTTTGCATTGCATGTGCGACACACACTTTGACTTGTGCGAATCGCATATGCCCAAAAAATATGATATTTGTGTTAATCCAACTTGTGTAGCCATACTGATTTAGATAGATAAATTGTCCCAATGATTGACTAAGTGACGTCATTCTTAAGGGAAAATCGTCATCTTTTGAGGTTTTGGTTGCAAATTGACTTGTTTGATACTAATGAAGTAGCCTTGCATGCTAAATGAAATAGGCATACCCTTCCAAAAAAATTGTGAAAAATGCATGGCGAAGAATGGTGTTTGTGACAACTCCTTTTATTTTTTTGTGACTCTTAGCTCATTAGAGGTGATAATATAGAATGGCTCCTCTTGGTTCTCATTTAGGAAGTTAAAATTGATCCTTCTTGAATAATTCGCATGTCATGTGTGGTGAGGTTTAGTTGAATAATTCTCAGGCATGTGTGTCATCTAGAACTTTCTCTGAATGTGATTCAAGGCAAAATTCTAGGTGTAACCAAGCTTGAAAAATGATCTTAGGCCCTTTTTGATAGCCACTTGACCCAAATGACTTCCCATGACATCAACCCTAGTGAGCCCCTTTGAGCTTGTGACCGTTCTTTGGGACCTTGTTAACACTTTGACTTTTTTGGAGCCTCTATCTTGGCACATGTCCTCCCTAATTGCTTGAAATTGAAATTTAGGCTAAAAAACCTAAGTTTAGGGGTGGGGAGTGAAAGACAACATAGGCAAATGCCTAAGTTTGGGGGTGCATATGTTCAAATAAGGAGAAGAAAGGAAATGCGCTTCAATGTGCAAGGTAGCACCTTAAATAAGAATTGAAAATTGCTCCAAAAGTTCAATCCAATGAGCAAAATGAAAGGAAAAAATAGGTGCTACCAAGTGAAGGTGATATAAGGAGTTGAATGATTATGAGTTAAAAAGGAGAATCTTGGGTTGTGTAAGGGAGAAATAAGGTGAAGTTGAAATTGAAAATGTGAGCGGTGTTTGAAATGAGAACAAAGAGCATTAGGGAGGTGTAGTCACTTGAACCAAATGAGATCCTCACCTTAACCCTAGCTAACATCGTAACCCGCAAGTCCTTTGTTATTCTGAGCTTGGCTACCCTACATTAGTGGCGATTTACATAAAGGGCAAGCCTATGGTTCGACGTGTGCGCACTTGAACTTCCTTGTGAGTCTGAGTGTTTGTATTTGTCCCTTGTGATTGTTTTTTGTACATAATGTATTTTTGGGACTTTTGTTTTTGTGAGGGCATGAGAATTAGAATAGTTGGTGACATTGATAAACTCTGAAAAATGAATCAAATGAGCATGTTTTGGTAAGCTAGTGGTTTGAGTCACATCTTGAGGATTGGTTGTTGTCACTTGCTTGTTCTTATTTTGCCATGGAATAATTGAATTGTGTTTTGAATTGAAGGGAATGTTTAGAGTAAGTATCATGCAATAGACTAATCGTTAGTACCAACAAAAGTCATGCTTGGTGTTTGAAATGGGTTTCCCTTGGCTTGTGGTGTTGTCATTTGCACTTGTGTCGTATGCCTCTTGAGTTATAATTTTTGAGTTGCTTGAGGACAAGCAATAGTTCAAGTTTGGGGGTTTGATAAATTGGTATTCTACCTACTTATTTATCCTTTAAACTTATGCTTTTGTTAATAATAAGTGGATAAATAGCGCAATTGACACGGATTACTTCTATTTTACAGGTTTCTGTGTTTTAGAAGTGTTCGGGAAGAATTTGGATGAAAAAAAGTCAAAAGGGAGCTATTCGGAGAAGCAAGTGACTGGCAGAAGAACATGCCTATGCGAACACGGTGTCCCACATGCTTACGTGAAGGTCAACTGAAGTAAACCTCCACGAATGTGATGCATTGACTACATATGCGAAGGTCAACCAGACAAAGACACTTCTCGTACGCGGCAGACCTTCTGCGTAGGCGAAGAAGAACATCGGAGGTAGCTGGGCAGTCTTGGAATTTCACATATTTTGGAAACCCCAATCCATATAAAATCCTCCACAGCCGATTGGAAAATCATTTTTGGCTATTCTCACAGCTTTTGACAAGCTTGGAGAGCAAGTTCATCAACCAACACCATAGGAGTGAAGATTTGGATGCTCTTTATTGTAAAATCCTTAGTTTCCATTCTTCAACTCTTGTTCTTAATTGCTATTTTATTGGTGTAATTGTTGAATTGAGATTTGGGTTGTATTAGAGATAATATTTGTTTGGGTATTGAATTCATATATAAATTTTGTTCTTGTTTGATTATTTGGGTCTATTGAATCCTCCATGCTTGAAATTGTAGTCAATGGTTGCAAACATTGACTTAGCATACTAATTTAGGTTTTTGCTTGAGAGAGAATTTCCCTATATTCGGGAATATTTAATAGTGGGGATTTGGGGTTTCCACTCTAGACCAAGGCTAGAGATAGTTTGGTTGCCGAAAACTCCCATCTAAGAGTTGGGGTTAGAGATAACCCAACTCACTCAAGTTAAATTGGTTGGTTTATTTATTACTCGTGGTGGTTCGAGAGAACACACGAGATATATGCTTGATTGGTCGAGAGACAGTTAGGCATACCTGTGACCAAGACTACCTAAGTGTTAATTGGGTGCAGGTCTTGTGAATTAAATTTCCTATTCCCAAGTCTCCCTTGTTGTCCTTGCTTGGTGAAAGCAAGGTGAAATCCATTGATCATTTTATCTTTTATTTGATTTTGTTTTATCTTTAGTTTTAGTCTAAACCCCCCCTTTTTAGATATCTTTTCCCCTTTTTGTTAATTTAACTTCAATAAGTTGCTTGAATTTTTTATTAGCTCGATCGCGACTACATTGTTCCCTTGGGTATGACCCCTATACTCGTTGGGAATTATAAATGTGTTTTGCTCTGATGATCGTCATGACCTCCAACTTGTGGAGCACGATTTAAGCGTTATCAGTGTCCAGCCAGGAGATTAAGTCCATCCTTTCAAAATCGGTGAATGTTCACCAAACGGATTGGTCACGCAAGTTGGACAATGCACTATGGGCATATAGGACAGCTTACAAGACCCCGATTAGAATGTCCCCCTACCAATTGGTTTTTGGCAAGGCTTGTCATCTCCCTGTCGAATTGGAACACAAATCTATGAGGGCTTTGAAGAAGCTAAACTTAAATTGGGAGAGAGCCGCTCGTGCTAGAGTGGAAGACCTCAATGAAATGGATGAATTCCAGATGCAAGCGTATGAAAGTGCCTCTATCTACAAAGCCCGAATATAGTGCTATCACGAACAAAAAATCTTAAGGAGAGTTTCATCCGAGGGATTGGGTGCTCCTATTCAACTCTAGACTTCGGCTTTTCCCGGGAAAGCTAAGGTCAAAATGGTCGGATCCTTTTAAAGTGCTTCAAGTCTTCACAAATGGAGCCATAGAATTGGAGAACGAGGATGACTTGGCTTTGAAAGTCAATGGGCAACGAGTGAAGAAGTACTTGGAAATTTTGGAAAAAGCTGCAATGGTAGAAGCCATTTACTTGGATGAGCCTTGAGTGGGAGGTACCTTTATCGATCCTTGACGTTAAACCAAGCGCTTCTTGGGAGGCAACCGAAGCACTTTTTCCTTCTGTATTTTTCTTGTTTTCTGGTTTTACTTTGTATGTTGTTTTTATTAGTCTTGTAGTTGGGAGTAGAGCTAAAGAAGTTTGAGCAATGATCAGATGGTGCGGTGCTTCGTGCAGTCACACCGCTGAAGGTGCGCATCGCACATTAGGTCGCATGATCTTAACAGAAAGTTGACAAGTCAGACTACACAATGTGTGATTGGTGTGTGATCGCATGAGCAGTTGTGCGCGTCGCACACCAATTTCGCATCTCTTAGCAGACGCCTGGCAGTTCCTCCCATAAATCCATACCTTTATGCGATCATTAGGGCATTTTGCATACCTCAAAGCGCGTGTCACATAGCCTTCGCATAAGCAAGAAATAGAATGAAGTATAAATTGGCCGCTTTGATTATGTTATTGGAGATGCGGCCGCACCACCTATAGTGCATTTTGCACAAGTTCATCAGGGAGTGTTCTGCTTTCTCTAGCTAATATCATTGGGGACAATGCTCCATTTCGGTTGGGGGCTGCTGAGATATTGCCTTGTTAATAGTAGTTTAGAAATAAACTCCGAGGGTTTTCTTAATACCACGGTTCTTTCCCAAGGAGCAATTTTTTTTGATTATTTTCTTTTTCTTTTCTTTTTGTTTTAGTGTCGAATCGGGTTGGTGTTTCCCTATGATAGATTGAAGAAGGCGACTTTCTTAAGGGAAAATGCCATGTTTTAGTTTTAGAATCGAGTCCATAGTTTCTTGTCTCGAAATTGGCCCACCAAAAAATTTCTCTTGGCAATTTGTTTTAAAAATAAAAGGAAGAAGGGAAATGAAATTTTGAGGAAAAGCATTCTCCTTTCATGACTTGCACACTCTCGCTTTGACTTGATTGACTCACAAACGAGTGCGTAATAAACTCGGAATAGCTTGTCAAAAATCATTTGTCCCAATTGATTTTGAGACTAATGAAAGAAGTCTTGTGGCATGATGCCTTGTGTGGTGAGGCTTTACCTTGATTCTTGTGCATAAGTGTCATCTATAACTTTCCCCGAATTTGATTCAAGGCAAAATTCTAGGTGTGACCGAGCTTGGAAGATGACCTTAGGCCCTTTTTGATAACCATTTCGCCCAAATGAATTCCCATGACTTCAACCCTAATGAAACACTTTGAGCTTGCGACTGTTCTTTGGCACCTTGTTACCACCTTGACCTTCTTGGAACCTCTATCTTGGCACCCATCCTCCCTAATTGCTTGAAAATGAAATGTAGGCTAAAAAGCCTAAGTTTGGGGGGGGGGGGAAATGAAGGATAACATAGGCAAATGTCTAAGTTTGGGGGTACATGTAATCAAATGAGGAGAAGAAAATAAGTGCACTCAAAGTTCAAGGTAGCACCTTCGATTTGAATTGAAAATTTTCTCCAAAAATTCAATCTAATGAGCAAAATGAAAAGCAAAAATAGGTGCTACAAAACAAAGGCGATACAAAGAGTTTGAATGATCATGAGTAAAAAGGAGAAATCTTGGGATTGTGTGAGGGAGAAATAAGGTGAAGTTGAAATTTGGAAATGTGAGTTGTGATTCGAAATGAGAACAAAGAGCATTAGGGAGGTGTAACCACTTGAACCAAATGAAATCCTCACCTTAGCCCTAGCCAACATCTTAACCCGCAAGTCCATGGTGATTTCGAGCATGGCTACCCTACATTAGTGGCGATCTACATGAAGGGCAAGCCTATGGTTCTACGCGTGTGCACTTGAATTTCCTTAAAAGAGTGAGAGTCTCTTTGATTCTACTATAATACCGATTGCTTGTGAATTGAATGAGTGTGAGTGGGATTCTCTCTTGTGGTGAGTGACATCATGCACTCGAATTGAAGCATGAGGTCTCTATTTCAATTGAAGGGAATGAATGAGACAAGTTGTGTGGCAAATCTCGAGGCAAACCTTGACGGTCAATGCCAATGACTTGAGAAGCTTAAATGTCTTGTTTTGAATGACAAAAATTCCTTTGATTTTGAATGAGAAATGAAGTCCTTTTGGAAAAAGTTTTGAAATGGCCAAATGCCTTGAGTTTGTGGTGGTCCAAATTGAGATGAGCATCGTAGTTGAGTCTTTTGTTTGAGTCTTTTTTTTATTCTTTTTCTTAATTTTTTTAAGTATAGATTAGTCTTTTGTGCCTTAATTGAGTCTAAAGCATAATTCATTCCTTGCCTTGTGAGTATCTTGCTTGAGGACAAGCAATAATTCAAGTTTGGGGGTTTGATAAGTCAATAATCTACTAACTGGTTGAGCCTAAATCCATGAATTATTGCTACGTTTTGAATAGATTTAGAGGTTCTTATGGCCTTTATTGATGTCTATGCAGGTACTTTTGATAAATGATGAGAAACAAGGAAATGGACCCAAAAAGATCTCCAAAACGAGTGAAGTGTGAAGTGTTCGAAAAGCTGGAGATCTCTGACCTAAGATGCGGCAGCCGTGCGACACGCACAAGCCGAGGTGCAAACTGCACCTCCTCCGGATGAAGTTGCAAAACCCACTGAAGAATCTGTTAAGAGGTGCGGTCGCTGTGCGATGCGCACATTCCAAGGTGCGAACCGCACCACCTTCGTGTGAAGCTCCCAAAGTCAGATGAAGTCACTGGTCTAAACGAAGAGGGTGTGTGATGCACACAACACGACGTGTGAACCGAACATCGCACCACACACCACTCGAAGGGGAAATTTTGTCCTAAATTATAGTGACATTTTGGGAAGCTATAAAAGGCTCATTTCTAATTATTCTACTTCAGTCCTAAATATTTTAGAAAATCTTTTTGCCTCAAGAACAATTTTTCCTCTCCAAAGAGAAGAAGGTTTGAATCCATTCTCTTGGTTAAACATTTATGTACTAAAATTGAGCTTGGAACTTGTGATTTAGCTCTAATAAAGAGGATTTTGATTTACCCATTTGGTATATCTCTCTCCTTTGCTATGAGTGGCTAATTTCTCTTGTCTAGGGGTGTATTGATGATGGGTGCTTGACAAATGGGTGTGGGTGTTGTTAATTCATCTTTATAATTGCTTATTTGACATGGGTCTAGTAGTTTCACCAAGTTTTAACCCTAAAATTAGTGGTGGCAAACATTAATTTTCATTACTTGACTATGTGATTGCTTAAAAGAGGATTTCATGGTTTTGGATGTGAAATTTCTAGTGGGAACTTGGGACTCCATCTAGATTTGAGGCTAGAAATAGCTCGTATCAAAGGAATCACCCATTTAAGGGTCTAAGCTAGAGAGAGTGTGACCTCCCCAAGCTTAGGTAGGTTGTTTGTCGATCAAACTGATGATGCTCTAACCAAGATCATTGGATATATGGTTGTTGATCGAGAGATAACAATCCATACCTATGACCAACGCTACTTATATCGATAAGCAAGAACAAATGTGAATTGATAATCACCCTAGCCCATGACTAAAGCCCCATCAGATACACATCCCTAGTCACCTACTCTATATATTTCACCCTCTTTTGTTTATTCGCTTTCAATTGAATTGTGATTGTAGTGACAACATCCCAATTTCCCCCAACCTTTTACTTTTCATGTTTAAGCACTTACTCTTATTTTGAACTCAATTCGACACAATCTTAATTTAGCTAGCTCCAAGTCCCTTGGGTACGACCCCGACACTCGTTGGGAATTATAAATTTTATTTTACTGCACGATCGTCGTGATCTATAACTTGGGGAGCACGATTTGAGCGTTCATCATTAGGGTCTCAAAAATCTTGATTCATTCATTGTATATGCATACTATCTCTCTAAACAAAAGCTCTCCGCTCCACAATTCTTAAGCTATTTTTGACACACAATATTTAGGCCATCAAGGCCCCATTTTCAGTACCTAATACATGGCTCAATCACTTTCTTGCGCTTATATTCATTTATCTTACTTTTGATGTGATTTATTTCATTGTTATCTCATTTACAAGATTAATTTAATTCACGTGTCCTTAAACTACTTTGATAAAATCAATTGTACTGCATTGCGGTAAACAATATGACCACTCTTTTCATATTAACCAAACAACAATTAATCTGTTTTGTTCTCTAACCTATTCATTTAACTCAATCTATTTTAACTTGTCCAAATTTCAACATAACTAATCCACTATATATTTGATACCTGATATATGTATACAACAATTTTTAAGGAAAAAAAAGTAAGTTACCCGAACGATAGAGACACATAACACATTGCACGACAAATAAGAAAGAATAATATATATATATATATATAGCACGTACGTATTTGTTTCCTAGTTACTCAAATATAAGATATGTATATTATTATAATATTAACACTGGTCTTCATATTCATTCTCAGAAGTCACAAAGTAAAATTGAGGAAGACAATAACCTTACA
Source organism: Jaltomata sinuosa (assembly GCA_003996215.1). NCBI lineage: Eukaryota > Viridiplantae > Streptophyta > Magnoliopsida > Solanales > Solanaceae > Jaltomata > Jaltomata sinuosa. Next base: position 92,027 of record QJPP01004101.1, read on the forward strand.
AGCATCGAACAAAGAACTCAATCTCGTTCTAAAGAGAAAGGTTGATTTTGCAGTCTTGGGTCCATTGGGCCACACATATTGAAGCTTTCGTTATGGGCATGTGCTGATAGGAAGATTTAGTTCTGTCATGGCCCAAGTGTTTTTCTATCATAGGAAGCTTCTAGATTTAGCATTTTTGGTATTTTATTTTTATTTAATTATAGAGAATAAAAGTTTATTATAGGTCTAACCAATTGTATAGAGGACAAATGTAAGTCAGTTACAGATTAGGGTATTCTTTTTAGCTTATATAAGAAACTTTGTACAGTGCTTTGATCATCAAGTTTTCATTCAGTATTACAAGTGGAAAATTTCCCAAATCTCTCTCGTTTCCTACATGGTATCAGAGATTTTGGAGCTCCATTCTCACATATCTTCTTCATTGAATCACCACTCTTTCACCCATGACTACTCTCACTGCTGGACAGATCTCAACTGGAGAACAAGATGCTTCCAATCAACACTACCTTCACCCTTCTGATTCTCCAGGCATGTCGCTGGTCAATTCACTCTTTGATGGCAAATGGTTTGCTGGATGGAAGAGATCTGTTGTCATTGCTCTTTCAGACAAAAAAAAGCTGAGTTTCATCAATTCTTCCTCAGATATTCCTGCTTCACTCTCACCTTAGTATGCTGCTTAGAGTCGATGCAACAATATGGTAATCTCCTGGATTCTAAACTCTCTTTTACGTGACATAGCTGAATCTGTCCTCTATTACAAAACTGCAAAAGAGATCTAGAAGGAATTAGAAATCAGATTTGAACAACACAATGGAGCACAGTTATATCAACTTCAGAAAGAACTCAATGATGCAGTGCAGGGAGAAAATGATATCACAGGGTATTTCACCAAAGTGAAGAAGATTTGGGATGAACTCTGTCACGACCCGATTTCTCAGTCATGATGGCACCTACAACCCCCGGTAGGTGAACCAATCCCCGTAGCCCAGGACAGTTAGTAATGGGCTACTATCTAACAAATAAGAGAACAAGACGAAGAGAATAGATAACAGGAATATATATATACATATGCGGAAACTAAACCAAACCCCGAGACCTGGTATCATAGTATAGAGCCAAAACTACATACATGGAGTGCAAACGATCCAAAATAATATATACAGATGTCTCTGAATGGTAATAGAGTACATGAAGCAACAGATAAACTAAAGTTAAGCTCCGATCGCCAAGAGCTCACCCTCAGTCTGAAGTAATCCCCAACAGATCTCCAAGCATGACTTACAGCGACCTAACGGCGATGGCCCAGGCTAGGATCTGCACCCAAAGATGCAGGGGGTAGGGTGAGCACCAAATGCGAAGCATAAGGTACCCAGTAGCTATCATAGGCCGACTGGGCACATATAAGATAAAAGCGTAGTAACAGAAAGAATAGAAGCAAGCAGTCACAGAAATCAACGAAAGGTACACAGGAACTAGCCCAGAGGGAAATCAACAGAACCACATGTGAGGCCAGTAAGCAGAATATACACACCATAGGCACAGGTGAAAGTAAGAAATAACGTACCTGGGGTCCTTGCAATAACAGTGTATACATAATAAGTTTACGAAATGGACGGTATACCGGTAACCTCAAGTGTAAGAAGAGGGAAAGAGTAATGATAGACATGCTCAGGGACATGAATCAAACTCAACTAATCATATCAATCTCAAATCCAGAAACTAACAGTCTAGCAGTAACCAATTTCATACTTAACCGTAATAGGGAACAATTCTGTAAGTAAATAGCAAGAGTCTACCTACAGTCCCCCGGCCGCCCATACAACCGAGGAACACAAACAAGTGAAAACAAACCCTCCGGCATCCCATACTACCGGAGCGTACAATCAATAAACAACAAACAAGGGTGGAGCCTCAAACAATGAATGATATGATGCATGAAGATCTCAAGTGAAATGGTATCCTGTATGTACCACCTCCGAGCCGATCCGGCCCAGCAGGTAGGTTCCATGGAAGGACACTGCCCGTATACCTACTCCACCGTATACCCTTCCTCCGGCACACGCAGCCCACAGCCCCAGGCCCCGATGGCAAGGTCCATGGAGGTCCCTGACCCCATACTAAAACTCAGTATCAAAACATGTCGTCCGGAAGCAAGTCCGGTTTCAAGATAGAGACCCAGTCTCGAATATGCATGCCCAGACCCTGTCCAGGACTAAAGTAGTGGGAAAATATCTAGAAAAAAAAACCCCTCCAAGGGTGCCCGGGCATAACCGGGTCTAAACAGTAGAAAGTCATCTCGGGTGCTCGGTCCGACCGAGGCTAAAATTATCTCAAATAGCAAGAAAACTCAACTAGCACCCCGGCCCTGCCGAGTCTAGCGTTAATCGTAAAACTGGTGATTTAAAACATAATTTTACTTTCTCTTACCCAAGAATATTCACAAGTTAAATCAAACCATTTCCAAATCATTTCCATCAAAAACAGGCCCCCGGGGCCATGCAAGGTTTAGAAAATAGTGCCAGTAGGCGCGAAGCCAAACCGTAGTAAAACATGGATAAAACCTTTTTAAATGCATGGAAATGATATGATCAAACACAATAGCTGTCCAGCAGCTCACAATCAACCTATTGACCCTGCACAAGCCCACAGCTACTCAGCAAGCATAACCAGCCTCGAAGGATAATTATATGCCCGGGACTCGCGGACATTCCCAAAATCCCACCTTCTATGTTCCCGAGTCAACAAGGTCTCACAGGACCACAAGGGTAAATAAAATATATCGGCAAGTACTACAAGCAACGGAGGAACAAAAGTAGGCAGACATGAATAAAGCGGTCAAGGCCTGTGGTACCAACCTAATAATCCAGCTCAAGGATGCCAACTAGTACAATTTTATCCGATATATGCTAAGTCTAGGGATTTTAAACCATAACCTACCTGTCGTCCGATGACAAGCTGCTAGGACGAAGATGTCCAAGCTTGAACCGCTCCGAGAAGCTCCGAAATGAATTCAAACTCAAATTTAAGCTTGAATATCTTGACGTAGATAATTGATTTTGCCTTCGAGGATCGAATATCGCGTCAAAATAATTTCTTTCCACAATATATTTTTCATCAATTGAATATATACAAGTACTTTTGAATATGTTATAAACTAACATGCTATTAAAGAATTTTCAAGATAAAAGTTGCTGGTGACATATATATATATATATATATATATATGTACAGAACGTTACATATGCTACATAAGGAAAGGCTTTAATGTATTTTTTTATTATTAATTAAATGGTAACATGACCACTTTGATCAAATGATGACACCTCCACTTAAGCAACTTAATTGCTGCCACCTTTCCTTAATTACACGTGGAAGGGGTGTCAACACCCTCCTTCTTATCCATTACGTAAGTTCTCGGGTATTGCATAAGTTCGTGGTAAAATAAATATAGCTTTTTGAATATATCATAATGAATAGAAAATTATTTCAAACAAAACCTACTATATTATAATAATAATTTTTAATATAACTAAATTTACTATCTCCGTTAAAATATTACAATGTATAAAAACCTTATAAAATAAATACATATACAATTATATCGTAACAATATTATTTTTCATAAACCTTTAAAATATTTTTAAAAGGTAATAATAATATAACTTTTTACCAAATTCAACTTTCAAATAAAATATTTTCAAATACACGCGATGATAATAAATTCTCAAACTTAGGCTCGCAATTCACCAACGCACGATTTTGATACTCAAGAACTCTCTTGGAATCCTCCCTTATGTTTTCTCACTGTTTCAGAACTGAAATGGCGTTTTAAAACGTGAAGTTGAGGCTTAAAATCGATTTTGACCCGACCCGGTTTGCGACCCGGTTCGCAACCCGGTTTCTGCCAGATAATCCGCGGTAAAACAGTCATAACTTTTTACTCCCAGATCATTTGGACGTGAGGTTTTGTGCGTTGGAAACTAGACTCGTAGACCTTCGATTTGGTATTTTGGGGGACTTCTAACTCTTTATATATTGAGAGAAAAGCTCTGAGACATTTTACCCAAAGTTCAGAAAATTTATTAAAGAAACTTACGATAACTTTTGCCGACTTTCTTGACTTCAAAACTTATCATACGACCAAACAAATAGACCCGTCACCGAAATACTGGTCCTGACAAGCTTTAAATAACTTGGGGCCGCTACAAACAAGTTCTAACGGTACAAGGAAAACGTATACGTGGAAATAACTGGAAGGGTCATTACAAACTCGATGCCCTGAATGTGTTTGATTAATGTACATGTGCTTGTACATGTGAAGGCAATGTGAAAATTTCTAAATCACATCAAAATAACAGACTTATTCAGTTTTTAATAGGTCTCAATGAGACTTATTCAGGTGTAAGGAGCAACATTTTGATGATGGACCCTCTCCCAATAGTGGGATATGCAAATTATCTACTAATTCAGAATGAAAAGTATAGAGAGGTGCATGTGATTTCACACCCCGCAGAGGCTGCTTTCATTGTGAACAATCAGAAGTTTCAGAGAAGGTTCACTCCTAAGAGATCTCCAAGTGGAGATGGGAGGTTCAAAGTTATTTTTGAGAAACCTAAGACAGGAATTTTTTTCACTAATTGCAAACTAACTAACCATAAAGTTTAAATTGTTACAAGATAATTGGATTCCCTACAGATTTCCAATTCACAAGGTCAAAGAGGAACTCAAAATTTAACAGCACTGCAGCCCAGGTTGCGACTCAATAGTCCACTGATGGTTTCCCTGGTGGAAAGTATTTCTCTCTAGAACAATCCTCACAACTATATCATATGATGCAAGATACCAAGTCTGGTCAACAGAGTGAGCAAGTCTCAGATGTCAATGTCTTTACCAACTGTGCTAGTATCGTCACTCCTTTGTTAGATCCTACTACTCTTTCTTTATTCACTCATATTGATTCACACTCATGGATTCTTAATTCAGGTGCTTCTGAGCACATGACTAATGAGTCTTCTCTCCTTTTCAATCTGACTTTTTGCCCCTTTCCCATCTATGTCTGCCTGCCTAATTCCCATAGATTAAAAGTAACTCACAAGGGTTGTATCTCTTTACTGCATGATCTGATTATTCACAATGTTCTTTATGTCCCTGATTTGAAATTTAATTTGTTATCAGTTCACAAATTCACTACACTGTTAACTAGAATCTCACTATTTTCTTCTTTTTGTGCTATCTTGCAAGCCCCTTCTATGAAGAGGCCAGTGGTCCTTGGTGAATTTCAAAGTGGGCTTTATCTTCTAAAAACAACTCCAGTCAAGTCAAGCTCTGTTCCCACACTCTCAGCCTCCACTTAGAGAGATGTTTTAGTTTCTAAGTTTGTTTGTAATGAGTCTAATTTAATAGCAATTTCTAGTTCTTTTTAAATTCCTTCAAAGATTTCAACTACTTATGTAATCCTATGGCACACAAGGTTGGGGCATTTTCCCATATCTAATATGAAGAATCTTAGTTTATTTAGTTCTGTTTGTATTCCTGATTCTGTTACTCCTTGTGATATTTGCTTCAAAGCTAGACAAGCTAAATTGTCTTTCCAATCTTTCACTACTTCATCGACCTGTATTTTCAATCTTATACATGTGGACACTTGGGGTCCATACAAGGTTTCTACTCACAATGCTTATAGATATTTTTTAATTATTGTAGATGATTATAGTAGAAGGACTTGGACATATCTTCTTAAAACAAAAAACAATGCTTTCACCATTCTCAAATACTTTAGCACTCTAGTGGGAAAATAGTTTAATACCATTGTAAAAATTATAAGATCTGACAATGCCAAAGAACTAGGATCTATCTTGTCCAATTCTGATTTTCTTTCTTCTAAGGGTATACTTCATCAAACTACTTGTGTGGCCACACCACAACAAAATGGTGTGGTTGAACGTAAGCACAAACACCTTCTTGAAACATGTCGAGCCCTTTTGTTTCAATCTCATTTACCTACTAGTTATTGGGGGGGATGTCTTCTCACAGCCACTTATTTAATCAATCGAATTCCATCTAGGGTTCTGGATTCACACACACCTTATGAATTGCTTTTTGTTAGAGTTCCTTCCTATGATTCATTAAGAGCTTTTGGGTGTCTTTTTGGGTGTCTTTGTTATGCTACCACTTTACCACATTCTAGATCTAAACTTGATTTAAGAACTATTAAATGTGTCTTCATTGGATATCCTTTCAATCAAAAAGGATACAAATTACTTAATCTAGTATCCAAACAAATTTTTGTTTCTAGGAATGTTAACTTCTATGAACATATTTTTCCTTTCTCTCACTCACCTGACACACCCTTACTTTCTCCTCTCCCTACTTCTATCCCTAATTCCTCTTCTTCCTCTGATTTTCCACCACTGTCCAATCCTATCCTTTCTTCTCCTCCTTCTTCTCCTCCCATTTTTGTTCCTCTCACAGATACTGCTTCTCCAAGTTCCTCATATGAGTCATTTCCCCTTCCTAATACTACTCTTATCTCCCCTGTCCAACCTCCACCTCCCTCATCTGTTTCATAACCTAGGAGAACCTCTAGAAATTCTCATCCCCCTAGTTACTTAGCAGATTATTTCTGTAACTTTGTCTATTACACTTACCTTCACTCTTCTTGCTTTTATTCCACTCTCACTCCCCTTTCCTTACCTTTTTCTATGCTTTCAGTTTCCAAAGGGCTCTTCACACCTCCATCTCTCACATATTTGAACCTACTTCATTTTCCCAGGCATGCCATCACCCATATTGGCAAGAGGCTATTGCTACTGAATTTGCAGCACTTGAGGCTAACCATACCTGAAAGGTTGTTGAATTCCCTAAGGGACACAGAGCACTCCCATGTAAATGGGTATACAAGGTTAAATACCTTGCTGATGGAAATATGGAATGTTTTAAGGCTAGATTGGTTGTCCGTCGAAATAATCAAAGAGAGGGGATTGACTATCTCGAAACTTTCTCACCTGTGGTCAAGATGACCACTGTGAGGTGTCTATTGGCACTGGCAGTGAAGAAAGGTTGGGACATTTTTTAGCTTGATATTAATAATGCATTTCTCCGTGGAGAATTGCAGGAGAAAGTCTACATGAAGTTTCCCCCCGGCATGCCCTCACCCAATCCCAATCATGTTTATAAATTAGTCAAATCATTATACGTGCTCAAGCAAGCCTCTCGTAAATGGTATGCTCATCTTATAGCAGCCCTCACTTTCAAAGGTTATTCTTGCTCATTAAATGATTACTCTTTATTATACAAGAAATTTGTTTCTGGCATTTGCATTCTTGTCGTCTATGTCGATGACATTCTCTTAACAGGGGATGACCTCATTGAAATTTCCCTTGTAAAGAAGTTTCTTCATTATGAATTTAAAATTAAGGATTTGGGGTTTGCACATTTCTTCCTTGGTATGGAATTGATCAAAGAGCCTTAAGGACTTATTGTTACACATAGAAAATTTACCTTTGATTTGTTGTCAGAGTTTGATTGTTTGATTCTACGTCCTGCCGTGTCTCCTCCATCCTCAAAACTCTATGCTACTACAGGTGATCTTCTCCCAGATCCTTCTGTCTATCATCATCTCATAAGCAAAATTAATTATTTGACTCACACCCGCCTGGATTTGGCATTTATCATTATACACCTGAGTCAATATATGCAGACTCCTCGTGTTCCTCATTTTGAGCGGACACTCATTACCTTCATTACCTTTTATCCACCGCCGGTGTTGGTCTGTTCTTCTCTTAGGATCCCTTGCTCAAGCTACTTGCTTTTTGCGATTCTGACTGGGGTTCTTACCCAAAAATCTGTCGATCTGTTAGTGGCTATTTTGTGAGCTTGGGTGGCTCACCGATCTCGTGAAAATCGAAGAAACAACCCCTTGTCTCTCTTTCTTCTGTTGAAGTAGAGTATTGATCTATGAGTTGTGTCATTGCAAAACTCACTTTGTTAGTGCGATTGCTCTCAAATCTCACCATTTCTCCATCTCTTCTTGTTCCTCTTCACTCCAACAGTCAAGATGCTTTTCACATTGCTATAAATCCGGTCTTTCATGAACGAACGAAGCACGTGGAACTTGATTGCCACTTTGTTCGTCAACAGTTCCTATCCGGCCTTATTTCTCTGATTTTTGTTCCCTCTACATCTCGGCGTTCCGACGTTTTCACAAAACCTCTTGTCATCTTCATCAACGACTAACTGTCACGTTAGCAGTGGTTTCACACCCCTCCAACTTGAGGAGGGTGTTGACACTGGTCTTCATATTCACTCTCACTACTAGAAAAACAGGGAAAACCGACCTCAAAAAACCGACATTTGGAGGTCGGTTTTCCCTGAAAAACCGACTCAAAAGCCCTAGTCGGAAAAAGCTTGGTTGGTTTTCTATACCGACTCCAGATATCGGTTTTAATTTTAAATACAAAAATTAAGAATTTAATATATATTTTATTTTGTTTTATTTCCGACTTCCTGATGTCGGTTTTATTTAATTATATTTTTATTTATTATTATTTTTCTGACATCTAGAGGTCGATTTCTATTAAAGAAAATATTATTAAAAATATAATATACTGACCTCCGGTGGTCGGTATTATTTAATTTTTAATTTATTATTTTTTTGGTTTTCTAACCTCCGGAAGTCGGTATTACTGAAATTTTATTTTCTTATTTCACGCGATTCCGACCTACTGAGGTCAGTTTTTTGGAAAATTTTATTCAAAAAACCGACTACCTGATGTCGGTTTTCTGGAAAATTTACCCAAAACACCGACCTCAGGAGGTCGGTTTGTTGTCGATATTTTACCATAAAATTGGCAGTAAATTGCTGCAATTTGAATTGCCCACCTGCATATTTGATAATGCATATATTCAACCAAAACCAGCTCAAATAGCTGTCAACACGATATTTTTCTATATTTACGTTTCACTACTTTAAATTAAACTTAAAATACGATCAAACAATCTAAACAGTGTACAAACTATATATACTAAGTCCAAAATGTCTAGTAGTTAGGTACAACTACTCATCATTAGCATCCTCATCCTCATCCTCTTCACCCTCCTTACCCTCCTCACCCTCGATATCAGACTCATCCACAAGGCATCGACGTTTATCACTGGCACACTGAGGAATAATCTTTCCTGACTCAAAAAGAGATTTTAACTGAGACTGAAGCTCCGCATACCTCTTGTTCTCTATCTCCTTTGCTGCTGCAATCTGTGCAATCTGCTCGTCTCTTTTCTTCTCCCTTTCGGTTGATGCATCAAGCTCGGCAGTGAGCATAGATATCTCCTCCTTCATTACAGACACGACCGCTTTATCCACATTATCGAAGCCTGAAGATGATGGACAATAAAACCGAGGTTTCTTCTCTACATAAGCCTTTTGTGAAGAAACTCGTGTAAGAACTGCATTCAAACTATTTTTTTTTACATGTGTATGTTGAGCACGTGTCTCACACCAACTTTCATCTGTGGGATTTTTTGGCGTCTTTGTGTGACAAACTTTGAATAACTCTTCCTGTGTTACAGGCCTACCCAAGTCTTTTTCCTGCAAACAACATGCATATAATGTGATTATTAATCTCCAAAAGCTACTTATCAAAAAGGATAATTTTATTTAACTGAATTAAGAAAATATATCATTCTCTTCTTTCTTGTAAGCTGGCTAATGGCCCCACCAGTGTGCAAAGAGCCGCCCTTATCTGATGCTCGGGCCATCTTCCCGATCTCCCTTCTCTTAAGAAATTTTTCATCAGTTTTCCAGAAATTCAATAACTTGGCCCACATATCTGGCACCACAAAAGATGGAACTTTATTTTCTGCCCGACATTCAGAAAATAGGCCACTAAGCACCTTTCCAACTCAAAATTTAAGTCACTAGTTCAAAATTTTAACTTAATACAAACTACACGTTACTTATTTTAAGTCACTAGTTCAAAATTTTAACTTAATACAAACTACATTTTACTTATTTTAAGTCACTAGTTCAAAATTTGAACTTACTACACTTCACAATCTTAAGTCATTAGTTCAAAATTTCAACTAACAACTAACTATATTTTACTTATTTTAAGTCACTAGTTCAAAATTTTAACTTAATACACTTCATTATTTTAAGTCACTAGTTCAAAATTTCAATTAACAACTAACTACACTTTACTTATTTTAAGTCACTAGTTCACAATTTCAACTTACTAAATTTCACAATTTTAAGTCACTAGTTCATATTTTCAGTTTATATGTATGATAATGATGTGCCAAACACAATCAGTAGCCCAATGGCTCACAAATAAACCTATCGGCCCTGCACAGGCTCCAATCGCTCTACAACATACATAACCAACTCTATAATCGAGATATCGATGTCCGAGACTCACGGACATTCCCAAATAACCCACCATCTATGGTCCAGAGGCATGATCAAGGCCACACAGGGCCACAAGGGTAATACTACCAACTAAAACGAATACTACAACCATAAAGCGGACAAGGTCTGGGATGCAAAGCTAATGAAATCCAACCCAAGGATGCTAATTAGTATTAAGTGTCAACACTAGATGGACACAAATTGATCTTGTAAGAAAATCAATTTTGTCATCAATAGGATCTACTAGTCTTGACACTTACTAATTGTCGCGCCCTATTTTGAACTGGCCAAAATATGCTTGCAACATCCGGCTCTTTCTGCCTTTGTTTTGGAAAGGGTTTAGAGTCGCCACCTAAATTTTAGGAAAACTTAGGAAACCATTTTTTGTAAAACTCTGTTTTTAGTCTGCGAAAACGTTTGAGATTCTGAGTAAGAGTTTTGGTTACTCGAAGGGAAGGTGTTAGGCACCCTTCAGAGCCTATCCGAAGATAGTCCTTAAACTCAGTTTAGAAACAATATTTGGGAAAGTTATTTGCTCATTATTTTCTAAAAAAGGGGTGATAAAAAACGTGTTTTATTAATTTAAAGAAAAACTCAAAGTATATGACATATGCCACTACAATAGGCAAAAATATAAAATATGCTTATGGTAAAAAGATGGAACATATGTACGTACATGTCAAAATATATGAAAGTTTAATAGCAATGCATTTATCGTAATTATAATTAAAGTATGTAGAACTTTATGATTTATAAGAATATATACTTAAAAGCTATGTAAACAAAATGAAAACATTTATTTATACAAATACTTTTTGTAAAGTAAAAAATATGTAGTTCTTAAAGTTTGAGAAAGTTTATGACATGTTTATTAAAAAGAAAGTAAAGATGACGTATGTATATTTTAAATATATATAGGAAATCATGTGAAAGTTTATTATTTAAAAGATTTGGATAAGTAAAAGTATATAAGAAATAGGTATACCGGTAATAGAGAAAAAGATATAAGAGAAAAATCATATTTGTTTTGGTAAATGTATTTCATGTAAAAGAATAATTTGAAGACTTGAGTAGAGAACGAAAATTATTTGTTTTCATGTAAAGGAGACTTTTATTCATAAGGTAAAAATGAACATGCATTGAATATGAGAGAAAGTATTATGTACATAAATGCAATTGTGATAAAATAATATATGTATAATTTAAGTAGGAAGAAGAGTAAGTAAAATATAAATATACCTTGTAGTAGATAACATATGACATATATACCTTGCATTTTTTAGGCTTCAAAAATCTGAAAATCTCAAAATATATATATAGAGTATAGCAAAATACTTGTAAAATATTGGGGTTAGAATAAGAGAATACATAAGTTATTGATAAATATAAAGGAGGCTTGCCTAAATTAGATAAAACATTCTATAGTTTAAAGCCTAAGAATGACTAAATATTTGTTTGAAAATAAATTGAATCGCTAATTAATATTTTGATTTTTTTTTTGAAAATCTACCGCGAGTTATTTGAAACAAGTTTTTCTTGAAACAAAGCCTAAATTAATTAATCCCTAAAAATCTGCACTATTTACCATTTATTATTACTATTTTTGAAAGTGTTTAACCACTAATTTTAAAGTATTTAAAAGGGGAAACCCGAAACATTTGCCTAACTAAAAGAGTGAAGGAAATTCTCTTTCAAAATTTCAAATTAAATAAAGTGATCCACGAAACTATAAACCGAAGGATAAACGTTAATCAAAATCACAAAGAAAAACACATATCCAAATATACAAGGTTAGTTAAACATTTTAAGTAAGCATAAAGGAAAGCAATAAAAAAAAAAGGTAAAGGGCTAGATGCGCCAAGTTCCTTTGGAGGAACTAAATTTCTAAAGAAACGACTCTGAGCGCCTGCGATAGCTCCTAATAGCTGCTCGACCCAAATATATTGGGCCGAAAGTGAGTTTCAAGTGAGAACTCCAGCTCTCCGGTTGTTTCATGTAACACAAAAAAAATGATAAGGATTAGTAACTTGAATAACAAAATTCACGAAAAATGTAGAGATATGCCCAAGCTAATAATAAAGTGATAAGGAAAACACACATGTTATTCGGTGAATACACAAGCATATATGAAAGAACGACATGTAACCATATTTGGTTTCATGTTTTATAAACAAGCGATCTTAGGTAAACAAACAACTTCGATACTAGTTGATCATTAGAAAACAAAGTACACCACAAGTAGCAATGTAAAATCTTATTATTTTTTATTCACTTTAACTAAATAAGTAGCTATGAACAAATCACCTCAAAAAGTAAGGCAAACACTAGTGACGGGAGGATCGAAAGGGAACCAAACTACTACATTAGCTCATGATAAATTCCTTAAGCTAGTATTCCCGAAATTGATCCCGAGTTAAAACCAAAATAATGAAAATACGGGCAGCCCTCTTTTTCTAACAATGCACACTAATTTAACCATTTTTACTAGGATTAAGGTGTTTTAAAGAAAAGTTAGATCGTAAGCAAGACCACAATATTTAACAAACGCCGGAAATATATAATCATAATATGTACATTCCTATCATAAACAATATTTCCGGGACTAGCGAAACGACTAAACTTGTTGAAAACTTTTCTATCTTAAGAAATTGAACTACAAGAAATGCAAGCATAACATACATATACTTTTTCGGGTTTACATGAAATCAGCCAACCAACCAAAATGATAACAAACAAATTAACGAATTAATCCTCCAACTTCACTATTAAGTCAATCTTCCTAAAATAAAATAAAGTCCCATATATGTCCTATATTTTCATGCCCGGGCAGCCAATCATGCTTAAGGTTGTAAACTCCAGCATCATTAGCTTTAAAGAAAAGCAGGGTAATTTCTCTAAAGGTAAATCACAATTACATTAGCAAACACTTTAATCATGAACCCAAATAGACATACTTGAAGGGTTGAAAGAATTTCTAACAAAAATATAGATCTCAAACAAAACAAAAAAAAAACAAGTCATATAGTGAACTCAATTTACATTCCCTATTTACTCTAGTCCGAGTCAATTTGAAGGTGGTTTATGCACACCAAACACTTGGCTAGTTAAGAAATAACAACTTGTACAAACTTCAAGCTCTTCAAGGGCCAAAATAAATGGTTACAGCCATACTCGTATTCTCAGAAGAATACTCTTATCACCCTTAAAAAGAAAGACATATTCATACTTTTATGCTCAAATCTTTTCGAGCCCTTTTATACGGAATTAGAGGCTGCAAGCACCTTGTATGAACACTACCACCTAGATAGATAACTAAACAATTACTACTATGTCCAAATTCATATCATAATGACCTTAACACTAGCTAAACATATCTGAAAAATTTGAAGTCTCTTGAAGTTCACCTCAAACTATTTCAAGGTTATAAATACTCTTCCAATACACCATCAAACTATAAATGCAACCGAACATCCCGACAACTACTTCATTTCAAATCTTATTCGATAATTCATACCAAACAGCCAACACCATTTAAACATTTGAGCCAAATCTCAAGTTGTAAGCACTTAACAAACACATAATCTCAACCAAAAAATCAGGAACTATTTTAATTCACATTTTCATGCCTAAAAACAGCCAGCCATCATTTCGACTAAGCGCATGACAAACAATTGACAAAAAATTAAAACCAACGTAATTAAGACGGGATAGGATTTACCTTGTGTTGGGCAGCGATTGAGGCCGTCAAGTGTTGAGTTTCAAACTAGCTCTTCCGACTCCGACTCCGGTTATCCGAATAGCAAACGAGACAACAAGAGCAAAACCGACAATGAGTATGAGCCAATAATCAGAGAACAATTTAGCGAACTGTTTGTGATAATTTTTCGGATCTCTTTTCTTTCAATCCTTTTCTGTTTTTTTCTTTTGTGATTCTTCTCCCCTTTTTTTTTTCTTTTTTTGAAACCCAAAGGTTCCTTTTATAGCCAAAGTTTGAAGGCTCAAACGGCTCTTTCCAAGAATTCAAAATTTGAATTCTTGGAAAGCCAAGTTGCAATGGAAATGATGAAATCAGAGAAAGGGAAGATGCTTACCATTTTTCAGGCTGATTTGAAAGAGAAGGTGACGGGTCGGAGGTGTAGAGCTCAGACCGTCGGGCAACGGTTGCATCCGTTGGGCAGCCGGCGGTGGGGGAGCTTTTTCAGCTCTGTTTCTGAAATGACAAAAAGGGGTGAGAGGATGGCTATAAAGGTGGAGGAGTAGAGGAGAGAAGGGTGAAGACCACCGGATTTTGCCATTATCCGGTGGTCTAGTGGCGGGCGACCTTTACGAGGTTGTAAAACATCTCCGAAAAGGGGAAGGGACAACGTGAGGTGACGGGAGAGGGTGTTGTCGCCGTTTGCCCGCCAGTACGACGCGAAATCCGGCGGGTCTTTGGTGGGTGAGGCGGCGAGCAAGGGTTTGGGGGGTGGGGTTGTTGGTTGACTGAGGTGAGGTGAGAGGGGTCTGTTTGTTTATGTTGAGAGTGGAGGAGAGCAAAGAATTAGGGTGTGTTTAGTGGGGAATTTGGGTCGGGTCAGGGGTTGGGTAATGGGTTAGGGAGTTGGGTAGTGGGTTAGGCGAAATTGGGCTGAAACAATTGGCCCAAAATTGGTAAATGAATTAGTTTGTAGGAAAATGTAATTTTCCCTAGTCGTTTTTCCACTTAACTAATTTAACGATGCTTCTTTCATCCCAATTAATTTTCAATACGTATATAGTTGACTTAAAAATAATTTTGATACACGTAATCGCGATCCTCAATCGATAGAACTGTATTTAGGAAATGTTATAGCGATACGACAAATTTCATTTAGAGTTTGAAATAAAAGTTACTATACCAATATCTTGTTAAAAAGAATGAATTATAAAATATTTTTGGGGTGATTTTATAAGATACAATATTTTAGTAATTATTATTATAAAAAGTAAAGGAAATCATTTTAAAAAATGATTATTTGTGCCAAAATTTATAAAAAAATTAATATAAAAATAAGAAAATCATTTTGGAAAAGTCCTCGGGATTAAGAAGCATATAAAAAATTAATTATGGGAAAAAGGAGGGCCAAAATTGGGTGTCAACAACTTGCCCCTCTTCGAACAAAGATGATGAAAGAGTCTTTGGGCGAAGATGTTGACGTAAAGCCAATTTTGTCTTGACTGGAAAAAATCAAATTTTTGGAAAGGTCGTACCTAGAAAGAGAAAGGTTATTGTCATTATGAATTCGACCGAACTCTGGTCTCCGAGTTGCCTACATATCTCGGGTTTCACGAGAATCAGGCCAATGTAGTTCAAAAATTTTGAGAGGTCCTCAAAATTTGCCCCAGTGTTGGTTTTATGTCGACACTGGTATTTTTTGCGGTAAAAGGGGAAGATGATTTGGCATGGATGGAGTGGGTACGGCCATGCTCGAAGTCGAGCTGCCTATGTATCCCTAAGGAAATGGGAATTAGGCCGGTCGTATTTCTGAATAGAGGATTATGGTAAATTTTGAGGCAGTCCTCAAAATTTGCCCCAGCGTACGATTTATGGTTGACACTGGTCTCTTAGTTGAGCTTGGAAAGAGTTTTATGGAATTGCCGGTAGATCATTTGCTAGATGACAATAATCTTTTCAAAATGGGTGCACTTTCACAGCCTCCCGATTATAAATGTGGTGCACAACACACCCATAAACGAGACTCTACTAGGCGCATCTCGCATCCCTATAAGATCACGTCGAATTGCCGGATGAAGGTAGTCCCTTTAATATCCTCTAGTGGGAACTCTAGGAGATAAAGAAAAAGGGTGTCGATGCTTGCGAGAGCAAGTGTACTCTGATTTTGAAATATGGACAACTGATTGTAGGAATTGGAGTCGGAGTGTTAGTCTTGAAACTCTGGCTTGTGAGTTTGGTATTCCTCATCAAGCATTGCCTCAATCGCTGCTTAGAGGTAGTTCCACGTTGTAGTGTGCCATCCTGCAAAACAGGTAAAAGGGGTTACAAAGTACCTGTTGAGGCTCAAAACTGTAAATTAAAATTGTAATGTAAAGAGTAGTGTGTAGATATCCAAACGATTGTTGACGTCTCCGCTTTTTGGAGTGGATGTACTGTAGGTGAAATAATCTTGGGAAGTAAAGCCTCCGGCTGGCGGGGCAACGCTGTAAAATAAAGCCTCTCGACTGGCGGGGCAATGCTGTAAAAATAAAGCCTCTCGACTGGCGGGGTAATGCTGTAAGATGCTGGGGATGCAAAATCGTGTACTTGCTGGAAAAGAAAGATTATGATGCCTGATCCGGTTTGTGTGCCGAAGCGTTAACGAAATGGAGTCTTGGGTTGTGTACCAAGATCCTGATGCATACTCCGGTTTATGTGCCGAAGCGTTAATGAAATAGAGTCTTGGGTTGTGTACCAAGAATCTCAATGCATGCTCCGGTTTGTGTGCCGGAGCTTTGAATGAATACCCGCATTAGAAGGTGGGCGCCTATAAAATGTACTGAATGTAAATACCCGCATTAGAAGGTGGGCGCCTGTAAAATGTACTTGAATGTAAATACCCGCATTAGAAGGTGGGCGCCTGTAAAATGTACTTGAATGTAAATACCCGCATTAGAAAGTGGGCGCCTGTAAAATGTACTTGAATGTAAATACCCGCATTAGAAGGTGGGCGCCTGTAAAATGTACTTGAATGTAAATACCCGCATTAGAAGGTGGGCGCCTGTAAAATGTACTTGAATGTAAATACCCGCATTAGAAGGTGGGCGCCTGTAAAATGTACTTGAATGTAAATACCCGCATTAGAAGGTGGGCGCCTGTAAAATGTACTTGAATGTAAATACCCGCATTAGAAGGTGGGCGCCTGTAAAATGTTGAATGTAAATACCCGCATTAGAAGGTGGGCGCCTGTAAAATGTACTTGAATGTAAATACCCGCATTAGAAGGTGGGCGTGATTTTTAATGCAAAATGAGGATGTTGATGGCATGCATGCTTATGATTGATGGAGTTATGATGATGCTTGCTATGATGCAGCCTCCGATTGGCGGAGTATGTTTTGCTTGCTAATATGCATTTCTCTAATTTGGCAGAGCGTCGCTTGCTTGTTTATGTACAGGCACCAATCGTCAGAGCGTCGTTTTGTTTGCTTATGTACAAACTCCAATCGGCGGAGCGTCGTTTTGTTTGCTTATATACAAGCTCCGATCGGCAGAGCATCGTTTTGTTTGCTTATATACAAGCTCCAATCGGCAGAGCATCGTTTTGTTTGCCTATGTACAAACTCCAATCGGCGGAGTTTGATGAAGTCAGTCCGCATTCTTCGATCGGCGGAGTTATTTGACGCAATTAGATGGCAATCTCCGATTGGCGGAGTTATTTGGAAAGAGATAAACTATCCTATTTTCCTATGAGAGCTCTCTGTCTTCGATACTTGATCCGGATCTCGTACGCACCTGCAAAAACATAGATGAAAACTCTTTAAGAATTGTAAGAATCGGGATACAGTATTTTAAATATAGAATTGGGGAAGAATATTGGGCTTATGATGTCGGGATAGCCGAAAGATTTCTCCGATCATGTCCATGAGCTTGACTTGACATCATCCTGTCTTGACTCCTGTTTCCCTGCGCTCAAAGGAAAATTCTTAGTTTTGGGAGGGGTGTTGATTTGTGTCAGCTTGCGGACCCTGGCCTTGCCACTAGATTTCTATAAAATCTCATCAGCCGCTCGCGATTTCCTGTCCCAGAGACTCGGTATGGTGGATCCCTTCAAAACCTCCTTGGTTGCTCGCGACTTCCTATTTCGAAGGCTCGGTAGGTGGAAAGGCAGTGAAATATTTTGAAAATATGTATATATATTTTTAGAAAATAAGTATATTTTGTGTATACTAGGCGCATATATATAGTGATTATTCATCGTTCCTTAGATTATGACATGTTCCGAAATCCAATCGAGTTTTCCCCTTTGTCGAGGACGTCCAAATGTACTCTTCTCGTGGCTCCGGCTTTTGGTGACGCTTCTCTATCCTTTTGTAGATGTTGTGATCACTCTGAAGGTATAAATAAGAGGGGGGGAGGTTTATCCTAAGGGTATGACCGAACCTTTAGGGTTGCCTACGTATCCCCGAATGGGAATCAGGTCTGTACGTAGTTCGGGGATATCAAAGAAAGATGAAAATATGTAATGCATTGACCGAGCCTGACTCAGGCTGCCTACGTATCCAAACGGAATCAGGTCAGAACGTAGTTCAAATACATTGGGAAGAATAAAGACATGTAGTGCAATGACCGAGCCTGACTCAGGCTGCCTACGTATCCAAAACGGAATCAGGTCAGAACGTAGTTCAAATACATTAGGGATAATGAAGACATGAAGGGATCGAATCCGACGAGGATTGCCTACGTATCCCACCGAGGGAAGTCAGGTCAATCGTAGTTCTAAATACATGAAAGATGATGTTTTTGGTTTTTTCTAAGGGAAACCGGACCCGATGTGGGTTGCCTACGTATCCCGCCGTGGGAAGTCAGGCTAATACGTAGTTCTGTTACATTAGAGAAAAATGCAAAAAGTACAAGGAAACAACAACTAGTCCCTCTGTCTTCAAATGTAGTACTTCTTGATAGCGTCTGAACTGATCGGCTTTGTGCTCACGACGCCATCCATTTCTGCGAGGATTACTGCTCCGCCTGAGAGCACTCGGTGAACCATGTAAGGACCTTGCCAATTTGGCGCAAATTTCCCCTTAGCTTCAATTTGGTGAGGGAATATTTTCTTCAATACTAATTGCCCTGGTGTGAATCGTCGAGGCTTGACTTTCTTGTTGAACGCTCTGATCATTCTGTTTTGATAGAGTTGGCCGTGACATACTGCATCCAGTCTCTTCTCATCAATGAGCATCAACTGTTCAATCCTGCTACGAACCCATTCCGCGTCTTCCAGACCAACCTCTTGGATGATTCTTAGAGAAGGTATTTCCACTTCAGCAGGTATTACTGCTTCCGAACCGTAGACCAACATGTAGGGGGTTGCACCAGTGGATGTTCTGATTGTGGTGCGATAGCCGAGCAAAGCATATGGCAGCTTCTCATGCCATTCTCTGTTACTATCTATTATTTTTCTCAGGATCCTCTTGATATTCTTGTTCGCGGCTTCAACTGCTCCATTCATTTGTGGTCGATATGTTGTGGAGTTTCGGTGGGAGATCTTAAACCTTTCACAAGTCTCTCTCATGAGATCACTATTAAGATTGGTTCCGTTGTCTGTTATGATTGATTCCGGAATTCCAAAACGACAAACTATGTTATTTCGGACGAAATCTGCTACCACCTTCTTAGTTACTGCCCTGTGCGTTGAAGCCTCAACCCATTTTGTGAAATAGTCGATAGCTACCAGGATAAAACGGTGTCCATTTGATGCGGGAGGCTCTATGGGTCCAATTACATCCATGCCCCAAGCAGCAAATGGCCATGGTGACCCCATCACATTGAGCTCGTTTGGCGGAACTTGTATGAAGTCGCCATGAACTTGACACTGATAACATTTTTGTATATACCGGATACTATCCCTCTCCATAGTCATCCAAAAGTATCCATCTCTCAAAATCTGTTTTGCCAAAGTGAAACCGTTCATTTGGGGTCCCATGTCCCTGCGTGAACTTCCTCTAACAGTCTTGTCGCTTCTGTTGCCATTTCTTTATTTTCCCAAGTTGACAACCTCGGTTTCCTCCATGTTGGGCTTTTAATGGCTTTCAAGCTGTTCGATCTCCTGAGGTAGATTTTCAGGCATCATGCTTTCATCGTATTCTTCATAGTCCTGCTCATGACTCGTACTTTGCTCAATGGATTCGTTACATGTCATAACCGTTGTACGATGATTTTTACTAATATTAGTGGTGAAAAGTATGAAAGGTGAGTAAAAATAAATAGTTATTTTAAACAATCGAAAGATAATTTTTAAGAAAAATAAAGACTTTTTATTAAAAAGCAGTCTAGCTTTTCAGAAGAGGCAAGTAGCAAAAAGGGCTTAGGAATGATTCAAGCCTCAATTGATCATGCATAAACATTTTGAAATAAAACTACGTTTCCACACTACCAGGACTCCTGTCGAAACAGGGATGGGCTGATGGTCCAGTTCTGCAAGACTTCTCCAGGCTTGGCATCACGGATGGTCAGCTTCTTGATATCTTTCTCCAGTCCATCGTCGGTCATGGCCACGAATAGATTTCCTATTCCCTCAATGACGTCTTCATCAACTGCTTCATCTGGGATTAGGACTTGTCCTGGCACGAACACTACTGCCCCAAACTTTGCACTGTGGACTCCTCCTGAAGCAGGCTTATACCCTAGCCCGGCGGTACCTTTCTGATGTTTTAGCTGGATTGGTTCAATTATACCGTCAGCCTTAGGTCCGAGCCCTGTCTTTGGTTTATACCCATATTTCAACATCTCTGACGCAACCATCTTCGCTGCTCTCGACATCTCCATCTTTACAGGCTCTATCTTCTCATCAATTCTTACGGCTTGCATGATCTCCAGAGCATGGAAAACGGCTCCATCCAATTCTTCGATGATTGGAACAGAATTCACGGAATAGATGGGGTGACTGAGCTCCCCGTGAATGGTAACTTCGGTGCGACCCCACTCGAACTTCACACACTGATGGAGCGTGGAGGGAACTGCTCTTGCCATATGGACCCATGGCCTTCCTAGTAACAAGTTGTAGTTGGACGACACATCCATCACTTGAAATAAGATGGGGAATTCAGCTGGACCTACTTGCAATGTGAGATAAATTTCTCCAATGACGCTTCTCTGCGCGCCGTCAAAAGCTCTCACCTTCACACGACTTTCCCTTATCTCTCCCATATTCACACCTAAATCTCTCAGTGTGGTGAAAGGACAAATGTTGCATCCAGAACCGCCGTCGATCAAAACTCTAGTCACGATCTTATCACAGCACTTGACCGCAATGTGAAGTGCTTTGTTGTGGCCAACACCTTCTGCTGGTAATTCATCATCATGGAAAGAGATTTTGTTCACTTCCACCATTTTCCCAATTGTTGCAGCCAATGTGTCACTTGTAGTTTCTTTTGGTACGCTAACTCCGCTCAGAACTTGGACCAAAGCGTTCCTATGGGCTTCAGAACTCATTAGCAAGGACATAATGGAAATGTGGGCTGGTGTCTTCATTAGTTGTTCCTTGATTGAGTAATCTTTAGACTGCATCTTCTTCCAAAATTCTGTGGCTTCTGCATCAGTAACATTTTTCTTTGGATTTTGTTCTTTCCCGGGAACCCCTCGACTTAGATCCTCCGGGGTATAACACCTTCCCGACCTAGTCATTCTGTGAGCCACAGCAGCGTCTATCATCTTGCCTTTGGCTTCCGTCCGATAGTTCCATGGGACTGCTTTAGTGTCATAGTCAGGTTTTCCAGTGGCTATAGTGGTTACCACAACTCTCGGCAAGTAGGTTTGAATAGTCAAAGGCTCTCTCAGCTGAACTGTGATAAAAGGTTGTGCTGGAGATGTGGCGGCAACTTCTTCTGTGTCCCAGGTAGGCACGATATTCCCTTCCGGGTCATATTCTTCCTCTAGGGTAATCATGTTGACTCCTCGATTCTCATGATTTAGTAGAGGATTGTTGTTCACATTTGGAGGAGTATCGGTGCATTTAATTACTCCTTTTCTGATAAGAGACTCGATCTGGTTCTTCAAGCTAAAACACTCCTCCGTGTCATGTCCTTGGATTCCCGAGTGGTATGCACATCGCTTATTTCCATCAAAGCTTCGTGGTATCGGATCAGGGATTCTTCCCTCAATCGGCTGCAACAAACCTGCTACCCTCAACCTTTCAAACAATTGAGCCAAAGGCTCGGCAATAGGAGTGTAGGTGCGGGTATTTCTTGCTTCAAAATTAGGACGTGGTCTTGGTGCATATGCTGGCCTATTTTGGTGAACTGGAGCTTGGACAGGGGCATACGGCTTCGGTGGATTTTGGTGTGCTGGAGCTCGAGGTGAATTATAGTGTGGCTGGGTACTATATACTGGAACATGTGCGATAATTTGGGAGTTGTTAGGGTATTGGTGGGATAATCCTCCGTGCTGGTAGTAAGGTGTGACAGCTGAGATGTATTCCTTCTTCTTCTTGATACCACCAATGGAACCTGACTGTATGGCCTTGCTTGCGGCTTGCAGTGCGACCATAGACTGAATTTTTCCGGACTTAATACCTTCCTCAATAAAGTCTCCCATCTTGACCAAGTCAGTGAACTTTTGGCCCATCATTGACATCATTTTGTCGAAGTAGACGCCTTCATGAGCTCGGATAAAGTACTTAGAGAGTTCATTTTCGTCAAGTGGGGGCTGGATCCGAGCAGCCTCGGTCCTCCATCTCCATGAATATTCTTGAAATGATTCAGATGGCTTCTTTTGTATGTTAGCAAGTGAGAATCTCTCTGGAGTGATTTCGGTATTAAACCTGAAACGACTCATGAAATCTTCAGCCATTTCTTGCCAATCACGCCATTTGCGAGGGTCTTGGCGAGTGTACCAAGTCAGAGCTTCTCCCGACAGACTTCGAATGAACAGTTTCATCCTCAATTTCTCGTTCCTTCCTACGCCGACCAGCTTGTCGCAATAGGCTCTTAGGTGTGCGTGGGGATCGCCCTTTCCATCAAATACATCAAATTTTGGTGGTTTGTCCCCAACCGGCATATCGATGTCTGGGTGGATGCATAGGTCTTCATAGTCCAGACTTTCGGTTCCCCTGGTGACTTGCATGCTTTTAAAAGCCCTTTTCAAGCTTTCAAGTTGAGCCGCTATCGACCTCTCTTCATTTGACCGGACATCCCTCTCCAATCCTACGTACTGATGGACCTCATATGGTACTTTGACAGCCGTGGATGTTGCGAAAGTAGGGGCTTCAGTAGCATATACCGGTGGAACAGGCATTTCACAAGTGACATGTGCCTCCGGTATGTGCTGCATTGTTGGGTGAATTGGAACAGTGAAGTTCTGCGTAGGCAAGGAGAGATTGGGTGTAGCCCTAACAGCGGGCGGACGAGCAAGTAGATCTTGAGCATAAGTGGGAACAGGCGGTGTTTGCTTAGGCGTGTTTGTTAAGTCGGCGGGAGCGACCGACCGCAACTCAGTATTTGGAAATTGGAATTGAGCGGGGAAGGTAGCAGCTGTAAGCTTAGTCAAATCCCGCACTTGGCGTAGTTCTTCTTTCAAGATTTCAATTTCTTGTGCCATGTTGGCCATTTGTTCGTCGTTTTGAGTGTCCATCGGTTTTCGAGAACTTTCGGCGCCATCTACTGGTACCATCGAGGCGTTGTTAGATTCTTCGCTCATTTTTCCCTTAGATCGGAGGTTGTATTGCGATTCCGCCAGTTTGCAAATCGACACAAATCAACTTTCTTTGGGGGGGTTGATAATAAACATAAAGAAAAGAAAGGAAAGAAAAAGGAAACTATGTTAGTTTGGGAAATGTTGGAATATATAACAAATATATACGCCAAGTTGGCGATATTCACACAAAAATGCGTCCTAATATGGAGCCTCATTTTGCCAGAGGTAGGCCTACGCTGCATACAATTTGATAATAAATGATCCATTTTGAACATATTTAGGATTTGAGATAAACATGACTTTCATTAAGCAAAATGTGGTTTTGAAAGCTTACAATAGATAGGCTGATGGGAGCCTGAAAATGAAAGACATGGGATGGCCACCAGGGCGTACAAAGGGATGGGCCATGAGGCACCTTTAGGGAATATGAAAAAGGGGTACAATGGGAAAAGATAACCTAGGGCCACGTAGGACCGTCATCACTATCGTCCTGTGGTGCTGGATGATACTCTGGAGATCCAGCGGAATGATGATACCTGGGCTCTGAGTCTGTCTCCATCATTCCTCCATCGTTAGGATCATAAAAGTTAGAGCCGGTCTCAGAAGCCTCCTCGGGATCTTCTTCCGGATCCTCTTCCTCAGGGTCTTCTTCCGGATCCTCTTCCAAGTCTTCCCCCATTTCTTCCTCCGGATCTTCTTCTGGATCCTCGGGATCTTCTTCTGGATCCTCGGGATCTTCTCCTGGCTCCTCCTCCGGATCTTCTTCTGGATCCTCGGGATTTTCCTCTACCTTTGTTATCAAGTAGTTGACGGAGTCTGGGACAATCTGGTTGTACATTGATGTTGTGATCTCTATGCGGGGATGCACCTCTTCCCTAACCCATCTGACCCACTGGACATCTGCCAAATCCCTGGATCTTTCTGCGCTCGGTTGAGCCAAGTGGCTCACGGTCGTTCTCCAAGAGTAGTATTCCGGCGTACACCATTTGTCTCCTCCCATGTGTAATGTGATCATATAATCCCATTCAGCCTGCAAGTTCATCATTTGTACCGTCGGTATCACGGCACCATAACTGTCCTCATATAACGCCATGTTTGACCACAAAGGTATGTCCTGGACCAAGCCGAACTGTCTTAAAACACGGAGAGGCGCATATGGCTGGATGCCTCCCAGTCCTATCAACTCGATGAAATACAAGTATCGAGTTCTGATGAAGGCCAATCCTGTCATCCAAGGATATCTCCACTGGATGAAATCTCCGGTAAGGTTGGTCAAGAATGTGCGTCACTCCTCTTCTCCGGTGGGTGCATATGTCCAATATCTCATGCGCTCTTTATGAGTCTGAATCCTGTTGCGGGCGTCGATACAGTAGTCCATCTGTGGGTGGCGGCGGTAGAAGTGTTCTACAGCCCAAATTTGAAATAACAAATTGCAGCCACCAAAGAAGTTGTGTCCCCGTGTGCATGCGGACAACGATCAAAACATCTCAGCAAGGATCATGTGTACCAAGGTAAGTCTTTGCGGCTCTGCAAAGACGTTCATCACTATTGGCAGGATATTGAGGTCGATGCAATGAAACCTCATCGGGAAGATCATAGTTCCCAAAAAAGCCAACACAAAGACCCTCGGTCGCATGTATACCCACTGTCTGCGGGTACAGGCGAATTCACCTTGATGTTCGTCAAAACTTTCGAGACGACCGTATCTTTCGAAGAGGTAATCCAACTTCACCTTTCCTCCTTCCACATTTCTCAGTGATGGAAAAATGTGTAATCCTAACAGCCTCAGAAAGTCTGCCTTCTTTATGGGTGATGGGAGTACCGACACTCGTTCCCTTAGTGGTAGTTCAGCAAAATTACTAATCTCCTCCAAGGTAGGAGTGATCTCGAAATCCAGAAATTTGAAGGTCACAGTGGTTGGGTCCCAAAATTCCATTAATAAAGTGGTGAGGGGTTTGTCAGCTTGGATCCCCATAAGCGACAGCAAAGCCCCCAGCTGCTCCCGTACCTCACCCCCATGCGCTACGCGGATGTTTCGCCACCACTTTTTTAGGTTGTCGGGTGCTGAGATAACCATCTGGATGTTTGGTAAGTTTTGGTTGATATTCATCTGAAAGAAAAAAGGTAAAGGGTATGATAAGTTTGTTTATCCCAAATCCATCATGTGTTTTAGTTTGGATCATTTACATCAATCACACACAAAGTATATGTCGTTGGGTTTTATGAAAAACCCGTTGACAATAATGGTGGTTCCCTAAACGCAGTGTCAATCCCCAGGATCGTCCTGCCTAAGGCTATGCAACATGACCTATTTCTAGAATAAGAATATTTTCCTAGATTTGAGAGTGGACTGAATAACTGCGAGATGGCACACTAACCTAAATGCACCGACCCTGAAACTAAGGAATCCAAAAGAAGGTTTGGGAGAGCATAAAACCCTCCGCGTGTACCACAGTGTGTGAAATGTGTACGATCAAAGACTCGATAGAGAAATGCAAGTGAGAAAGCAGTAACAAGTAGTGTTTATCAATCAAACAAAGAGCGCAAGTTTGGATTTGGCTTGCGTCCTTTCAAACAAAGAACGATATAAATAAAGCAAATAATGTACTGCAAATAAACAAATATTCCAAATAATATTCATAAACTAAGCATGCTAAGGTAAAAACATAAGTTAAGTCCCCAGCAGAGTCGCCATCCTGTCGCGCCCTATTTTGAACTGGCCAAAATATGCTTGCAACATCCGGCTCTTTCTGCCTTTGTTTTGGAAAGGGTTTAGAGTCGCCACCTAAATTTTAGGAAAACTTAGGAAACCATTTTTTGTAAAACTCTGTTTTTAGTCTGCGAAAACGTTTGAGATTCTGAGTAAGAGTTTTGGTTACTCGAAGGGAAGGTGTTAGGCACCCTTCAGAGCCTATCCGAAGATAGTCCTTAAACTCAGTTTAGAAACAATATTTGGGAAAGTTATTTGCTCATTATTTGCTAAAAAAGGGGTGATAAAAACGTGTTTTATTAATTTAAAGAAAAACTCAAAGTATATGACATATGCCACTACAATAGGCAAAAATATAAAATATGCTTATGGTAAAAAGATGGAACATATGTACGTACATGTCAAAATATATGAATGTTTAATAGCAATGCCTTTATCGTAATTATAATTAAAGTATGTAGAACTTTATGATTTATAAGAATATATACTTAAAAGCTATGTAAACAAAATGAAAACATTTATTTATACAAATACTTTTTGTAAAGTAAAAAATATGTAGTTCTTAAAGTTTGAAAAAGTTTATGACATGTTTATTAAAAAGAAAGTAAAGATGACGTATGTATATTTTAAATATATATAGGAAATCATGTGAAAGTTTATTATTTAAAAGATTTGGATAAGTAAAAGTATATAAGAAATAGGTATACCGGTAATAGAGAAAAAGATATAAGAGAAAAATCATATTTGTTTTGGTAAATGTATTTCATGTAAAAGAATAATTTGAAGACTTGAGTAGAGAACGAAAATTATTTGTTTTCATGTAAAGGAGACTTTTATTCATAAGGTAAAAATGAACATGCATTGAATATGAGAGAAAGTATTATGTACATAAATGCAATTGTGATAAAATAATATATGTATAATTTAAGTAGGAAGAAGAGTAAGTAAAATATAAATATACCTTGTAGTAGATAACATATGACATATATACCTTGCATTTTTTAGGCTTCAAAAATCTGAAAATCTCAAAATATATATATATAGTATAGCAAAATACTTGTAAAATATTGGGGTTAGAATAAGAGAATACATAAGTTA